>CH002527.1:342974-354841 GCA_000149265.1 Ciona savignyi
ATTATATTAAAAATGACTAGTAAGTGACTTACTTGTGGCTTGGAAAGTTTTTGAACAGCTTCACGTAAGATGATGCGACATTGCACGGATATCACACACTCATCAATATGTAATTTGCTGATGTTGCGCAGACAATCGCCTAAAGCCTTTGCTACATCTGCATCAAGTTTAGATCCCCTTATATGCAAGATCATCTAGAATAAAAGTCGTGTTGGTTGTACAGAACAAATTTAACAAATTAGTGAATTTGGTTAACTTAGTTTGAAGCTGAATTTACAATTTAATTATTTATTCTATGATGATAATTTGGGATCGATAATTGTAACATATATTTCATACATATGATTTACATAACTAAGTTCACCTTAGAGCATAAGTCAACCACAGTTTATAGTTACCAACAATTGAGGATTTCCCCAACCATTATAGGCTTGTTCTAGTATAGAAGCAATTTGTAAGCGGAATCGTGCATGATTTTTAATTTAATTGGTTTTAAACAAATTTGTTGATTCATTTTTAGTATAAACCATTTAAATATAGGGTACACGCTTTTAAAAATATACAAAAATATTATTCAACAGCATACCCTACGTAAACCATGTTTAAACTGTTTATATTTTTTTAGAATTTCCAACGTATTGAAGCCTTATGTACAATAATTTTCTCTAGACGATATATTTGGTTAGAACTCCAAAAAAACTTTACAATTTTGATTACCTCTATTTCTTATTTTACACTAGACGGATTAAAATACCAAAAGGATATTCTGCAACGGATATCAAGTGACAAATTACTTAGATCAAATGGTCATATTTTACCCCTAACATAATGTTAATATATTTACCTTGTTCTGTCGCTTATTGATAGCCTTGCTCAATCCTACGATCAACTTTCCGCAATCATATAACCGAAGTTCATTCAGAGCTTTCATGTGTGGTTGCAAATATCTAACTATATTCATCATCTTCGATTCATTATACCAGTATCCCTGTGATCAAACTTAAATAGTTATCAATTATCTGGTTTCTGAATAATATATTATTGAGAAACAAGGACTGTATAACATGGGCAGTGTTTATACCACATATGTCCACAATTACTGAGCCTAATGTAATGATAGCACGCAACCTTTATTAGTAAAGTTCCCAAACACTTTGCAAATTCTAACCAAGAGGTATTGAACTTACTAAGAGTCTGTTGCGTACACGATGTATTTATGGATCATTACAAAGCAATTACCCTCCTTTACCAATACTTTAAACTAAAATTTTGGAATGTTAAAAAAACTTTCGAATTGGCGCTATCCTACCACGTATGTGCATAATTATAATATGTAATATAATGATTAAAAAAAATATTTAACATTATGAGTTGAATACATCACATGAGACCATATGAGATTAATACGAATAAATTTGAAGTTTGAGAAAGAAGTGCATCTTCTCCACGATTTAGGTAAACTTTTTGTTGTTTACAAATCAAACACAGACTTACTGGGGTGTTCCACGCTTTCAACGATAACCTCGTGATCTGAAATTAAAATTTGAGGATAATTTATATTTATCATGTGAACAATATTTATAATGAAATTATATAACAAATTATTAGGCCTATTTACTTTGATTTTAAACTGTAATATTTTACTTTAATGGATGTTACTAACCTATAAACTTATACCTTAGAATATATTTATTTAGTTTAATTAACCCATTACATATTAAAAAACAGGCACATTTTATTACACCTTTCCAGGTTTAAGTTGAAGAATTTGTTTTATATCATTAGCTTCATCCAGACCATATACTGCCCAAGTCTTCCCCCACTGCGCCCCGTTCTGTTGACCCCATTCTCCATCACAATCATCATAACCGTCATCTACAACCAAATCCTAAAGGTATTCAAAGATACAAAGATGTTAAATGAGTTGTATAGAATTGCATATATTGAAGTTTTATGTATCAGTTAGATAAGAATATTTGAACATAAAATTTCGATGCAATATGCATTAGCATTACCTTAGCGGGAGTTGTTGTTTAATGTGTTTTTATTTTAAATACATTGAAAAAATATTTTCAATATTTTTAACCTACATTTTTCCAGCATCACAATGCTTAGCTTAGTGTTTTAGTCGGGTTGTACTAGAGATGTTTAACAAGCCAAACAGCCAAATACTTACCTAAGTTAGTTGAAAGATATTTAATCTTTATTAAAGATATTCACGCTGACTTACTTGAGGATTGGGAATTCGTTGAGCAGCTTCACATAAGATGATGCGACTTTTTAAGGATATCTTTAACACATCAATTCGTAGTTTGCTGATGTTACGCAGACAGTCTCCCAAAGCCTTTGCTGCATCATCATTAAAATAAGAACTTACATACAAGTCAATCTGCAAAACAAACCAGGTAAATCTTTAATGTAGACCATTGACATAAACAAGGTTTATTACGTAAGGCGTTTAACATTTTAGGTTTGTCAGAAATTTCCCTTTGTTAAATTACTAAAAAGTTACCACTTTATATCTAAACCATAATAGCTAAACGTAAGAAGGTTCAATTCGATTAACCATGTACTTTACTTTGAAGCATAAATGGAGCATAAATGACACTGCTCACTACTTTCAGTGCAATTGAATTTTTATGGATTTTCCGGAAAAAGATTAAATAGGGTTATAGATCATACGCTTTTTTTAGTTTGTATTTTGATTCGACATTTAAATATTTCAAAATTTGGTTTTAAACACGAAATATAATCAAAATAAACTTAAGATACTTTACATCAAAATAATTTTTTTAAGCACGATGAAATGTAAAGGTAAAGGAAGTTAAAATATTTGGTTTTGTGAATAAATCACTGGCAGGATATTAGTACTTAAACCACTCGAGACAGTAACTCGTTGCATACAATTCATAATCTAGACTATAGACACAAGGTAAGACTTATTTTTTACGTTGCATTCTGTTACTAGGAATAAAATAGCAGTTAGTTGGTGGCATATTTCGAACGTTACAAACATAACTATAAATAGCAAAAATATACCGCAAATTGAAACTACTTCGACGCCTCTTTTAGTTGTGGTAATTGACTGGCGTTTTAAATACAAAGGGTTGTGTACTCGTCGTAAATACGACGCAAATTACTTTTTAGCAAAAATACGTCGTTTACATACGTGTTCTACAAACTATATAAGTGAGCATTATACACAAACAAATATATTAATTCCCGAAAGGATCGAGTCACCACAATGCTAAGAAGTATGTTTAATATAACAAATAATTTACCTTGTTTAATCTTCGAATGATGGTGGGGGCAAGTTTCTTTATAGAGGCACTAGTGTGTTTGCACTCGATCAGATCAAGTCGATCAATGTCGTTCATACGTTGGACCAAAATCTCAGTAAGGTTAGTCATATCCACATATTTCAATGATAACTGTTTGATCTAAAAAATTCGTAAAATAAAAACAATTATAATTAAAAAATCCATGGCAAAAGGTAAGATTAATTCGGCACATTTCTATTAAAGTCACAAATTTGTAAATATAGTATTATTTGAAATAGATTTATATATTATTTGTGTTTTACTCTTTAACATTCTAACCTTGAGATTTTTTGAATTTTGTAAACCTCGGAAAAAGATCAGAGCTTCAGTTGTGAATGCCACACTTAAGTTGTGAGATGCTGAACATGACTTTAAGGCAAAAGCGACGTCGTGGGCTTTAGAAGGGTCATTTGGAAGATTTAATTTTACGTCACTTGGAAGGCGCTTATCGAATGTGGACGATATTTCTTTGTCATTAGATTCATTGACCCAGCCAGATGTTCTGATTAGTATGTCATTGTCACTTAAATTCTGACATGAAACTAAATTTAAAAGCATATGTTTTTTCATTTCAAAATCCCTTATCTTTGAAGCTGGGAAGATCTCTCTCATCTCCTTATAAGCAGAGGAATTACAGAGCCCAAACATGAATCGAACGACAACATCCCAGTGAATATCTTTAAACATTGAACCATTCTTGACAAGTGATTCATATGGCATAAACAGCATCAGGTGTATCGCACAAAAGAATTCTTGTAAGGTAAGATGAGCAAAGTAACTGCGCTTCTTACCCTCCAAGATTTTCATTTTTAAGCGTGTCGATTGTTCAACATAAGTATGGAGAAAGTTTGCAACCACTGAATCTGGAAGTTGCACCTCTTCAAAGTCGTTTTTGTCAAAAACAACCTTCTTTTTGTCAAATCCTCTAAATGCCAGTTCAGTAAGTTTAATCAACTCCAATCTAAGCTCTACCTCGTCCATATTTTTCAGAACTCCAGAAGAAATGTATTTGGTAAGTGTTGAGATTAACACTTGCGTCATTGAATTTATGTCACCATCTGCACAGAGAAGACAATCAACAATATAAATGCAATTGATTGGTACATAGCACAAGGCATATAAGTTTGCCTTTTGTTCCAGTAATTGCCCAATTGCAGGATATTTTTCCTCGCCACAGATCTGTTTAATCAGTTCCTCTTGTGCAGCTTTATCTAGTCCAAGTACTTCAAGAACTATTGTTGGACGATAATCCTGATGTATCTGATAAAATTGACCTGGTCTAGAAGTGACAACTTTCACAGAATTTGACAGAAGAGTAGCATTAAACAAGTTCTTGATAATGTCTACTGGTTTCTCTTTTGTATCCAATTGACAGCAATGGGTGGTGGTTGAAAAATGGACTGCAGCTTCATCCAGGCCATCCAACACAATGACAACATTTGGATTATTCTGCAACTCTTGGGTTATGGCTTTGTATATTTCATCGGAGTAAATCTGTGCATGCAAGCTGTTTTCAATAAGAAACTGGCTAACCGAGACTTTTTTCGCAAAATTGACATTTCTTATTAAGATGTAAAACAAATATTGTGTGTCAGGAAGAATTAATTTATCCAGGATGGACTGAGTCACCATGTGTGTCAATGTTGTTTTACCGATTCCTGGTAATCCAATAAGACAAACAGTGTTTCCATGCTGATTAATATACTTTTGTATTAAATGTTCATCTTTGTGCTTTTTAAGAGCCTCACAAGTTGCAATTTCCTTTGCTTTATCGAATATTTCGTTAATTGAAATTCTTGATTCATCTGTTTCATAGATTGTCCGGGAGTGCTTTCGTTCCATAGACTTTTTCCAGTCTAGTGAAGACTCTTCATTCTCCCAATCATCATCCGAGTGTTGGTTAACTTTGCAAATTTGAAGATTGACTCTTTTAATGGTACGTTCTATTTCAATTGGCAGGCCGAATTGTTCGACCACTTCTTTTGCATTATTGATTAACTTTTCTTGCAATTCTTTAGCTGTAATATTGATTGTTACCAGAAAAACTGTCTTAATATATTAATTCAATTACATTGGTGCTTTGGAGATAATTTATAAAAATAAGCAATCTGCATGTATGTTTTTAGGATAATATAAATTCCTGGTGTCATTTCTGTTAAGTTTAAACACATATTAAACTAACTAATCAATGTGGAATGAGGCAAAAAAAACTTATAATTTTGTTTTTAAACAATAAAACAAAGCTATTTATTTCATATTATTATCATTAATGGAACGGTTATATCACTTCAAGTTTACAAATTTTAAACCTGAGAAAAATTAAGCATAACAGATATACTAAAAATAAAACAGAATGTCAAGTAACTCAATTGTTAAGCACATTTTGCTCTATGTTTCTACAAGCAGGAATGAATAGTTGCAACCAATAAGTTCACTTTGTAGTGATTGGAATATAGATCCTTGTTATGTGACATAAAAGTTCCAACCAGAGTGTAATACGTTGGTTTTTCAAAGCATAAATTAATAGGTACCTTAGTTAGTAAAAGCAAAATTTATTTGCATCTGCAGTTGGGAATAAATTTGTATTTTTATTGGTGGCGGATGCCAGTACTAAACTGGATTATTTTATTTGAACATCCGCTCCATTCGGCAGACTTTGGTTAAAACAAATTTCGGGCGTCCTTTAGGTATTCTAAAATTTATTTATATAAAATTAATCTGTGGAAATTTAGAATATATCCTTTAACAGCGCTTACACTTGGTGAGAGGAATGTGACATGATTTCACTACGTTTACATCCTAAACTTGCTAGTCGTGTAATGCTACGTCTAATAGTGTATGCGACGGCCAACTAATGTAACAAATATTGTCATGATGAACGCTGGTGTCGGTGGTCTATTTATATTCTATTATAGCATGGTTACAATGCTTTTAAACTAGCTAAACTATAAAGAAAAAGAGACAAAATAGATTATTAAGACATACCTAGTAATTGAACATTAACAACTGGGGGTTGTTGAACTTGCTGTACATGAAGATGAACGTCTCCTTGAATATTCGCCCCTTGTATCACACCAAGTTGCTCTTCCATGGTTCGGATTTTACTGCTCCAAGTTAAAGGATGTTCCTGTATATGTATTTTAAATAAATTCCAGGATTTCATTTCGTTATTGGAAACATATATTGTTAATGACCACCAATTGTAATTAAAAATGAAGTTGATATGTGTTTACACAAATAAAATTTGAAAGAAAAACTTTAAAAAATGCTGCATTATGCTAATATAAATTTTCAGAGCCACCATACTTATGGATAATCATCACACCACAGTTTGTTACGATACTTACTAACAATATGTTATTACGTAATACTAAATAATCTCGTTTATTTGCTGGAAAATATCTGCGAGTAATTTTTAATCTGTCTAAATCCAGCTAATTTTGTTATTTTTGTCATTACAACACACCACAATTTTATTATTTTTTGAGTTCATCAGAAACACAACGTTTTAGTACTCGCTATAAAATTTTGTATGTAAAAAAGATTGGATTTTCTTGGGACCTTTTAACTCATTGTATTTTTGATCTATAACGTTGGTTTATACAAGCAGATAGTAAAGGATTTCCGTCATTTCTGTCCAAACTTGATATTCCCGTATACAAAAATAAAATTCACAAACATGTTTAAAATTTCTAAAATTTTTAACTCGTTTAAAACGTTTTTTTGAAACTAAAGATACCACTACAAATTTGTTACGTCATATCTTAAACCTATAAAGTTTAAAATCGACTTATTTTTTGCTCTTTGTATGTGGGGTTATGCTCGTGGGATTACCGGGACAATGAATTTGGTCACTGGGTGGATATTTGATAAAATTAATATTTTCTGACAATTTATGTCAGTTTTAGTTGTCCAGTGTTTTATAGACGAGAAATAAATAGTGTTTCAAATAATTGCAACGGCATTTCCATTAAAACAAATATCAACTGCTCATTTTTTTCGTTTATAAACCATCAAATGAGCGGTCCGTGCCCAGAATACAGACTAACCGCATTTTATCAAACTTTATGTTTTACTTTCGCTAGACGGCGCAAGAGATTTGCAACTGTCTAGCTGATCACGAAAGCTACAAAGAGGTTTTAAGCCCAAAATTTAATGGCCGTTATAAGAAGAAAAATATGCTTCGCATTTTTTTTATAATTTATTTATACTTATACTCAGCAGTTACAATTACAAAGATACAATAACTCGAATGTTCCATGTTTGGTCTTGTTTGTTGCGAATATTAAGATTATTTATCAAATGTATTTTTTATGAAACATAAGGGTTACTTAACACCAGTACTAGCTATATAGCAGCCTTTAGTAAATACATGATTCGATACTGGTTTTTGAATTAACCGGGGATTGTTGAGTAACAGTGTTTGCAATGGAATGTCGCTTTTGCACGTCGTTTGTTTACCAAGTACCCGGGTGTATGAAAAAACCGATACAGTGGTCTTGCATTGTGTAATTTGTAATTCATTTTCTATAAATGAAGGCCGATATTCCCACTGTATCCAACGTTGTGCACAGATTCGGTTACCGGACTATGTCACCGAACAATTTGCCGAATAATGTGCAAGCCCCCTTGCATATGCCCATATCCGGTTTTAAAAAAAATAGTTTCTCAAGTTAACTTGGCCAATTCGTCTTTCACATTATATATTCGTGTATAAGCTTGCTTTATAATGTTTATTGTATTATGTTTTCAATTCATATCTAACGAGGCATCTAAAAATTTTCAACATTAAATTCGGAGTTTCCTCTGACGATAAAGTATTCACCAGTCAGTAGAGAAAAAAGTTGTATCTTTAAACCAAGATGTAGTTCGAGAGCAACAAACAACGACTGCCTCTATCAGAATGTTTAATAAAAGCTTTGTAGTATGTTTGGTTATAATTGGGTTATCGGCATAAAAGTGTAATATGAAATAATTCTGGACATAACTAGCGCTAACCCAATACATTTGCTCTAATGAAAAAAACGCAATTTAATTAAAAAGACCAGATATTACGAAAGCTGGTACGAGTAGATGATTGTGTGTATAATAACGACGTCTCTCTTTCCACGATCATCGGTGATAACAAAAAATAGAAAAATGCGACAACTTAAGGCCAAAAAAACATTTCACAATATTTGATAAAGTAATAATTGCAATTATTAATGTTTTATACCATATGTCTATCTCCTGCATAATAATATCATAAAAATGACTGCTGCTACTATATTAAAAAGTGAGCATTGCTGAAAATTACTGATATTGGACTTTGATATTTATCTTCTCGTTGATTCGAGAAAGATTGACGACGTAAGACTGTTTGTTCTGTGTCGAAGTCTGTTTGTCGCCTGTCACTTTTCACGTATCTTGGTTTAACTACCCACCATCATGATTATCTATCCACTCAGCAACTTATTTAAAAATTATTATTAGTAAAAATTGCAAAAATATACAATATTTTTACAGACAAGTAGGCAATTGACTTTTTCAACGAGTGAGCTTCCACCCAGTATATTTTCTGCGGTAAACGTAAAAAAATAAAACGATTAAAAATGAAACAATCAACAAATCTACAATTATGTGAGCACACAGTATTTGACACAACTTAAACATTTTAAAATCGAACTAAGTCACGGCATTTAGTACGTGGTTATCTGAAGAATAGTATAGACTATACATTTTTAAGAATACCAGTGTCACTAAGCCTATTTGCGTTACCCCGATTTAGGAACAAGCATGTTCGCCTGTCCGGCTTCAACATGTCGTCTTTAAATCGCATTTTTTATTCGTAACTTTATTTGTTCATAGTGGTTTGTCATATTTCAGAAGTTTACAATACATTAGTACGGGTGGTCCACCGTAGCGACCAATGTTGGTTTACGTTTGCGATTGGTGAAGCACAAATTTATTCAAACTTATATATTTAGTTTGAGATTCCCTATCTTAGTTTACATTCCGTTCTTTTATTATATATTTATTGGTTGGTTATGAATGTAATACGCAATTTTACATAGCATGCGTAAGATGGGTATTTACACATGTTAGTTTAAACCTTAGCATTCAATAAAAACAAGGGGTATATCTGTTTATCACAGACAACCACAAAGTATTTTTACCATTATTTCAATACGGTCATTCATCCTTCATTGTTGTGTTTATTTTACCACAGATGAACTAACACGTTTTATTATTGTTGTTATTACACACATCTATTCATTATTATTGTATATATTTCACCAAAGAGATGTGTCACGCAAGGTACTTAACAGCAAACAGTCGAATAGATGAATGGTTATCAAGACTGATTCATAAACAGGTTATATAAAGGAAGATATTGGATAGGATAGGATAGGATATTCATGTTTATCCCCGTGAATGGGAAAACCAAGGGGGTTAACACACGGGCAATAGTCAGATTACCTCGCGCCCACCGTCGGGTTACCGGAGCTATTGCAGTGTGTTGTGTATGGAAACGTTCCTTCAATTTGGTAGAACCCATTAATTCGCTGGGTCCAGGCAATATCCGTTAAGTGCCTTGCCCAAGGACACAACCGACTAGCTAGCGACCAGTTTCGCACCTGCAACCTTTCAATATTGGGGACGAAAAGGTTAATGTTTGTCGAGTTATACATAGTACGTTTCTCTTTTTTATTTCATGATTTATTTAAATAAATAATTCACAATTACAAAAGATACGACCTCATATATGATACTCCTATGAGAAGATAATTACAACTTTCCATTTTGGTATGATTTGTTGCAAATATCAAGATTGTGTTTTAAATGTAAAACTTATGTATGATACATAATGTCAAGAAAATTAGTGGTGGGTCTTTTGCAGCATTGCAATACTACTTACTTCGAAAAAGATTGTACAAATATTGGACTTTGATAAATATTGTAACGCTTATTAACTATGCCAAGTCATGTAACAATGTTGGCAATTGATAAAACGACTGTGAATTAAATATTTCATTTACACGTGTAAATCTTGTTAAATGGTTGCATTAAATTTTTAAGAGTATTGTATAGAGCGTGTGATAAGTATGTTTATAAATATTGGTGAAGCATACGTTACCGGTTTCATAATTTACAATTTTATAAAAAATGTCATTATTTTGCGGTAGGTTATACTATTACTATATTACAGCGTCGGTTTAAAATGTAACCCTAGGTTCTGGGTTATGTACTAAGACATATAACGGATATAGTCTAAAGCATTGGTTCTTAACCGGGGGGCACCCCTCGAGGGGGGCACACATATTTTGAGGGGCGCGTGAGCCTTAGAGAATCCGAGCTTTGCGAACAAAACTGAAACTTTTGCTGCACATGTTTTTTGGTTTATCTAGATCAAAAGTACATAAGGTTAGTTGTATTACAATAATTTACACTACAGATTTAACTGTGTTATGGGTTAAGACAACCATCAGTGAGTTTTTAAAACAGTATAGCGGTATACCAGTGATCAAAAATTAAAGATTAAAAGATGGGCGGCGTAAACTGACATTTATCGCGCAAGGGAGGCGCGGTATCAAAAAGGTTAAGAACCACAGGTCTAAAGTAAATGTTTTAATAAATCTGTAGCATTTTCTTAATTATAATTAGCACATCACAGTATCTCTGTCAAGTGGGCCGCGCGTGTTATCTAAAGAAGTATCTTAGATAAATGCACAAACGGGGTTACCAACGATTTAAAAAGAAACAACCGAGGGTATCTTTCCTTTCCGGGTATTTTGTTTGCATAAGCTAGGATATTTTTGGGCTTTCCTGTGTGAAACTGGGTAAATTAAACATTTAATTCAAATGTGTATTTTCTGATTCAAATTAGATATCTGATTTTTTATAATTGTGTTCTTAAAATATTCTTTTGCAGTCCGGTGATAGAGGTGATAATGTCAAAAATGCTAAATATGGGATTTTTTTATTATTTTACTTAAAATAGCAGGATTTCATTATGCGTATTTGTAATAATAAAGCAAACTATGGGCAAGCTAGTTAGAGAATAAATCTAAGTCCGTTCAAACCAATGACGCAACCGTACATGCCTGCCAGCAAGACGCAAAAAAATATTAAAATGGAGTAAAATCTATATGGTTTCCTTCATTTTAGAGGAAATCGTGTAATAACCATATATGCCACTGCACCTTTTACTTTGTAGAACCCCGCAATGATCCGAGCAAAGGGAGTGTTACCAGCTACGCGTTTCGTTCTGTCTTCCTCTCCTACGAGTATAACGATGTTATTTGAGTCACATAAAATTACGATAATTTAACAAGGTGGCCAGTATGCGTTCCAGCAATACAGCAAATAAATTCTTGTTCCTACGGGCGGACACGGTGATACCAAAAATTAAATTGCCAAGTCAGACAACCAAATACTTTTGTTGTTTCCAAAATGCATCGATTAATCTAAATACTGGTGTACGTGTAAAAATAGGCTATATGCATTTAATATAATATAGGATATATTTAGTTAAATGTTTTGAATTGCACGTCGCAAGAGTTTACC
>CH002527.1:371556-400092 GCA_000149265.1 Ciona savignyi
ATGCAGAAACAGTCGGTTTCTTACTATTTTGGATCTAGATCAAGGATACGTTAAGGTTTGAAGTAGTATTTATTCATGGCTCGCGCAACGGTTCGGTAAGGAAACACGAACGGGCATGAGATTTACCATCTGACGACAAATAAATGGTAGTCAGTTCTAAAAAGATCTATTGGTGAGTCCCAAGTTGACTGATGTGTAAATACAAAACACAGCAATTTATACTGAAAGTGACAATGGGCGCGAATGCAATAAAACAGGGCGTCCGCGTTATATGACGTGTGTCGTGACGATCAATGTGTTTGTTCTCTTGTGCAACCGGTGCAATTAATATAATGATTGTGGAACATGAGAATTTGCATCAACACCTTTCTTCGTCACAATTGAGGAAGTTAAATCTCCAGGATGGGGAAATGAGGTTCGTTGAAGAAGCCGATGACCACGATGTTCACGAGTACCACCAGAACGCCGAGACCTCCGTCTCCGCTTTGAATGCAGCTGTGTGCATGTGTTTGATTGCTTTGGGCATTTCGAACCCGATGTATATAGACCTTCTGACTGTCTGCTAGAGCCTTTTCGCCAGCGCAAAGCATACAGTACTGTTAGATATAGACTAAACATAGACACTTATCTGAGGAATTGCATCCGCATTGTTCATAGAGTGGTCGGCTTCGGTGAACTTCGCACACTTCCATTCTTGTACTTGGACGATAAAAACTTTGCCGGTGGTCTTTGAAGTTGAATGTTGAAAGGATCTCTCAGAAACTGGCTGGGACTGGTCACGTTGCAAATGGCGAACATAGATGCCGATTGAAATTTTGTCTGTAATTCTCTAGACAAGTTGCGATTGCCTGATTGCGCGCCTCCGATGAGCTTGCCTTTACGCACGTTGAAATGCGAGGTCGCGTAAATTATGGGCCGTAATCCAGACGGCCCATGTTCATGGTTATGTATATAATAAAAATCGGCACACCTGTTGGTTCGCATTGTTTCTGCTTAAAACGTTTGCCAGCCCCGTAGTGACTTCTCATTCAATCTTTCAATAACCACCTTGTACGAGTAAAGAATCTTGAGACCAACACACGAATCATCGAGAATCTTTGAGTTGAGCGTTCCATGAAGACGAACTTGAAATAAGCTACTGAGAATGAAACTCGGTCGCGTAGTAAGGATTAGTCAGAGCGCACCGACTCATTATAATATCAGAAGGTTTCGTGCTCAAATCACGTCGGGTTCAACAATGTCGGTTCCTTACCATTTTGGATCTCGATCAAAGATACGCTAAGGGTTAAAATTGTATTTATTCATGGCTCGCGCAACGGTTTAGTAAGGAAACACGAAGAGGCGTGAGATTTGCCATTTGACGGCAAATAAATGTTAGGCAGTTCTAAAAAGATCTAATGGTGAGTCCCAAGTGGACTGATGTGTAAATACAAAACACGGCAATTTATACTGAAAGTGACAATGGGGGCGAATGCAATAAAACAGAGCGTTCGCGTTATATGACGTTTGTCGTGACGATCAATGTGTTTGTTCTCTTGTGCAACCGGTGCAATTAATATAATGATTGTTAGATAAACAACAAAAGATGTTAGATAAACAACAAAAAAAGATATTAGTATAATGATTGTTAGATAAACAACAAAGATAATAGGCCTAGATTTTTTTAATATTTGTGATGAATCGATGCTTTCGTGAAATAATATAATTGTTTGTGTTTAATGATCACGTATTGCAGAACCCGTATGTGAACGACGTATATCTAACGAGTAATTTGCGTCGTATTTACTACGAGTACACCGCCTTTTGTATTAAAAACTCCAGTCATTATCGCAATTTTAATAAGCGCCAAAAAGTCTTTCTTGGGGTATATCTTTCCTATATATTGTTGTGTATGTACCGTACATAAAATGCCACCAATCGCGTTACTATGCGCTGCAATCTAGTAATAAGCAGCTTACAGCCTAAAAGTCCTGCCGTGCGTCTATAGTCTATATTTTGAATTTTATGCTGTAGGCCTAAGTTACGGGAGTCAGAAATCAGACAGGCACCGACTTTACAAACGTGAAAGGACAGCCTAAAGTGACCTTTTGGTTTAGCGACGAGCAGCCAAATGCGCTTGCCCCTATAGAATTAGAAGAAAAAAACAGGGGTGCTAAATATACATATATTTAAAACTGTACACGATTTGCTACATAGGTGACGTGATGATGATTAAAAGCCTATTGTACATTAATGCGATGAATGGCAAGCCAGTTTACGAACAATCAGCTGCAGAAGAATACAATTCTTCTTGGAAACAGGAACCTATCGACGTAAAATCAATCCAGATTATGAATTAGCGGTGACGTTGGAGAAGGTGCTGTGTTCATTTTTTAGTCGATCTGTTCCACCAGAAACATTCTCTGGAAGAAAAGCTAGAGAGAATTTTTAAATTGGTTTGAGAATACGTCACTGATTGTTTTTCTGGCCTTGACTGTTGTTGTCCGGCTAAACATATTAGACGAATTAGTTGTCGTTGCACCTCCCAACAAGTTGTTTGTGTTTTATTATAGATTATCGAGTAACGCGTGTTATTGGTTACCTCTATCGAGTATCAGTTATCGCGTGTCGTAGTTTTCAATATATTATTTGTATTAGTCTTTTATATTTTATTCAATCGACCTATCGTATTGACGAATTGTCTATAGTAGAATAAGTTAGACAGGTCTGACAATTGTTTGTTAAAACGAGGTTCTGGGATATCACTTAGCTAAAAAGACGCAATAAACAATTGATTGTAAGTGGTTACACGAAGTTGGCATAAAGAACCCATGAAGAATTGCTGAGACACGCATTCGTTCGATGTCTGCTCGATGAGCT
This sequence comes from Ciona savignyi, assembly GCA_000149265.1. NCBI lineage: Eukaryota > Metazoa > Chordata > Ascidiacea > Phlebobranchia > Cionidae > Ciona > Ciona savignyi. Next base: position 374,416 of record CH002527.1, read on the forward strand.
GGACCGAGGTCTTGTTGGAACAAGAAATGTTGGATATTTAAAACAGGCAATTAACCTGGTTATGGAAGCGACGCCAACAAAGAATGTCTGGATGTTCGGTCTGTTCAACTTAATTTTAGACCATCCTTTCCGGTGAAAAGGTTCCCATAAAATAACCATAATCCTTCGGGCCTCACTGCGTTAGGATGTCATACCACAAAGATGCGTAATGTAGTGGAAGAGCTAAATGAATGTTTAGATTTACCCGACAACGTATAAAAATAATTATGGCTTGTTATAACGGATACGTGTGTTATTTGGAATGATTAGCTTAGTGGGTTAGAGCATCACCTTTCAGCAGAAGGTATTAAGGTTCGAAACTGGTTGCTAGCCGGCCGTGTCCTAAGGCAAACCACAACGGACATTTCCTAAACCCAGCGGAATAATGGGCCCGTTTTAATTAAAGGAACGAGTAAATCATTTACAACACACGGCAATAGCTCCTGTAACCCAACGGTGGGCGCGAGGTGATCTGACGTGTGGTAATTTCCTTGGTTTTGCCAGAGGGGATAAACAAACATGAATCTTATCCTGTAAATGTGGTAAGTAAGGTTGCATGCAGAATTTTCATTACGGGTAATGGATGGCTCTGCTGAACAGTCAGAAATTCTAATTGCTAACTCCCCTTACGTCATCGAGCATGATTTTAAAAAAGGTCATTTCATTCCTAAGGCGCCTAAGGCGAATGGAACTAGGAAAACGAGCGATTGCGGAGAATGAAAACTTCGACTGTTGGGAGAAGATATTGAGACCTCGTCTGTTGGGAGAAAGTATTAAGATCTCGTCTGTTGGGAGAAAGTATTAAGATCTCATCTGTTGGGTGAAAAAGATAATAAAACCTCGTTTGTTGGGTGAAGATATTGAGTTCTCGTCTGTTGAGTGAAGATATTGAGTCTTCGTCTGTTGGGTGAAGATATTGAGATCTCGTCTGTTGGGTGAAGATATTGAGACCTTGTCTTTTGGGTGAAGATATTGAGACCTCGTCTGTTGGATGAAGATATTGAGACCTGTATGTTGGGTGACATTATTAAGACCTCGTCTGTTGGGTGAAAATATTGAGACCTCGTCTGTTGGGTGAAAATATTAAGACCTCGTCTGTTTGGTGAAGATATTAAGACCTCGTCTGTTGGGTGAAGATATTAAGACCTCGTCTGTTGAGTGAAGATTTTGATGGCCTCGTCTGTTGGGTGAAAATATTAAAACCTCGTCTGTTGGGTGAAAATATTGAGACCTCATCTGGTGGGTGAAGATATTGAGACCTCGTCTGTTGGGTGAAGATATTGAGATCTCGTCCGTTGGGTGAAAATATTGAGACCTCGTCTGGTGGGTGAAGATATTGAGACCTCGTCTGGTGGGTGAAGATATTGAGACCTCGTCTGGTGGGTGAAGATATTGAGATCTCGTCCGTTGGGTGAAAATATTGAGACCTCGTCTGGTGGGTGAAGATATTGAGACCTTGTCTGTTGGGTGAATATACATGAGACCTCGTCTGTTGGCTAAAGATATTGAGACATCGTCTGTTTGGTGAAGATATTAAGACCTCGTCTGTTGGGTGAAGATATTGAGACCTCGTCTGTTGGGCGAAGATATTGAGACCTCGTCTGTTGGGTGCAGATTTTGAGACCACGTCTGTTGGGTGAAGATATTGAGACCTCGTCTGTTGGGTGAAAATATTGAGACCTCGTCTGTTGAGTGAAGATATTGAGACCTCGTCTGTTGGGTGAAGATATTGAAGCCTTGTCGGTTGGGTGAAGATATTGAGACCTCGTCTGTTGGGTGAAGATTTTGAGATCTCGTCTGATGGGTGAAGATTTTGAGATCTCGTCTGTTGGGTGAAGATATTGGGACCTCGTCTGTTGCGTGAAGATTTTGAGATCTCGTCTGATGGGTGAAGATATTGAGACCTCGTCTGTTGGTTGAATATATTGAGACCTCGTCTGTCGGGTGAAGATTTTGAGATCTCGTCTGATGGGTGAAGATATTGAGATCTCGCTCTGATGGGTAAACGATTTTGATATCTCGTCTGTTGGGTAAAGATATTGATATTTCGTCTGTTGGTTGAAGATAGTGAGACCTTGTCTGTTGGGTGAAAATATTGAGACCTCGTCTGTTGGTTGAATATATTGAGACCTAGTCTGTTAAGTAAAGATATTTAGATCTCGTTTGCTGGGTAAATATATTGAGATCTCGTCTGTTGGGTGAAGATATTCAGACATCGCTCTGTTGGGTGAAGATATTGAGGCCTTGTCTGTTGGGTAAAGATATTGAGATCTCGTCTGTTGGGTGAAGATATTGAGACCTTGTCTGATGGGTGAAGATATTGAGACCTTGTCTGTTGGGTGAAGATATTGAGACCTCGTCCGTTGGGTGAAAATATTGAGACCTCGTCTGGTGGGTGAAGATATTGAAACATCGTCTGTTGGGTAAAGATATTGAGATCTCGTCTGTTGGGTAAAAATATTGAGAAATCGTCTGTTGCGTGAAGATATTGAGACATCGTCTGTTGGGTGAAGATATTGAGGCCTCGACTGTTGGGTGAAGATATTGATATCTTGTCTAATGGTTGAAGATATTAAGACCTCGTCTGTTGGGTTGAAGATATTGAGACCTCGTTTGTTGGGTGAAGATAATGAGACCTCGTCTGTTGGTTGAAGATATTGAGACCTAGTCCTGTTAGGTGAAGATATTGAGATCTCGTCTGATGGGTGAAGATATTGAGATCTCGTCTGATAAGTAAAGATATTGAGATCCCGTCCGATGAGAGAAGATATTGAGACATCGTCCGATGGGTGAAGATATTGAGACGTAGTCTTTTAGGTAATGATATTTGGACCTCGTTTGTTGCATAAATATATAAATTCCTCGTCTGTTGGTTTAAGATATTGAGACCTCGTCTGTTGGTTGAAGATACTGAGATCTTGTCTGATGGGTGAAGATATTGAGATCTCGTCTGATGGGTGAAGATATTGATATCTCGTCTGTTGGTTGAAGATATTGAGACCTTGTCTGTTGGGTGAAGATATTGAGACCTCGTCTGATGGTTGAAGATATTGAGACCTAGTCTGTTAAGTGAAGATATTGAGACCTCGTCTGTTGGGTAAAGGTATTGAGATCTCGTCGGTTGGGTGAAGATATTGATATCTCGTCCGTTGAGTTAAGATTTTAAGATCTCGTCTGTTGGGTGAAGATAATGAGACCTCGTCTTTTGGGTGAAGATATTGAATCTCGTCTGATGGGTGAAGATATTAAGACCTCGTCTTTTGGGTAAAGATATTGAGACCTCGTCTGTTGGGTGAAGATATTGTGATCTCGTCTGATGGGTGAATATATTAAGACCTCGTCTAATGGGTGAAGATATTAAGATCTTGTCGGTTGGGTAAAGATATTGATATCTCTTCTTTTGGATAAAGATATTGAGATCTTGTCGTTTGGGTGAAGATGTTGAGACCTCGTCTGTTGGGTGAAGATAATGAGACCTCGTCTGTTGGTTGAAGATATTGAGACCTAGTCTGTTAGGTGAAGATATTGAGACCTCGTCTGTTGGGTGAAGATATTGAGATCTCGTCTGTTGGGTGAAGATATTGAGATCTAGTCTTTTAGGTAATGATATTTAGACCTCGTTTGTTGCATAAATATATAAATTCCTCGTATGTTGGTTGAAGATATTGAGACCTCGTCTGTTGGTTGAAGATAGTGAGATCTCGTCTGTTGGGTGAAGATATTGAGACCTCGTCTGTTGTGTAAAGATATTGAGACCTCGTCTGTTGTGTAAAGATATTGTGATCTCGTCTGTTGGGTGAAGATATTGAGATCTCGTCTGATGGGTGAAGATATTGTGATCTCGTCTGATGGGTGAAGATATTGAGATCTCGTCTGATGGGTGGGGATATTGAGATCTCGTCTGTTGGGTGAAGATATTGAGATCTCGTCTGATGGGTGAAGATATTGTGATCTCGTCTGATGGGTGAAGATATTGAGATCTCGTCTGATGGGTGAAGATATTGAGATCTCGTCTGATGGGTGAAGATATTGAGATCTCGTCTGATGGGTGGGGATATTGAGATCTCGTCTGATGGGTGGGGATATTGAGATCTCGTCTGATGGGTGGGGATATTGAGACCTCGTCTGTTGGGTGAAGATATTGAGATCTCGTCTGTTGAATGAAGATATTGTGATCTCGTCTGTTGGGTGAAGATATTGTGATCTCGTCTGTTGGGTGAAGATATTGAGATCTTGTCTGATGGGTGAAGATATTAAGATCTCGTCTGATGGGTGAAGATATTGTGATCTCGTCTGTTGGGTGAAGATATTGAGACCTCGTCTGTTGGTTGAAGATATTGAGATCTTGTCTGTTGGGTGAAGATATTGAGACCTCGTCCGTTGGGTGAAAATATTGAGACCTCGTCTGGTGGGTGAAGATATTGAGATCTTGTCTGTTGGGTGAAGATATTGAGATATCGTCTGTTGGGTGAAGATATTGAGATCTCGTCTGTTGGGTGAATATATTGAGACCTCGTCTGTTGGCTAAAGATATTGAGACATCGTCTGTTGGGTGAAGATATTGAGATCTCGTCTTCATGGGTAAGGATATTGAGATCTCGTCTGTTGGGTGAAGATATTGAGATCTTGTCTGTTGGGTGAAGATATTGAGATATCGTCTGTTGGGTGAAGATATTGAGATCTCGTCTGATGGGTGAAGATATTGTGATCTCGTCTGTTGTGTGAAGATATTGAGATCTCGTCTGATGGGTTAAGATATTGAGATCTCGTCTGTTGGTTGAAGATATTGAGATCTCGTCTGTTGGGTGAAGATATTGAGATATCGTCTGTTGGGTGAAGATATTGAGACCTCGTCCGTTGATGAAAATATTGAGACCTCGTCTGGTGGGTGAAGATATTGAGACCTCGTCCGTTGGGTGAAAATATTGAGACCTCGTCTGGTGGGTGAAGATATTGAGACCTCGTCTGTTAGGTGAATATAATGAGACCTCGTCTGTTGGCTAAAGATATTGAGACATCGTCGGTTGGGTGAAGATATTAAGACCTCGTCTGTTGGCTAAAGATATTGAGACATCGTCTGTTGGATGAAGATATTAAGATCTCGTCTGTTGGGTGCAGATCTTGAGACCTCGTCTGTTGGGTGAAGATATTGAAACCTTGTCGGTTGGGTGAATATATTGAGACCTCGTCTGTTGGCTAAAGATATTGAGACATCGTCTGTTGGATGAAGATTTTAAGATCTCGTCTGTTGGGTGAAGATATTGAGACCTCGTCTGTTGGGTGAAGATATTTAGACCTTGTCTGTTTGGCGCATTTATTGAGAACTCGTGTGTTAGGTGAAGATATTGAGACCTCGTTTGTTGGGTGAAGATATTGAGACCTCGTCCGTTGGGTGAAGATATTGAGACCTCGTCTGGTGGGTGAAGATATTGAGACCTCGTCCGTTGGGTGAAAATATTGAGACCTCGTCTGGTGGGTGAAGATATTGAGACCTCGTCTGTTAGGTGAATATAATGAGACCTCGTCTGTTGGCTAAAGATATCGAGAGCATCGTCTGTTGGGTGAAGATATTGAGACCTCGTCTGTTGGGTGAAGATATTGGGACCTCGTCTGTTGGGTGATGATATTGAGACCTCGCCTGTTGGGTGCAGATTTTGAGACCTCGTTTGTTGGCTAAAGATATTGAGACCTCGTCTGTTGGGTGAAGATATTGAGACCTCGTCTGTTGGGTGCAGATTTTGAGACCTCGTCTGTTGGGTGAAGATATTGAGACCTCGTCTGTTGGGTGAAGATATTGAAACCTTGTCGGTTGGCTAAAGATATTGAGACATCGTCTGTTGGATGAAGATATTAAGATCTCGTCTGTTGGGTGAAGATATTGAGACCTCGTCTGTTGGGTGAAGATATTTAGACCTTGTCTGTTTGGTGCATTTATTGAGACCTCGTCTGTTAGATGAAGATATTGATACCTCGTTCGTTGGGTGAAGATATTGAGACCTCGTCTATTGGGTGCAGATTTTGAGACCTCGTCTGTTGGGTGAAGATATTGAGACCTCGTCTGTTGGGTGAAGATATTGAAACCTTGTCGGTTGGGTGAAGATATTGAGACTCGTGTGTTTGGTGAAGATATTGAGACCTCGTCCGTTGGGTGAAGATATTGAGATCTCGTTTGTTGGGTGAAGATCATGAGACTATAGCACCCCTGCTTTTTCTTTATTTTTGTTGGTCGCGTTTGCTATCGTAGGGGCAGGCGCATTCGGCTGCTGGTCGTCGCATGGCTGAAAGTTTACCTTAGGCTGTCTTCCTTGTTGCAATCGTCGGTGGCTGATACTGAGTTCTGATAATGGCTATATACATGAATCGTACTGCAACTTCTTGTTTTATTCGGCATTTCTGTACGTTAGTTCATTCTGCTAGTTGTTTTTTTGTTCATAAAAACACGACAAAATATAGCAAATAAATATAGATCACGGGGACATCAGATAAGGTGTGGACGGCTATTTTAACTGCGTGAAATGGGTCGCGTTTGTAATAAAAACAGCGGACATTGCACCAACTAAACTTACTGCAATGGGTCGTAAATACGATGTAAATAGTTTTCCAGTAAATGCCACGTTTAAATAGTACACAAGCAAAAATTGGGTTAAAACGAAAAATGTTCACAAATCGAACCAGCGATTCACGACAACATATCCTTTTTTCGGGTTTTCTTAAACGAAGTACTATTTCCGTTGTAGTGAAATTCGATGGTGAGAGACAAATTCTGTGTTAGCTCTCACAGCGCCACGTAGCATATAGTAGAACCTGCAAAAACTAGTAGAATATGTTTGGGCAATCATACTCGGTCCCACAACCATGCATAACAAACTGGTGCATTGTATGTGAGTGCGTGTATAACTGTTGTGTATTTTTAATCGAAATTGTGCCATCTCACAATTAAGGCAGCAACGCCGCGAATTGTATCACATGACCCCATGGAGCCATACTTTCGCCAACCAAGTAAGTAAAATCTGAACCATATATATTCGCTGATAAGCGCAAGAGTCAAAAAAATAAACAGCCTTGCAGTGCGATAGGACGACAAACATAGACATCAAGGTGGCGAAAGGTAATAACGATCAATATTAGACACGTTAAAGATCAGTGACACAAAACGCAGTGCTACTACAAATTATGAACTATATGGCAATACGTCCGATCAAACTTGGTACAGTACAGGTTCTACATACAGAATGTGACTCGACGTGGAATTAGCGGTGGCGTCGTTACTCGTTGTGAAACAGGTGGAGGATACGCAACGCATGGGGGAATAGGTGGTCTACAGGCGATTCGTTGTGGGCAGTACGATCTCTTATATTTTATCTTTAATTGGAACCGACAGTTTGCAAACGGGGAAAACAGCCGTAGCTAATTTATTTAGTTCTGCGGTGTTTGTAAAAACGGACTTAACTAAATGAAATGACTCCGGGGCATTCGGCGCACTCAGACGGCAAGTCTCAACATTTTTTTTAAATTGAGACAAATCGAAAGATGTATCCTTTGGAAAATAAAACTTTAGGATATAAGGAACTACATTGGACAGCGAAGGGCGACAACACGCGTTATACGGACAAATCTGCCATAAACAAAAGCTAGGCTGCGCTTGCTTTGGAGACGTATGTCAGAGACGCGTTTATACGTAGAAACTCTGACGAGGCGAGAATTTCGCTCATCTACCTTAAAACCAAAATACTGCAAGAAATCCTACCAATTACGGGATGCAGTACATTTCCAACGCGAAAACTCCAACGAAATTTACCTACGCCTATAGAAGTTATAAAAACATTTTCTTTACCAGACACTTTGATATTAGTGTTATTCAACGTAGATGAAGAATTTCTGGAATTAAATAATGACTTAACATTATCCATTGGAGGTAGAACTGAATATTCCTCACTTTCATCCACCAAATAGCGCGTACCAGTCTTATAGTCAGCGACATACAACGACCTGGGAGGAGCTGATTTTTACACTCGTTTCGAAAACCGTCTATTGAAGCGTTCACGCTTACGATTTTTTAACTTTCGGACTTTTCGAAGACCATGTACGCCAGAGCGGCAACGAAAACATAATTTAAACGGCGCGTCAATTTTAACTTTACTCGACAGACAAGAATTAGACATGGACGCAGCCTGATTTACTCTTAGGTGGTTGCTGTATGGACGTCCGGCCCGGTGGTCTAGCGGTTAAGTGCGTCGCCTTTCAATCGAAAGGTTGCAGGTGCGAAACTGGTCGCTAGCTAGTCGGTTGTGTCCTTGGGCAAGGCACTTTACGGACATTGCCTGAACCCAGCGGTTTAATGGGTTCTACAAAATTAAAGGAACGTGGCTATCATATACAATACAACGTGGCTATCATATATAAAAGAAGAATAAGAGAAGCTACAAACTTCATGTATGATCGTGACCTCACAAAGCAAGCCTGTGCGTCAATATAATACAAGCATGTCAAAGATGAAGCTCTTTTTCTTCGCACTGCAAACTGCAACTACACCGGTCGACAACGCATGTAAGTTGTGCAGTAGGATTATTCACTTCTTACACCAATGTTATAATTTTATACGTATGGACTATATATGACTCTCGAATTAAGTTTGTGTAGGAAAGGGGGTTGTGTTTCAGTTGTCTAAGTTTTGGTCAAATGGTTTATCACCGTAAGATTCCTTGTGTTAAACCGGATTGTGAAAAGCGACACATCATCATATTGCACCCTCTGACAATTCAACTGACAGTCGTAACGCAATTAACTGTGCGAGTAGCACATGTTCAAAATGGTTTGGCTAAATCCAATACAGTATGATTCTTAAGAATATAGGTGCATCCAATCTGTTGCCAATAGTACTAGTTGAAGTCCATGCTAGAGGTTCCAACAAGGTCGTAATCACTCCAGCGTTTCTGTACAACGAAAGCACAAATTCATTCTTAACAGATTTACCAATTCAAAAAAGCTGTAAGTAAATGTCTTAAAAAATCCGCACAACAACAATAAAAACCAATGTGAACCTAAGATAGTGCAAGTTATCAAAGGTCTGGAACTATTTTTAATGTTTTAATTCTAATTGATTAAGGCAATTAGCTTTAAATACATTAACCTGATCTGCTGTGCTTCTTTGTTATCTCGAAAGCCACAAACTAAGCAAATAATGAAGAATCTCACACTGATGAAGCCCGACGTGATGTTGAACTAGCATAACCTTCTGATAACAACAAGCTAAAAGTGAAGATTTCAAGAGGATCTCACAGTCTGCCACAAAAAAAGCGATTTAAATACAAAGAAGTCAAAGCAATTTCAAGTGAAGTGCTAATAACGTCAACAAAAAGTTCAGCAATACACCAAGAAACTTCATGAACAATACAATTAAAGTGGAAAAGAAAGCTTTCCACTCCGGGCTCAAGATGCTATTGCCTTGTTATCTAAGAAACCTAAGCGATCACCTGAGCCTATTTACATGTACGTTCGCCTAGTTCGTGATGACTTTGTTGTATGTCAGACGTATTGTGACTGCCATCGTGGTTCAGCATTTTGCTTAAAGGTTGTTAGAATGTGTGATTATAGAGCACCATCATGGCTAATGCATTTTTGATTATTACAAAAGTATTGTGTAGAGTGGACTATTTTTATGAATATTTTATATCTGTTTATATCATTGCGTGACAAGAATGCTCCACGCTGACTTAGTTTTTTATATGAGTGGTTTATTTTGTGTCTGGCCTAGTTTACGTCAGAATAATGCTTTGGTTTGATTTCTTGCCCTCTACATGGACCACCAATGTTTTTGCATAGCGAATAACCTGATAGCCTATCTAATTTATTGAAAAATGTTTTTTTCAGCCACCATTTGAGAGCCGCGAATTCCCTACAATAATTTATAGATCCTATAGCGAATTAATAGTTTTCAAAATTTAAAATGTTTGGGGAAGAGAGAGCTATGTAGCGATTTCGCGGCTTGTTTATTTTTGCACATAATATTGGGTTGTGTTAAAGTTATTTAAATGGGCGCTTAATGCTAGCACGGCTGTTCCTTTTGTCAATCATTGCCTTTGCATATAAAGCGGCTATAATTTCAAAACCCACACTTCCTATATAATCCCCCCACATTACGCAATACGTGGCGGGCTGGTTTCGTTCTGTGGGGATATTCTTTTTTAATTATTTTATTAGAAGAAACGCGTATTGGAATAAAGACCAAAATAGATCGCCTGCTTGCAGCGCGTCTTCGGGCATGTCCAGTCAATCAGTTAAACTATATGTGTTTCACTTTATAGTTTATAAGATGCAATAAAGAAACCTTTCGAGACGAAGTCAATTTCGAAGTCTAAATAGCTGGAGAACTCAAGTCAGATATCGTGCAAGATATAGGCAAGCCCGCGAACCATAAAAGTACCTATTTCTCCAAACAGTACTTGCCTGGCCCATAATCGGGGCTGATTTCTAAGCTTCTATCGGCTAGGACAAAGCTGATGTGTCTCACGCTTATGTCGAAATCATCAAGCAGTATTGTCCTGCAGATAACTCGTGCAACGAAATTTTGCATTTATTTTCGTGAGAATTCAGTGACTTTACACAGAAACATAAAGGTGATATGTCTATAGAGGAAAGACAAGCAATTAAGATGATGGAATAAACGGTAACCAAGGTTGGAAAACATCATCAGATTAAAATACTTTGGTGGCAAACTTAAATTAAACTTCCGAACAACTAGTTGATGGCACTAAAGCGACGCAAGTCACCACAGAGTTGTGGCCCATGCTAAACTAACGAGAAGTAACGTAACCTTTCCGACAGGTTAGTCTATTGGTTAAGTACGTTCCCTTTAGCCAAAAGGTCGCAGGATCGAACCTGGTCGCCAGGTAGTCAGTTGTGTCGTTGATCAAGGCACTTAACGGACATTGCCTGAACCCAGCAGTTTATTGCTTCTTCCAAATTATAGAAACGCGTATATCATACACAACACACTGCAATAGCTCCGGTAACCCGACGGGGGCGCGAAGTGATTTGATGATTTCACGGTATAGCCTCAGATAGTCCTTATACACAAAACAGCATCACTAATCTAAATATTTCTTATTATCATTGTAGAGAGGGACACAGTGGAACCAGCCTTTACGCCTTTTTTGATATTCGAGGTTTTTTTTGCATTTGCGAGGGCAAGCATCACCTAGTAATGCGTGACTTTATTCGCCTAGTAATGCGTGACTTTGGAAGCTGCAAGTTCTGGCACAGAAAGTTTGTAAGTGTGTTTACCGTTGTTAACATGAACTCGTGTAACCAATAGTTGTCACTACCCACGGTACACAGTTGTTTAAATATTTCACCGCTGATATGAAACTTGTAATTTAACACCTTATGCTCTAGAGTTGTTGCTTGAGAATTATATTACGGTCATTAGTTAAATTAATCTTTTGCACACGGTCGATTAGCTAAGCTAACGTAACGTGTTACATACGTTGGAGACAATTCAATTTCCCGTGCAAATGTATGTGGGCACAGCAATTGGCCGGGACCAACTTTCACGATCCGCTGCCGTCTATATCTAGTACATAAATTTCCGTTTCGACTCCATATATGTACCCTACATGGCGTAGAAATAAATTCGACTGGCAGCGGAACTTCCATTAAACAAAGAAACTACAAAATTCGTACTCGTATTCTTTATTACGTTGTATAACTATGTATGTGTGTCTCAATGCAATCGTAAAACGCTGTGTGAAGCAAAGTATAACGTAAATAGAGAACAACAGCTTTAAGTGTCAATGACGTCATGAGTTGATACGTATCAATTACGTCATAAGGTGATGATAGAATGATCACAGTCGGCGTGGATTAACTGAAATGCAGGTTTTGCAAATATGATATTAAATTTCTTTATGTATTTGTAATTTTGTGTAATGTCTGTTCTCTTGAATAATGACCACTTGTTTTATTGAGTTCATGGTTGTTTTCCGCCAGTGTTTTACTTTTATTTATTACTTTGTATTAATGCTATAATATTCTATTTCGCTTTAACAAATCTCGCAATACTCCAATGCAAACTGACGCCGTCGTAAGGTGGTCACAAGTCACTCCTAATCCTATTAGAATTGGAATGGTTATTTTTTTTCTTTTAAAAGAAACGATAGTGCACTTAATCAATATAAAGAATAGTTCAACGATTCTAACGTTTGAATTATAGGTTTTCATGACGACAGCTAAGTATGTGCCTTGTTGGAAACTATCGGGTTTTGATCAAACAACTTTTGACACGAAGGTCTGACACTTGGTCGACAATACATGTTTACTAAATTTTATACTCAGTTTCCCCAAGATTATTCTAAATCTCCAAAACCATTCACCAAATTTAAACATTTAACCTGTGTCGCCAATAAAACAGTATACTATGTACAATATTTATTTACATGACCTTATTTAATAAATCAAAATTTCCAACCGCATAACTGTGATACCAATTAAATACATCAGATATCCAACCAACGTATTACAAAGCAGGGTAGATGATTTATACTAACAAATTACTAAATTTATACAATACAGTAAACGTGATGATACAATTATTAAGTGGTGGGTATGATGCATCGGATTAATGGTGGGTATGATGCATCGGAATAATGGTGGGTACGATGCATTGGAATATTGGTGGGTGCGATGCATTGGAATAATGGTGGGTACGATGCATTGGAATAATGGTGGGTACGATGCATTGGAATAATGGTGCGTACGATGCATTGGAATAATGGGGGGTGCGATGCATTGGAATAATGGTGGGTATGATGCATTGGAATAATGGTGGTTACGATGCATTGGAAGAATGGTGGGTACGATGCATTGGAACAATAGTGGGTACATGCATTGGAATAATGGTGGGTGCGATACATAGGAATAATGGTGGGGTGGGTACGATGCATTGGAATAATGGTGGGTACGATGTATTAGAATAATGGTGGGTACGATGCATTGGAATAATGGTGGGTACGATGCATCGGAATAATGGTGGGTACGATGCATAGGAATAATGGTGGGTACGATGCATAGGAATAATGATGGGTACGATGCATTGGAATAATGGTGGGTACGATGCATTGGAATAATGGTGGGTACGATGCATTGGAATAATGGTGGGTGCGATGCATTGGAATATTGGCGGGTAAGATGCATTAAAATAATGGTGGGTACAATGCATTGGAATAATGGTGGTTACGATGCATTGGAATAATGGTGGGTACGATGCATTGGAATAATGGTGGATACGATGCATTGGAATAATGGTGGGTGCGATGCATTGGAATATTGGTGGGTAAGATGCATTAAAATAATGGTGGGTACAATGCATTGGAATAATGGTGGTTACGATGCATTGGAATAATGGTGGGTACGATGCATGGTGGAATAATGGTGGATACGATGCATTGGAATAATGGTGGGTACGATGCATTGGAATAATGGTGGGTGCGATGCATTGGAATAATGGTGGGTACAATGCATTGGAATAATGGTGGGTGCGATGCATTGGAATATTGGTGGGTAAGATGCATTGGAATAATGGTGGGTACGATGCATTGGAATAATAGTGGGTACGATGCATTGGAATAATGGTGGGTACGATGCATTGGAATAATGGTGGGTACGATACATTGGATTAATGGTGGGTACGATGCATTGGAATAATGGTGGGTACGATGCATTGGAATATAATGGTGGGTGCGATGCATTGGAATATTGGTGGGTAAGATGCATTGGAATAATGGTGGGTACAATGCATTGGAATAATGGTGGTTACGATGCATTGGAATAATGGTGGGTACGATGCATTGGAATAATGGTAGGTACGATGCATTGGAATAATGGTGGGTACGATGCATTGGAATAATGGTGGGTACGATGCATTGAAATAATGGTGGGTTCGATGCATTGAAATAATGGTGGGTACGATGCATTGGAAAAATGGTGGGTTTCGATGCATTGGAATAATGGTGGGTGCGATGCATTGGAATAATGGTGGGTGCGATGCATTGGAATAATGTTGGGTGCGATGCATTGGAATAATGGTGGGTATGATGCATTGGAATATTGGTGGGTACGACGCATTGGAATATTGGTGGGTACGATGCTTTGGAATAATGGTGGGTACGATACATTGGAATAATGGTGGGTACGATGCATTGGAATACTGGTGGTACGATAGATTGGAATAATGGTGGGTACGATGCATTGGAATAATGGTGAGTACAATACATTGGAATAATGGTGGGTACGATACATTGGATTAATGGTGGGTACGATACATTGGAATAATGGTGGGTACGATGCATTGGAATAATGGTGGGTACGATGCATAGGAATAATGGTGGGTATGATGCATTGTCATAATGGTGGGTGCGATACATAGGAATAATGGTGGGTAGAATGCATTGGAATAATGGTGGGTATGATGCATTGTCATAATGGTGGGTGCGATACATAGGAATAATGGTGGGTACGATACATTGGAATACTGGTGGGTACGATGCATCGGAATATTAGAGTGTGCGATACATTGGAATAATGGTGGGTGCGATGCATTGGCATAATGGTGGGTACGATGCATTTAAATAATGATGGGTGCGATACATTGGAATAATGGTGGGTGAAGAAATTTCATATGCAGACATAGCTATACAATTAGTCGAAACTGTATTGGTTTTGCTGTATCATATATGTTGTGCGGGGTGGTAGTTTGATTGGTGATTATGAATATTTTTTAAGAATGTCGACGCTTTAATTTGCTCCTTTTAAACTTGTCATACCAATTCATGAGGTCAGAGATTTCATTTCCTTTTAAGATAAAACCCTGCAGGAAATTACCAATTTGTGATATTTCCACATATTTTCCACCAAAATTACAGTTTGAATGCGATCATCATTGCAACCGATGGTGGCTTGAGCAACAGTAGTTTAGACACAGATTTATCATGTACGTCCGAATATATGATTAATTTAATGTTTTTTTTATATATAATAAGCGCATCGTTATTTTACAATCATGCTGCAATAGAACACAATACACAATAATTCGAATACTTCATTAACTTTTTTTTATTAAAATTTCATAGCAACAACTGTGAAATGTTAATCGACCGCAGGTAAGCTGTAATAAAACTAATACCAACAAACAAACAAACATCTCATGAACCTAAGGCTTACCTGGGGAGAAGGGAGTTGTTCGATCGCATCTTGCATGATTAGGCTATTGTTTGTTGAAAGTTTGTAATAACCCAAATCCAGTTCCGATATTTTGCCGAGGAAACTTGACAGACATTGGACAACTTCATCAGGAAGCTGTTTATCTTTATAAAATATATTACCATTCAATCCAAGTTTCATCTGTATAGAACAAGAATATTTCATGAGGTAAATACAATCTAAAGATTTTAAGATGGGAAATTCATGTTGTATTCCCGTGGATGGGAAACCAAAATTATCACAAAGAAAATTGGATTTTGCATTAATTGATTTACTTTACCAGGTCTAATATCCTGGTCGTTTTAAGCGTAATCGTTAATGGTTATTCACATTAATTGTTTCAAAACAACATGTATTTTTACGTATATATAGCAAATATATATAGCTTTATTTTTATCATTTATGTTATGAATATAAAATAATTAAATAGCATTAAATCACTGCCCTTTATAATTGCATACCGAACAAACCTAAAACTACCATGAAAACAAGAAGCAATTCCCAATTTTTATTTCCTTTCTGTAACAAATCCCTATCCAAACAATCCCTGAAATACATAGGCCCAAAGTTTTGGCAACAGTTACCGAACAACATTCGTGAGATTAAATCGTTTAAAAAGTTCACCAAAGCTGTTAAACAACACCTCTTGGAAGACCCCCATCCGCTTTCCTAGTTTCACTAATATTTTAACCAAATAAGAATTTTTTTAACACTCAATAATTCCCATTTGTAAGTTAAAAATTTCATTTACTTCTTGCCAAAATAAATCCCTAATAAACTAATATGTCACAACCAATCTGCTTTAATACAATCGAATCCTTGCTACAATCTTTAGTATTTTTCATTTGCCCGCCATCCTTTTTTGACTCGCTAATTATCTATTTATTTATTTATTTTAACATTTTGTTTGTTTTGTTTCTTTTTTTATTTATGGTGCACTACTGTAGTGCTTCTTCCATACTCCTAAATAAGTATTCAATGCATTAGTAAGTATTAAATCAAATGTTATGCAATTTGTGTGTTTTAATAACAATATTTAATGTAAATATGCCCCGGTAGGTGTGCTTGAAATTAATAGTGTCATCTGACATTAGTGGAATTTCATTTTAGGGGTTTTTTGGGCTTTTTCTTTTTCCAATCTGGTCCACGTTTTTGGGCCACACCTTCTCCTAAAGCCGGTCCCCCTATGTACTGGTCCCGCTTTAACCAACACTCTTCTTTAGGGCTCTATATCGTTTTGATCTTAACTAAATTTGGATCGCTTAATATTGTTCTTTTGCCCAGGTTTGGCGGCCGCGTCCGCTATATTTATTAAATTATATCTTTTTTCCCTTTAAAGACGTATTTTAACGACTGTTCGTTTTGCCGCCTTTTCCTGTCCCCGTGTCGTTATTTTATTCGCTTGCCCTTTTTAAATACTAGGGCAAAAAATGAATAAACCAAACTTAAACATTTAACAATAAACTGAAGCATGAGGTAAACTATAAATCTTCTATAATGACTGGGTGTTTTACATGTCAACATAAAGTTGATATATTTACCTTGTTCTGTCGCTTATTGATAGCTTGGCTCAAACCTATGATCAGCTGTCCGCATCTATCTAACCGAAGTTCATCCAGAGCTTCCATGTGCGGTTGCAAATATCCAGTTAAATCCCTCATCTCTAATTCATTATACCATTCCTGTGACCAAACTCCATTTGTTATCACTTATCTGGGTTTTGTTATCATAATGGTGCATGAACTTACTACAATTCTGTTGCGTATACAATGTACTTATGGCTCATTACAAAGCATATACCAGCCTTTGTATAAACTTTTAACTAAAATTATGAAATATTAAATAATTAACGACTTGGTGATAAATAATGCACTAATGTGCTGCACTAAAGCCAGTGGTTATAAATAGCAGGTTGGTACCATATTAATGGTAATGGGCGTCGGAATAGGGGAGCCTGGGGTATCTCAGGCACCCCAGTCCAACCATATGGGGTGCTTATAATATCAAAAATATCCGTTTTCTTTAACTTTATTTATAAGCAACCTTTTAAGCGTGTATGTAAGGATTGTTTGGCCCTGGTCCAATTTGCACCTTGAAAAGAGAAATACAACTTGTATCATAGCATAACAACAACATTATCTTCTACATAGTCCCATACACTTTAAAGTCGTTTTCTCTGTGTGTGCGCCGCGCCCAAAATAAATTCGTGCTCAGAGATTTTAAAAACTATATATTTGTAATAACAAACTTTTAGATTCAAAGGTTCTTCGAATCTATAGACAAAATGGGAATATTATTTTCCCCAAATAGATGTTTGCACAATGAATATATAGCCGTCAATATATAGCTAAAAAAGCACCCCACTTGTGCAAGTACTGCCCTGTTACTTGTTTAATACTTCATTATGGCATGTAATAAAACCGCTAACCTATCACATATGTAAAGTATAAGATAAATTATAATAATCAAACGAAAATGTTTGACATTATGAGTTAAATATATCACATGTGACAATATGATAATAATCTGGATAAATTGGGAGATTTAGAAATGAGTGCAATCTCTCCACCAGGTTGGTAAATGTCTTTGTTATAATTTACAAATCAAGCACAAATATACTTACTGGATAATCCCATGTTTGCAACCATAATCTTGTGATCTAAAATTAAAATTTAAGGATAATTTGATATTTATCATGTGAAACATCATTTATATTTGAGTAAAGTTAAACAATATTTATCCACATAAAACAAGGTATTAATTCTATTCACTTCACATATTAATGTAAAATAATAAAATGATAATTTAACATATAGGATAATACTTACATATAAACCTACCATTTAACAAACTAATTTGTGATATTAAATAATACATGATATATTGAAAGCCACATTTTATCCCACCTTCCCAGGTTTAAGTTGAAGAATTTGTTTCACATCATCAGCTTTATCATTTTCATACAATGTCCAGGTCTTCACCCATTGAGTACAGTCCTGATCACCCCATTCACCACCATCATCATCTACAACCAAGTCCTGAGGAAATATATTCAAAGTTACAAAGCAGAAATACATTGTAAAGAATTGCATATATATAAAAAACCTAATTCCAATGAATATTTAAATTGGCAAATCGTTAAAATTTAAATTTTTAAAAGTTGTTTAAATTTTTGAGTTTTATTATCGTATAACATATGTATATTTTGGAAATGTGCTAGAAAGTAGCAGATTGTTGAGGAAGTTGTGTACTAAGTTATCAGATAACTAATTTACGCAGTATATACCGCACACTTAATAAATATAGACAACCATATTTGCAATACACACGAATTATGTTCCTATTTAAATTCATATCTGCGCCAATATGCAATCCCCGATCAGTGGTCTACAAGAGCTTTTCAATATTAATTCTTTGTCATAATGCTACCATTGTTACAACAAGTTATGTTATATCTGCCTCGTGTAAGATGGATAGATTTTAGGCGACAATTTGTGGAAATCCCAACCCAGTGCTGTGTTACCATGGCGATGATATTCATCTTTACCCTGTAAATGGGAAACAAAGGGGGTTAACACATGGGCAATCGTCAGATCACTTCGCGCCCATCGTCGGGTTACCGGAGCTATTGCAGTGTGTTGTATATGATAGACAAGTTCCTTCAATTTAGTAGAACCCAATAATCCGCTGGTTTCAGGCAATGTCCGTAAAGTGCCTTGCCCAAGGACACAACCGACTAGCTAGCACCAGTTTCGCACCTTCAACCTTTCGATTGAAAGGCCAACCGGCCGGATGAATATGAATTGTTAATAATAACCCAGCAGAATATCGCAAAGCAACCCAAAATTCCATGTAAACTGACTTCAGGCAGCAAATGTTATCTAATTATGTGTAAATGTGCACCAATCTGTAGATATTCCATTCAAAATTAATGATTGTCAGATACTGTTTATCAATATGTAAGTTAAAGCATGGTGTAACGATTTGATTCCAGCTCCCGTTTTTCGCAAATTTGGTGTCTTCCCAGAGAAGCAATTTCGGTTTGAACAGAGTTGGTTGCCCATTGAACAGAACTAACGTAACACAATCTGGTTATATCCATTTTTCAAGATAAGTCTTGGACAATTTCGGCAAGTTTTATTAGTTTGAAATTTAACTCTTTCAATCCCGGCTAAATGCATTAATTCAAACATGCTGTCCCGCAATGTTTTTTACAATTTTTAGTCATTTTCAAATTAGCACAGTTTTTCAAAAGTTTATGCTATGATTTAATATTTAGTATGGTTGGAAAGATAATTTACCCCTCTTTTAAACAAGTCACATACCTAGAATCTACCTCCAATTAAAAATATATTATGTAAATTTTATTGAACACCACTTTATATGTAAAGAAAATTCTGCTCGACTTTGAAAAATTTGAGGTGCACTGACAAACGAAATACTCACTAATTATGGGTATGCCCAAATGATATCAAAATTGGAATGTAGACTGTCTAATAGTTTTTGTACTCAGGAAAATTTGAACTGTATTTTTATCTTAAGTAGTTATTTTACTATTCCTAATTGAAATTTCCCTTTATTCCAACTCTATTATGAAAAATGAACCAAAACGCATTGCAGTTTTGTAGAACTAAAACAGTGAAAAGTATAAAAAAGAACAGTGAAGGAAGTGTAAAAAGGGCATACGAAAGCAAACAAACACAAATACTATTTCCAATATTCTCGAAGTGTATGATATTCATCAAAGCAGGGCACACGCAACTAG
Organism: Ciona savignyi; assembly: GCA_000149265.1. Classification (NCBI taxonomy): domain Eukaryota; kingdom Metazoa; phylum Chordata; class Ascidiacea; order Phlebobranchia; family Cionidae; genus Ciona; species Ciona savignyi. Next base: position 394,475 of record CH002527.1, read on the forward strand.
TCTCGCCGCCTTTTTCTTTATCGTGCGCTCAGCACGCCCAGCTGGGTTCATGCTTTGGTGAACACGACGCTTACTGCCTGTAGCGAAAACGACACCAACGCTCTCCCTCTTATCTCAACGAGACAAAATTCTCAGAGAATGTAAAGAAAGACTTGCTTGACAAAAAGAGCTTCTCCGCAAGTTAACACGACTCCTATTGGCTGAGTTAGTCACGTGTAAATTCGTGTAAAATCGATAGAAATAAGAGACGAAGCCTCGAAAAAGAAAGGCTATCACTCCTCGCATTTTCAATATTTCTCCACGAAAATTACAGAGAATAAATTATAGGGTTTCCTTGATCGAATGAGCCTTAGCTGAGGTCTCTAACAGTACGCATTGCGGAGAAATCGTTTTTTTTTTAGATTTGCACCTATTTATGTACAACGCGGGATACCATGTTTTCCCACCAACTCGCGATATCGCGAGTTGGTACGGAAAATGTGTAATTCATTATTCAACTTTTCAGTTTGTTGTAAAATATCTTAAACAAATCTGTGGGTTTGCCAGAATGTGGAAACTATATATCTCGTAGGTAGGCTGCTGTAAGCTTAAAAAAACTAAGTGGCCACAAAATTAAAATGGTGGGTGATATAAACCAGGGCTTCTCAAACTTTTAAGATAGCGATCACTTTTAATTTATTAATATTTTCTAAAAACCTTCTTCACATTTAAAATATAAAACACACACAGGGTATAGTAGTTTGTGTGGAATTGATTCTAGCAAGCCCTCAAATTTATTGACCTACAGTTTGTGAAGTCATGATTACGCGGTTTAGTGACTTATCCGTATGATGTCCATTGAAATAATAGGAGGGGTTATTCATGTTTATCCTGTGGATTGCCACCTTTACGTGGTAGGGGGGTTTGAGTTTCCAATGAACCCAAGAGCAATACCATCGGGGATGGAATTTTCTACCTCTGGCAGGGTCAACCATGGTGGTAAGGTCGAAGGTAAGAAACTGACAAAGCTGCAATCCACTTTCGGGTTATCGTTAAGCTACTGTAATGGTATGTAAAAGGGGAATTTCTCGACCCCACCCACGCCAGGGATAACCTGGGTCTAGCCCTGCCCATTTTATGCGGCTACCGAACTGCAAAGGCCACCTGGTGCTTGAGGATTATGCAACTTCAGATAAGTGGTGTAACTCCAACACGGTACTTTGGGGGTTGGCGCACTAGGAGCACCGCGGTACCGAGAGTAGCGCCTCGGCTACTAGGGGGTAAACCCTTGCGAGGGTGCGAGGATCAAGTCCAGTCGTAGACATATCAATGGCCTGAGTATCAGTGGGCTTGTATAGCATGGAAAAAAAATCACAAAAAACAACCCGCTGATGATGGTTTGTCCTCCACCTCTTTATCGAGGTTGGCCGACAAACCGGAGGCAAACCCAGACAATGCGAGCATTCAATGCTCTGCGGCGTCACCCCCTACAACCTCTGCGGCACCCCAAGCTTTCTTCAGCGATAGCGATGGGGTTTCCGCTGTCACTTCGGTGACATCTCCACTGGCGCACAAGCTCTCAAATCTAACGATGGAGCAAGCGGAGCTGTCTGACTTGTCGGACAGTGGTGAAGCAAACTCCATTCGGCGGACACGAGAAGCCTGTGAGCCAGCACCTTCCAAGCCGGAGTATAAAAGAGAAAAGAATCGGCGGCAGAAGGCTCGGAAACGAGCCCGAAAAGCCAATGATAATCTCTGCAATCGTCCCGGCCCCAGCAACAGCTCAGCGCCCACAGCTGCCCCCACTGGGGATGGCAAAGTGAGCGCCAGCGGGTCCGCTAAACGGAAAAGGCAGAGCAAAACTTCCTCTTCCACCACCCCTACTCCGGCCCCAAAAAAGCCCCGTGGTCCATCTGCGTCGTCCACACGAGCTACGTCATATGCAGATGCGGCAACAGCACTCTTAGACTTGATGTTCTACCCGCTAGCGGGTCAGAAAGTCTTGTCCAGGCTGATATCCGCTACATCGAGAGTGCTATGGCAGACTCCATGTGGTGGATTCGGTATACTTCCTCTCATAAAGGCCAAAGGGCTTGTGCTGCTAAAGTCAGGTACCATGAAGGTCACCTGTATGGATGCAGCATCACTGGCGGCCTTCAGGAGGTTTATTCGTGGTTTACCACCAATGCCAGGTAAGAACATTGGGTACACAGCAAATGGACCCGAAGATCGTGTTAACGAACGGGTCTACACTGTCTGGGTCTCTGACCCGAAGGTTCGAACAAACCCGGAACGGTTTATTCGTCTTCTCGGGTTCCAGAACTCCGAACTTCCGATTGAGAAGTTCCACGTCCGTGGGTACGTCGGCGAAGTGACGGAAGAAGGCACACACCTACGTGTAGGTGTGGAGATGTCTGCAATTGAAGATCTGCGCAAGATGGACTTCAGCCCTCACTACATGGCGGGTCTTCTCACTTTTGTGGGAAACCGGTTCGTGACAGCCACTACCCACTCAGAGTCTCTTAAACACTAGTGTGTGGTGGAGGCTCTGAAAAAGACTAGCAAGGATCTTATTCTTTGCTAGATCAACTTGCACCATTGTATAGCAGCCGCTCAACAATTAATGGGTCGGTTCCCAACAATGGGGCAAACACCACTTGCCCTCATACAGGAACCATACTGTAAGAGAGGAAAAGTGGCCTTTGTGCCTCAAAATGCTTGCTGCTTTTCTGATCCTAATTCAAGCAAGCCACGTGCTTGTATCCTGTCTGCAAAGAATCTGGCGGCGTGGCCTCTACTCCAATTCATGGATAGAGACACCTAAACAATAGCAATTGCAGACAACACTAACAGCAAAAACCCTGTTGTTTTCTGTTGTATTTACATTGCTGGTGATGACCCCACCGAACAACCACCGCACAAGATGCGAGAACTTGTCACCCATTGTGAACAATCAAACCTTCGTCTGCTCATCGGGAATGATACAAACGCTCACCATTACTACTGGGGAAGCACTGACTGCAATAGTCGGGGGCATGCCATTATGGAGTATTTAATGAGCACAAGGCTGTCAGTATGCAATACTGGAAACTCTCCGACCTTTGTCACCAGAAACAGAGCTGAGGTTCTCGATCTCACTCTGTGCTCTGCCAATCTGCTTTCAAAGGTCTGGAAGGTCAGCAAAGAAGCCTCTTTGTCAGACCACCAATTAATAACTTTCAGAGTGAACAACCTTTGTAAGACCACTCCAGCGCATCACAGGAATGTTCGCAAAACTGACTGCATGCTATACTCAAAAGAACTTACTCTCCTGTGTGAGGCAATTCCAGCTGCACCTCCAAAAACTGCTAAGGAGGTCGACATGCTGGCGAAAGCTGTCGAAACAGCCATTACCTTATCAAATGAGAAATCGTGTTGCCTGATCAAAAGAACATCAAATGACACTCCTTCCTAGTGGTGCGCAGAACTGACACTTCTTCGCCGCTGTGCGAGACGCTCCCACCGGAAAGCTCTTAGGCTTAAGACTGCTGCCACATGGGATGAGTCCAAGGCAAGCACCCGAGCTTACAAAAATGCCATTCGCTCCAGAAAACGGGCGTCTTGGCGCAAACTGTGTGAGGAGGTGAACACCTTGCCAGCAATGGCACGGCTTCATCGAATCCTCAAGAAGCATCGCTCTCTTCAGATTGGATCTCTACGAAAATTAAATGGTGATTTCACTAGCACTCCATCTGAAACCTTACACGTTCTACTGGACGCACACTTCCCAGGGAACGTACAGAATCAAGGATCATCTACTAACCACGTTAAACAATGGTCCTCAATTCAAGCTAGCGGTGAAGTGCTAGTCAACAACATCATCACAGCTGAAAGAATTAAGGCTGCTTATACATTATTTAAGCCTTTTAAAAGCCTAGGGCCTGATGGAATCTATCCAATATTTATTAAAGAAGGATTGGAAATCCTGTGCCCCTTCTTATCCAGATCTTTAAAGCATCTCTCCTGTTGGGTTTTATCCCACAACGATGGCTGGTCGCGAGAGTGGTTTTCCCACCCAAACCAGGAAAGAAAGACTACTCATTGGCAAAAGCCTATCGACCCCTGAGTCTCATGTCATTCGTGATGAAGGGCTTCGAGAGACTCATACTTTGGTATCTGCAGTAGGGACCTATTGGACAATCCCCTCTACACCCCAACCAATATGCATATACAGCGGGATTTTCTACTAAAGATGCCCTCCACAATATGATCATCAAACTGGAGAAGGCAGTCCATAACCAATATGCACTTGGAGTATTCCTGGATATTGAAAGGGCCTTCTCTAATGCCACTTTTGATTCCATGATTTTTTTTGTATTGGGCGGCTAATACACATATGACGTCATACAAAAATTTCGAAAAATAGCGGGGGGGGGGGGGGGGTACAACAATTTCACCACAGATTTCTCATTCGTATGACGTGATCGCTTTCTCATTGAAGTGTGCTTTGCATTTTGGATGTCTGAAATTCTTGATTCAATGGGTTAGAAAAGTATTACATTTTAAGAAAGGAGGTGCCGGTTGTAGATGCTTAAAGTATTGCCGTCAACATAGATATCACAAATAGTTAATTTTATTATAAGGGGTTTTGAGGAGTATTTATTCACCATTGTTTTTAATATGATAGTAATTTCGTGCTTTTCTTTCACCCATAATTCGAAATTGTCTTTGTAAAAAACGTTTTATCTTTGTATTTACCACCCATAGCGTTTTGCGTTGGAATTCCTCATTTTTCCAAATATATCTATTTTTCATGTCTAGTTGGGTTTTCATTTTTAAAATTTCCCTTTTGATGAAATTCGTAATTTTTAGCGCTATTATATTTTCGACATCTTTACTCGATACATTATAGAGGATTAAGTCCTTAGTAAATTTTATATTAGTTTTGCTAATTACATTATGGTATTTTTCCGCAAGTTTAAAAATCGTAGCTATCGGTTTACAATCTGTTAGTATATGATGGATATTATCGACGTCCAATTTGCAAAATTTACAATTTGTTATAGTTAAGTTTCCATTGTTGTGGGATCCGATTCGTATGGTTTTTCATCCAGTCTCCTAAAAAGTAGGCTTTATGCGCAATTTTATAACATGTTTCTCTTTCGTAATTACTAAAATATGGCTTAAGCTTTTTCGAGGATAGTGTAATCTGCGACCACGGAACTATTTCGTTATCTACGTTAATTTCTTTTGAGACGAATCGCTCTTTCATTAAAGTATCATATATCGGCCTTAGTTTATTCGAGTACCATATGAATTGATTTTGATTTAGCGTTCTAATAATTCTTTTCATTTCCGCGTGTATTTCGTCCGGTTCGCTTGCATTTGGTCTTAAATTGGTATATAAATTACTGTTTATTAATTTGATTGTCGTTCCAAGGTTATATCTAGTCCATTCCTTCCATGGTTCGTCTATAATATTATTAGCCGTTAGTTGGTATAAGCGTGAAGTGCGAGCTGCTTCCATTTTGATTTTAATATCAGGGACATTAAGTCCACCGTCGTTGGGTGGCGCCACCATTTTCTTCCTAGCGATTTTTTCAATTATGTTCGGATACCATAGAAATTTAAAAATGTAATTGTTAAGTTCTTTAATTCAT
>CH002527.1:412875-427475 GCA_000149265.1 Ciona savignyi
TCTTTTCAAGCGCTGTAGTAAAATAAAGCTAAATTTCCAAAACGGCCCGATTTAGTTTTTCATGATTTCAGGGAATTCCCCTGGGTTTGGTGGATAAGTTTCTGTTTTTACATAAGTGAGTCATGTTAAGTAACAATTCTTAAAGTTTTAATCTGATTTGTCGACTTCTTGTTGGAGATGTCATTGCGATATGGCATGTCTGCCACAATCAAAATTTAGGAACATATCTTTGTTTTCATGTAAATTAACCTAATTAAATGTTTTCTTTTTTTAATTGGCACAAAGTGTCTAATGTTTTAACATTTTACCGAATTTTATTAAAATTACAGCAGCCGTTCAAGTGCTATGCCCAAAAAATCTAATTTTTTAGAAAAAAAATGTTTTGGTTTTTAACGTCTCAGGGGAATTTTCCTAGATTCATTACCCAAAATTTTGGTTTCTGCTTATCTAGATTATGTTCTGTTACAAATGTTAAATTTTTATTGCGATTTCATTACTCCTTTTGCTAGATTTCGGGGCAACATGGCATGCTTGTCACAATCATAATTAGAGAACAAAATCCGATTTTTAGGGGTATTTCCCTGGGTAATTTTTTTATTTCTTTTAAGTGTTAAATCAGTGACTAATGCACTTACATTCCACCAAATCTGATTCAAATTTTATCGGGTCGTTCAAGCGCTATGCCCAAAAAAGGCTATTTTTTTAGAAAAAAATACCGTTTTGGTTTTAACGTCCCAGGGGAATTCCCCTAGATTTATCACCCAAAATTTTGGTTTCTGCATATCTAGGCCATGTTGTCTAAAAAATCACTAAGTTTCATTGCGATTCCATTATTCCTTCTGGTAGATGTCGGGGCGCCATAGCATGCCTGTCACAATTATCATTTAACAGCAAAAGTTTAATTTTTAGGGTATTTCCCTAGGTAATTTTTTTATTTCTTTTAAGTGTTTAATCAGTGACTAGTGCACTAACATTCCACCAAATTTGATTCAAATTGGAGCAGCCGTTCAAGTGCTATGGCCTAAAAAGCTAATGTTTTAGAAAAAAATGGCCGTTTTGGTTTTTAACGTCCAAGGGGAATTCCCCTAAATTTATTACCAAAAATTTCGGTTTCTGCATATCTAGGCCATGTTGTCTAAAAAATCACAAAGTTTCATTGCGATTCCATTATTCCTTTTGGTAGATGTCGGGGCGCCATGCCATGCCTGTCAAGCGTTTGACGAAAAAAAAAAAAAAAAAAAAAAAAGAAAAAAAAAAAAAGAAAAAAAAAAAACGGACAAAAACAATATGTGTCCCATTTTTTCAAATGGGACCCATAATGAAACAGTTATTCGGTGGATAAATTATATGCTTAAACACCGAAAAGCCACAGCAGAACTGCATGGCTGTACCGAGAAGGAACAGGTAAAAAAAGGATGTCCACAAGGGGGAATCCTATCCCTCTTGTTATGGAACCTCCTGGTGGACACTCTACTACGCCAATTTACTAGTCAAGAGGCTGCACTTGTGCAAGCATATACTGATGACTTGAGCGTCATTATATCTGGCCCAGACCCATCAACGATTGGGATGATTGTCCAATCAACCCTTAATCGTCTGGAGAAATGGGCAATAAACAACCACATTTGCTTTGCCCCGTTAAAGACAGTGGTGGTAATGTTTACAAGAAGAAGAAAATGGTCTTTAAGACCAATTTTTCTCCACAATATCCAGCTTAGCCTATCAAAGCAAGCTAAGTTTCTTGGTATCATCCTAAACAACACATCGTCTTGGAAGAATCACCATTTAAGTCGTATCAAGAAGGCAACTGCTGCTCTAGCACAATGCCGTAGAGCAGTTGGCCCTACATGGGGGCTTCATCCAAAAATAATGATGTGGCTCTACTGTCAGATTATCCGACCTATCTTGACCTGTGCTTCATTAGTGTCAGTCAGAGCAACATACCAGCGCAAAATACAGGACAACCTGCGCAAGGTTCAACGATTGGCCTGCCTATGCATCACTGGCGCCATTACAGGAACCACCACAAGGGCAATGGAGATGCTACTCAACCTACCCCCGCTGCACCTGTACCTCCAGGGCACAGCCATTAAACGGCACACCGCCTGAGATTTTTAGGTCACTGGAAGGGGACTGGTTTCTATATTCTTGCAATATACCATGCTGCAAGAATTCTGCAGTCTTGGAACACTGCAAAAATGTCCATCACCATTCACAGTGATAGTCACGCTGTTCTGAAAGCTCTATTGAGCTTGAAGATACATAGCCCCTTGCTGCGAAAGACATGGTACCTTCTTCATAATCTTGGAGGGCTTAATCTTGTGGAACTTTGCTGGACTCCAGGCCACTCAAACTTTGATGGCAATGATCAAGCTGACGAGTTGGCTCGTAACGCATCCAGCACTGCCTTCATCGGTCCAGAACCATCCCTCTGTATTCCTGTCTGCTCTGTCAGAAAAGAATTGGAGGTAGTAAAACATGCTGAAAGAATGAGCCGAAACCATGCTAACGAATGGAGACAACACTGTGGATGTCGTCAGACAAAGGAGTATCTTGGACAAGGCCTATCCCTGTCCAGGAAACTTCTCCGGCTTCGGCGGAGACAGTTACGATCTGTTCTTCCGATTATCACTGGTCATGTTAATTTGGCTAAACACCAATCCATCCTCATGCGCACGGCATGTTTAACACGTCCCTTCTGCCAAGAACTAAACTTCAATATGTGTATATGCACTAGAAACTTCAATATGTGTATATGCACTAGAAACTTCAATATATGTATATGCACTAGAAACTTTAATATATGTATATGCACTAGAAACTTCAATATGTGTATATGCACTAGAAACTTCAATATATGTATATGCACTAGAAAGCACCAATCCATCCTCATGCGCAACCTGCCCCTTCTGCCAGGGAAAAAGACGAGACTCCTTTACACTATGTAGGCCAATGTCCAGCATTTGCTGTAACCAGATGGAGAAATTTTGGAGTTTTAAAAACTGATGATCTCGCATCTATGCCGGTCAAGCATTTAGTCAGCTTCCTTCAGGACACGGGCCGACTTGACCGCTATATCCCGGATCCATGTTAGCCCGGGGCGCTCGAGTAATGGACCTTTCATGGCCTAAATTTCTGCTCCCGGTAGCTACTGTGGACCCGCCCATATTAAATGTTATGTATTGTAAAATGTTTATCCTGAGAATGGGAAAATACAAGGGATTTTTCCTCGCGCCAATTGTCGTGTTATCAGAAATATTAAAGTGTGTTATGTCTAAATATGACGTTAATTCAATTTGGTAGAACCAAATAATACACTGAGTTCACACGATGTATGCAATGTGGTCCAAATAAAAAATGCATAGTTACCAATTTTGAACCTTCCACCATTTAGCCGAAATGCGACCCAATAAATGTCCAAGATATTCGACCGAACTAAGTATTTCCATTTTAAAAAATGTGTAAAAATAATGTTTAATAATTTCGAATTGATTCTTAGCATCACTAAACTTAGCACAGTGGTTTAGACGGTTGGCTTAGAGGTGGTGAACAGAGATATTAGACGAATGGTTATCGGTAGAAATCAGCTGTTAGCAACAAGTCAGTTGAAAATTATTTGATCTAAAAATAAAGATAGTTAAGCTGATTTACTTGAGGTTTAGGAAGTTGTTGAACAGCTTCACGTAAGATGATGCGATTTTGTACGGATATATACTGCTCATTAATTCGTAATTCGCTGATGTTGCGCAGACAATCGGCCAAAGCCTTCGCTCCATCATCATCGAGGTTAAAATTGTCTATATTCATATACAAGACCATCTGAAATGAAAGTAAAATTGGTTGTAACAAAAAGATTCAACGAAGTTGTGAAGTTGGTTAGCTCAGTTGGCTGAAAGATTCACATTAATTCTTTCACTCTCCCATACCTACACATTGGATCTATATCAATTGGAACTGAATCAATCGGTTGGGAGCATGGGTAACAAGATATTGATTTACATAAAGAGTTTACAAAGGGCAAACCACAGATTGTAGTAACCAACCAATATATTACTTAAAAGTAGGTATAAACCAATATATAACAATACACCCAATATTTAGGTTCAAAAGTATAGAAAATCAAAAAAATGATAGTTGACAAAGCACATCAAAAGAAAAAAAAATTAAACTGTGGTTTTTCTAATTTTACAACAAACGAAACCTGTGATAAACCTGTTTAATAATTTTTGTCTTTATATGTTATTCGGTTGTCACTCAGAAGAAAACGTGCTACAAATACTGGATAGGTAGGTCACTTTTAATACTTTGCACAGCAGAGATTGAGATTTTTCAACGGGAATCAAGCTGCTTAAATCAAATGGTCATGTTTTACACGTCAACATAAAGTTGGTATATTTACCTTGTTCTGTCGCTCATTGATAGCTTGGCTCAAATCTACGATCAGCTGTTCGCATCCATCTAAACGAAGTTCATTCAGAGCTTCCATGTGCGGTTGCAAATATCCAACTATATCCTTCATCTCTAATTCATTATACCAGGTTCCCTGTGACCACTCATTTGACCATCCCTGTGGCCAAACTCCATTTGTTATCACTTATCTGGGTTTTGTTATCACAATGGTGCATAAACTTACTACAAGTCTGTTGCGTATACGATGGAGTTATGGCTCATTACAAAGCATTTGCCAACCTTTGTATAAACTTTAAACTAAAATTATGGAATGTCAAATAATTAACGACTTGGTGATAAACAATGCATTGATGTGCTGACCATTGTGTTTATCATGCAGCGTGATCAGCCAGTCGTTATAAATATCGGATTGGTACTATATTAATGGTATATGGTATTTCTATGTTGAATATGATGGCAGGACTTCTGATTGATCTCGCAACATGAGCCTACTGGTCTGTTACTTGTTCACTACTGCAATATGGCATGTAATAAAAGCTGAAAATGGCATGTAATAAAAACTGAATATGGCATGTAATAAAAGATGAATTATAATAATCAAAGAAAATGTTTGACTTTAGGAGTTAGAATAGGTTAGGATATTCATGGTTATCCCTGTAAATAGAAAAACCAATGTGGTTTCCGTCAAATTTAATACTTTACATATGTGATGGTATAGCTTTTAGTACACACAATCGTAAGATTACCTCGTGCCCACTGTCGGGTTAACAGAGCTATTGCAGTGTGTTAAATGGAAAGAATAGGATATTCATGTTTATCACCGTGAATAGGAAAACCAAGGGGGTTAACACACGGGCAATCGTCAGATCACCTCTCGCCCACCGTCTGGTTACTATAGCTATTACAGTGTGTTGTGTATGATAGACACATTCCTTTAACTTGGTAGAACCCATTAATCCACTGGTTTCAGGCAATGTCCGTAAAGTGATTTGTCAAAGACAACCTTCTAGCCAGTTTAGTACCTACAATCCTTGACTAAAGGGCGATGCACTAAATCACCAGACTTATCTGTCGGAGTTTAATATATCACATGTGACAATATGAGATTAATCGGGATAAATTGGGAGATTTAGAAATGAGTGAAATCTCTCCACCAGGTTGGTAAACGTATTTGTTATAATTTACAAATCAAACACAGATGTACTTACTTCTGGTTCATCATCATTCCATGCTTGCAACGATAACCTTGTGATCTGAAATTAAAATTTGAGGATAATTTGATATTTATCATGTGAAACATCATTTATTTTCGAGTAAAGTTAAACAATATTTATCCACATAAAACAAGGTATTAATTCTATTCACTTTACATGTTAATGTAAAATAATAAAAATTACATTTGACTACTATGGATAATACTTAACTTAAGACATACCATATAACAAACTAATTCATTGTATTAAATAATACATGACATAATGAAAGCCACATTTTATCCCACCTTCCCAGGTTCAAGTTGAAGAATTCGCTTCAGATCATCAGCTTCATCACATCCATACACTGCCGAAGTCTTTGCCCATTGATCACCGGCCTGTTCACCCCATTCACCACCATCATCAAATACAACCAAGTCCTAAGGAAATATGTTCAAAGTTACAAAGCAGAAATACATTGTATAGAATTTCATATATATGTCAAAATCCAATTCCAATGAATATTTAAATTGGCAAATCGTTAAAATTGTTTCCAATCTTCATGTTTTTTATATTAATTTTTAAAAAATTTAAAAGTTGTTTAAATTTTTGAGTTTTATTATTGTAAAACAAATGTATATATTGCAATGTGGTAGAAAGTAGCAGATTAAGGCAGTTGTGTACAAAGTTATCAGAGAACTAATTTAGAATGTATATACCGCACACTTAATAAATATAGACAACCATATTTGCAATGCACAAGAATTATGTTCTGATTTAAATTTATATCCGCGCCAATATGCAATCCCCGATCAGTGGTCTTCAAGAGCTTTTCAATATGAATTCTTTGTCATGATGCTACCATTGTTACAGCAAGTTATGTTATATCTGCCTCGTGTAAGATGGATAGATTTTAGGCGGAAATTTGTGGAAATCCCAACCCAGTGCAGTGTTACCATGGGGATGAATATGAATTGTTATATATTACCCAGCAGAATATCGCAAATCAACCCAAATTTCCATGTAAACTGACTTCAGGCAGAAAATGTTGTCTAATTATGTGTAGATGTGCACCAATCTGTAAAAATTCCATTCAAAATTAATGATTGTCAGATAATGTTTATCAATATGTAAGTTATAGCATTGTGTCAAGATTTTAATTCAGCCCCCGTTTTCTGGGAATTTGTGGTCTTCCCAGAGTTGAAGATACAGAGGGTTCGAGACGGAAAGCAGCAAATCTGGTTTGAACAGAATTGGTTGCCCAGTGAACAGAACTTACGTAACACAATCTGTTTATATCCATTTCCCAAGGAAAGTCTTGGACAATATCGGCAAGTTTTATTAGCTTGAAATTTAATGTGTCATTCTTCATTCAATTTTGCAGTTTGTTGTAAAATATCTTAAACAAATTACTGTGGGTTTTCCAGGATGAGGAAACTATTTATTCCGTAGGTAGGCTGCTGTAAGCTTAAAAAATAAAGGAGCCATAAAAAAAATAAAATGGTGGGTAATCTATACCAGGGCTTCTCAAACTTAAGTTAGCGATCACATTCATTTCATTATAATTTTCTGAAAATCTTCTTTACGTTTAAAATCTACAAACGCACAAAGTATATCAGTTTGTGTGAAATTGATTCTTGTAAAGCCCTTAAATTCATCACCCACATTTTGGGAAGCCATGATTTAGGCGGTTTAGTTACTTGTCTGTATGATGACCAGTGAAATAATAGGTGAGGTTTTTCAGGTTTAACCTGAGAATGGGAAAATGCAAGAGACATTATCTCGCGCCAAATCGTTATGTTATCGGAAATGTTAAAGTGTGGTATGTCTAAATGAGACGTTAATTCAATTTGATAGAACCCAATAATCCACTGGGTTCACATGATGTATGCAATGTGCCTGATCAAAATAAAAAAACAAACAAGTAGTGGCCATTTTTTAACCTTCCACCATTCAGCCAAAACGCGACGCATTAAATGACCAAGATATTCGGCCAAACTAAGTATTTCCATTTAAAAAAATATGTAAAAAATAATGTTTATTAATTTCGAATTGATTCTTAGCATCATTAAAGTTAGCTCAGTGGTTTAGACTGTTGGCTAGAATTGCTGAACAGAGATATTAGACGAATGGTTATCGGTAGAAATCGGCTGTTAACAACAAGTCCGTTGAAAAATATTTGATCTAAAATTAAAGATAATTTAGCTGACTTACTTGAGGGTTGGGATATTGTTGAACAGCTTCACGTAAGATCATGCGATTTTGTATGGATATAAGTGAATCATTAATTCGTAATTTGCTGATGTTGCGCAGACAATCAGCCAAAGCCTTTGACCCATCATTATCAAGGTTAAAATTGACTATTTGCAAGACCATCTGAAATGAAAGTAAACTTGGTTGTAACAAAAAGATTCAACGAAGTTGTGAAGTTGGTTAGCTAAGTTGGATGAAAGATTCACGTTTATTCTTTCACTCTCCCATACCTACGCATTGGATCTATATCAATTGGAACTGAATCAATCGGTTGGGAGCATGGGTAACAAGATATTTATTTACATAAAGAGTTTACAAAGGGCAAACCACAGTTTGTAGTAACCAACCAATATATTACTTAAAAGTAGACCCAATATTTCAGCTCAAAAGTATAGAAAATCAAAAAAATGATAGTTGACAAAGCACATCAAAAAAAATATTAAACTGTTGTTTTTCTATTTTTTACAACAACCGAAACCTGTGATAAACTTGTTTAATAAATTTTGTCTTCATATTTTATTCGGTTAGCAGTCGGAGGAAAACGTTGTCAACATTAAGTTGGTATATTTACCTTGTTCTGTCGCTCATTGATAGCTTGGCTCAAATCTACGATCAGCTGTCCGCAATCATGTAACCAAAGTTCATCCAGAGCTTCCATGTGCGGTTGCAAATATCCAGCTATCTCCATTATCTCTAATTCTTCATACCATCCCTGTGACCAAACTCCATTTGTTATCACTTATCTAGGTTTTGCCATCACAATCGCGGGCGCCGACTTCCTGGGGGGCCGGGGGGTTTTTTAACGATTTGTTCTGCATGTTTATTATAATTTGTACTGACATCGTAGAAAGAAAACAGCGTGATAACAGCGTCCGGTGCCACAATGCTACTACGCACATCCGCGGCGCCTGTTACGGTCATTTTAAGAGCCAATCCCAAGTACCTAAATTCCCGATTTCTGTGTGCCCAATGAAGCGTCACGGCGTCGCTGCCAATTTTAAAGGTCATAGTAATTTCGGCCTTTTCTGTTCTTACTACGTGGTAGAAGGTTGTTATTGATTTAGCTGTTCTGGATCGCACAAAGCAAACCCAGAAATTGTATCTATGCTGCTATGTTTGTATGTGTTTAGAAATTTTGTCTATGTTAGCGCAATTAAAAGACAACACAGAAGATAGAGCAATCACTGGTCAAGTGCGTGGAGCAGCTAAAATTCGCCAACCCAGGGTTGGCAACGTATGGTAGGGCTTCGCCCCTGTTGAATCCTACATTGATTTCTGGGTTTATCACTGATTCAGTGATTTCTTGGCTTTTCGTCTGGATTTTTGTTGATTTCTTGATTTTGAGAAAGTGATTTCTGCTTTTTTCGTGAAATTATTTCTGGATTGTACGTTTAAGAGTACAATTATCTCTGGATTTTCGTGATTTCTGGTACACTGATTTGGTGGTTTCTGGTTGTGTACGTTTAAGGTACAATTGATTTCTGAAAGTACGTTTAAAGTACAATTTATATCTGGTATATAAAGGTACCATTGATTTCCGGTTTCAGAGAAATTATTTCGGGTGTTTTGTAAAATTGATTCCCTGGTTTTTATATCACAAATTAAGTGATTTCTTTACTTTGTGGGTTCGTGTCGTGGATATCAGGAGCTTGAATCACAGATTTGTCTCTGAGTTTCAAGATGGCAACCGCTTTCAACGCGGCCCTGGTAGATTCGTTAATTTACGTCGCTCCTAGTGCAGCAGAACTGGAATTTCTGCGCAGAGTTGCACTACGCACACTAACCAGGCTGGAAAATAAGCTGCAGAAGTTGATATCGGAAGAAGCTTCTCATAAAGAAGTGTCTAAGGTAAAGGATCGTTATGACGATGCCTGCGACGAGTGCTTACGGATTTGCGGCAAATACATCTCTACTGTGTTGACTGAAGGCGCTTGTACTGACTCAGCAGCGAGAGTGAAGATCATTATTCAAAGGAAACAAAACTCAAATATAGATTATATGCAGTTTGTACAAAAGTGCGCTGCGGCCCGGTTTGCGGATGTTGTCAGTAGGTCTATGGGATCTTCTAGTCGGCGAAGTTCCGCTCGCCTACAAGCACAACTGCTGGAAATGGAAGCCATACAAATCGAAAAAGAGGCCGAAATCCAACGAAAGGAGCACGAGGCCGAGCTTCAACCGAAAGAGGTTTGAAAAAGAGGCTGAGATTCAACGAGAACTCCAACGAAAGATTTTGGAGCTTGACCTGCAGGTTGTAAGAGCGAAGGCGAAAGCAAAGGCATACAAAGCCTCACTTTTGACGAAGAGTAGAAGTAAACTTTGCAATTCTTTCGGCGCTTTGCCGAAAGCCGAGGAGAGCCAAGCCGAGGAGAGCCACGCCGAGGAGAGCCACGTCGAGGAGAGACACGCCGAGGAGAGACATCGGAACACTGTTCCAAACAAATAACAGTTATTTACCTGGGATCAAAGGAACCAGGGCTGGTGCTGCTGCTGACCCAATACCCGTAGTTCCAGTGGCATACAATCTGCCCAATATAAACTTTTACCCTTTATTTCCAACCAAGTGCCCTTTGGAATGACCTCTTCCGACTATGGCGTTAATCACGGTGAACGCCCAGAAGTCAAAAAATATTGATACAAAACATGATAAAAGGAACTTAAAGATATCTGAATGTGAGCTGTCTATAGAGGATGGACAAGCAATTATGATGGACGAAACGGCAACCGAAGTTGGCAAACATCATCAGATTGGACTACCTCGGAGGCTACCTCGAGTTACACTTCCGAACAACCGTTTGAGGGCAATTGAGCGACTCAAGTCACCAAAGAGGAGCTTAACAGGTATAAAGGACATGTTCCGTCAAGTATTGGTAGATCCTAAGAACCGTGATGCCCTGCGCTTGCTCAGGTGGCCGGATGATGACATGGATACGGAACCACCTTGACCTTTGGATGAACGTGCACATTTTTGAAGCAACTTCGTCGCCTAGTTGTTTACCTTTTTCCCGAAGGAAGGTGGTTCCGAAAAATGATACCGGGGCTCTGTTGCCAAGTAAAGTTCAAAAGGCAATAACGTGGTTCAAGAGGCCGGAATTTTTACGTCAACCCGAAGAGTGGCCAGCACGTCCCAGTGGTGTCGCCACTGTTGTCAGAAGATCACGCAAGGTTCAGGATGAAGTAGGGTATCGTGTCTTCCCTTACAGAAGCGACACCGGAAACCACCTTGCAGCTAATATTCAAACGGCATTCTACATTTTCCGTCCCAAAGCGTTCTGTGGCTTGGTTACTTCAGTATCGCAAGTACCTTCTTTGGAAATCGTGTCGACCTCGGATTCCCCACCCCTCAGAATTCCCGTGAACGAGATATTTATTCTATTCGGAACTGAAGGAGGCTCTACTCTTAATTATATAGGTGGTTCACCTAGAAGGTTTTGCTGCCGAAAGAAAGCAGCTGCCCAATCATCACTCGTTGTTAACACTGATCACGCTACATTTGGTACCGCCGTTATTGGCTTCGCTGCGGAAATTACTAAAAGGAGCATTTGACGACTCTCTTTTACCGGACGAGGTTTTGAATTCCGATAGATACAAACGATCATGGCGCGCGGTTCAGCTTTGTGCTGATAAGTGGAGAGATGGACTAAGGATTATTTGCCTACAACTCCAACAGAAGTGGCCGCGATCCACGAGAAACTTTGCTGTGGGAGACGTTGTGTTGGTCGTGGACGAGCTGAAGAAGCGCGGCGTATGGCCGAAGGGCGTAATTGAACATTGTACATATGATAAAACTGGCCTTGTCAGGCGCGTACGTGTACTAACGATGATGTCCACCATGAAACGAGATGTATGCAAGCTGTGTCTGCTGGAAGCACATCATTGAACTGTTACCCAGTGTGTTCGTGGCCGCAAGGCTGTAAATTGTATACTTCGTGTAACCACTAGTTCTAGCCACGGATTTGGCTACTGTGTTTTATTTTTCGTATACTTGCCACCTAAGTTGTAACTGAAACGATGTTTTGTTATTACTCCATTCCTGTGTATTGATACGTAGACATGTTGTTGTGCCCATTGTTTATATACCTCTACGGTAGTTTGTAATTGCCTTTTTTTTCGAACTCAAGTATGACGTAGTGCAAAAGTGTTTTTTGGTTGATTGAAATGCCCGTTGATGTGTGTTGTAAAATTATTTCATTTACTGTTTTCAATAATGTGGGGCCGGTATGTTACGGTCATTTTAAGAGCCAATCCCAAGTACCTAAATTCCCGATTTCTTTGTGCCCAATGAAGCATCACGGCGTCGCTGCCAATTTTAAAGGTCATGGTAATTTCGGCATTTTCTGTTCTTACTACGTGGTAGAAGGTTGTTATTGATTTAGCTGTTCTGGATCGCACAAAGCAAACCCAGAAATTGTATCTATGCTGCTATGTTTGTAAGTGTTTAGAAATTCTGTCTATGTTAGCGCAATTAAAAGACAACACAGAAGATAGAGCAATCACTGGTCAAGTGCGTGGAGCAGCTAAAATTCGCCAACACCGGGTTGGCAACGTAGGGTAGGGCTTTGCCCCTGTTGAATCCTACAGCGCCTTTGATCGGAACTCCGACTCGATGCACTAAGACGTAATCCTTTGATCAGCGCTAGGGCTTGCCCAGCCGGCGAACCGCACGCGCTCGGGGAGATTACAATGTCCCTTATGGTAGACCCGCATAGCATTTACAATATTACGCAACCTTCCAATACTGCAATGCAATCAACGTGTCCAGAAACACTCAGCTGGACAAAGTTACGCTAAACATCCAAATTAATTCGTTGCTTCCATTTTTGTCTAACAAACAGTTGCGGCAATAACAGCGAATAGCGATAACAAACACAAGCTGTACAACAACGTAAAACGAACCAATAAAATCATAACAAGTGTTCACAAATGTTGCACAAAGGCCTGAAACGAGAGATTGTAATAATTTAATCTGTCTAATTGTTGCATCACACTGGCAGATTTTTTCCTGACTTGTTTCATTAGATGAACGGTGCTTAAATTCACTCAGCCCTAGGGTTCACGATACTTCGGTAAGGTGGCAACTCGAAGGGCTAGGTTTGAGCTGCGGAATCGCATCACCCTGTGGTAGTGCGGTTAACCAGCGCTGCCTCCAGTCTAACCACTGGAGGGCGTGAATTTAGGTGTCGGGATACCTTAAGCAATAGAACCCCTCCCTACGTGGCTTGCACGCTGTGAAGAGATGCCTGCGAAGGGCGTCTCTACCAGCACCCACATCCTAGGGATACCCCGCCCCCCTTCCCTACATGGCTTGCACGCTGTGGAGAGATGCCTGCGAAAGGTGTCTCTTGCAGCAACCACATACTAGGGAAACCTCCCCAAGTGGATTAATTTCCACATTGCACGAGGGGATCGGCCTAAGGCCACCAACTCGCACTAAGTGCACAATTTTGCTTTTTTGGCTTAACAACCAAAAAAAAAATTGAGCCAAGAACGTGGTTGATAGATACACACTGACGTTTCTTTTTGTCATACCTCGTTTATCAAACCACGATACGAAAAAATACCTTTACATAAGGATTTTGTTGATTGTGTAGTTGGTTTTTCGATGTTTTCGTTCTTTTGCAATAAATTGAGTAGCTCGTTTGCTATGTCAGTGAATGTGTGCAAAACAGGTTCAAAAGGATTGCGTCAGTTTACCGTAAGCAGTTAGTTTTACCTATGGTCACAATGGTACATAAACTTACTACGAGTCTGTCGCGTATACTATGTACTTATGGCTCGTTACCAAGCATTTACCCACACTTGTATAAACTTTAAACTAAAATTATGGAATGTCAAATATTTAACGACTTGGTGATAAACAATGCATTGATGTGCTGACCATTGTGTTTATTATGCAGCGTGATCAGCCAGTTCATATAATTAGCGGGATGGGACCATATTAATGGTCCAATAAATAGTACATGGTATTTCTATGTTGAATATGATCGCAGGACTTCTAGTAGATCTCGCAATATGAGCCTACTGGTCTGTTACTTGTTTAACACTGCATTATGGCATGCAACAAAAGCTATACTACCATATATGAGAAGTATTAGAAAAATTATATTATTAATCAAAGAAAATGTTTGACTTTATGAGTTAGAATAGAATGGGATAATCATGTTTATCCCAATGAATGAGAAAAACAATGAGGTTAACACACAATCGGCAGATTACCCCGCGCCCATCGTCCGGTTATTCACATGTTCCTTCAATTTAGTAGAACCCATTAATGTACTGGGTTCAGGCAATGTGCGTTAAGTGCCTTGCTCAAAGACACAGCCGACTAGCCAGTTTAGTACCTACAGCCCTTTGAATAAAAGGCGACGCACTAAACCACCAGACTAATCTGTCGGAGTTGAATATATCACACGTGACAATATGAGATTAATCCGGATAAAGAGAGATTTAGAAGTTAATGCAATCTCTCCACCAGGTTGGTAAACGTCTTTGTTATAATTTACAAATCAAACACAGATGTACTTACTGCTAGTTCATCATCATCATCTGCTTGCAACGATAATCTTGTGATCTGAAATTAAAATTAGAGGATTGTTTGGTATTTAACAACAAAAAACAAAGTATTAATTCTGTTCAATTTTTATGTTAATGTAAAATAATAAAAATAATATTTTAATTCAATGGATAATACTTACATATAAACCTTACATATAACAAACTAATTCGTGAAATAATACATGACATATT
>CH002527.1:440662-494718 GCA_000149265.1 Ciona savignyi
TATGCATATGCACTACAAACTTAAATATATATGTATATGTACTAGAAACTTCAATATATGTATATGCACTAGAAACTTCAATATATGTATAAGCACTAGAAACTTTAATATATGCATATGTACTAGAATCTTCAATAAATGTATATGTACTAGAATCTTCAATTTACATGGTAAGCCGATGGCAATAATATTTTGAAGTGGATTTTTTGTTGATGTTTAAATTTAGCCCGCCCTAACAGTTACCTTGTATTTAGAATGCTCCACATCCAACCACCACTAATGTAGCGCACTAGCCCATCTGCACCCGCATGTATCACTTACAAGTAAAAGCCTTTTTCTTTCTCTTTCTTTTACTATTGTTTTATTTAAAAACCCTACTGTCCAGATTTTCTATTTTTCAGAGCATTGGGAGATCTAGTGACGGCAGGAGGCTCTTCTGTTGTTGTGGCGTCACAATAAATCTCCATCTCAAGAATTTATTTTTCCGGAACTTGCTGCATTTATGCCTTTTTTTTGTTTTTATTTAATATTAGTTTTGTCAGTTAGGCAGTCTTTGCCTACTTATTGTTTGTACTATGCATAATTGTTATGCATACTTAAAGTGCAATATTGTTTTGCACAATAATGTTTTTTCTAATTAATTTTAATTATTTATTTATGTATTTAATTTTTAATTAATATACTTTTAAATGCCTTGGTAAGTGTTGCACTTGAAATTTTCAGTGGAATTTCATTTTTGGGGTTTTTCTTTTTCCACTGCGGGCCACACTTTCCGGGCCACCCCTTCTCCTAAAGCCGACTCCCCCATTGCACGGGTCGCTTTACCGCACACTTTTCTTCGAGGCTTAGTGCAATTTTTATTTTAAAAACAACTATTGAATTATTTTTAATATTTTTTATTTTTTAAATTGGGTTTAGCGGCCACGTCAAATTATACAGAATTTTAATAGTCTATTTCTTTTTTTTAGACGTGTTCTAACGACTGTCGTTTTGCCGTTTTTTCCCGTTTTCCAAATTTTTACCGATAGTCCCACTTCGTGTTTTCATCGTGGAAACAAAAAATAAACCAAACTAAACTAAAAAAATATATGCATATGTACTAGAAACTTCAATATATGTATGCACTAGAAACTTCAATATATGTTTATGTACTAGAATCTTCAATATATGTATATGCACTAGAAACTTTAATATATGCATATGCACTAGAAACTTCAATATATGCATATGCACTAGAAACTTTAATATATGTATATGCACTAGAAACTTTAATATATATGCACTAGAAACTTCAATGTACGTATATGCACTAGAAACTTCAATGTATGTATATGTACGAGAAACTTCAATATATGTATATGTACCAGAAACTTTCTGCATACCTACAATTGGAACTGAATCAATCGGCTTGGAGCATGGGTAACAAACAATTGATTTACATAATGAGATTACAAAGGGCAAACCACAGTTTAATGTAACCAACCAATATATTACTTAAAAATAGGTATAAACCAATATATAATAGTACACCCAATATTTAGGCTCAAAAGTATAAAAAAATAAAAAAAGTGATAGTCGACCAAGCACATCAAAAGTAAAAAATATTGAACTGGTGTTTTTCTTTTTTTAACAACAAACCGAAACCTGTTATAAATTTGTTTAATAATTTTGTCTTTATATTTTATTCGGTTGTCACTCAGAAGAAAACCAGCTACAAATACTGGATAGTTCACTTTTAATACTTTGCACAGCAAAAATTGTTATTTTCCAACGGGAATCAAGCGATGAAATCAAATGGTCATGTTTTACACGTCAACATAAAAGTGGTATATTTACCTTGTTCTGTCGCTTATTGATAGCTTGGCTCAACCCAACGATCAGCTCTCCGCATTCATCTAACCGAAGTTCAACCAGAGCTTCCATGTGCGGTTGCAAATATCCAACTATTTCTCTCATCTCTAATTCATTATACCAGGTTCCCTGTGACCAAACTTCATTTGTTATCACTTTTCTGGGTTTTGTTATCATAATGGTGCATGCACTTACAACGAGTCTGTTGCGTATACGATGTAGCTATGGCTCATTACAAAGCATTTACCAACCTTTGTATAAACTTTAAAATAAACAAGTGTGTTTAGCAATCAACGTCATCAGCCAGTGGTTATAAATAGCGGGTTGGTACTATATTAATCGTCCATCATGGGCGGCAGAATAGGGGTGCCTGGGGCACCTCGGGCACCCCAGCCTAACCATACGGGGTGCTTATAATATCAAAAAACACCACTGTTTTTATAATTTAGTTAAAGAAATATATTTGAAGCGAAAGTTTTATATATGGAGGCGATGGTATTTATGACAGTTAGAAATGCTTATCCGTTTTCTTTAACTTCATTTTTAAGCAAACTTTGGCTAAGCGTCTATGTAAGGATTGTTTGGACCTGGTCTTGCACCTGCACCCGGTCGTAAAGAGCAATGCGTGTATCAATTTGATGACTCGTGCGAGCGCGCTCACCTCGCGATGATAATACCAGAGAGTAACTTATATTTCTTTAATATGTTAAAGTCTGCCATCAATTAAAAACAGAAAGTGAAAATTGTTTCTAAATTTTATTGTTCACGCGTTTTTTATAATTAAAATTTCCAGGTTTAAATCCCGACGATTAATTGTTGTTTATTTGGTTAGGCCAGCATAGAATCAATAAAATACTCGTCGCGATGATCTGATTATTCGTTTTGTGAAACTAAAAAACAGAAAATCAATAATTTTAATTGCGTAAACAGGCGTGAGCTACGAAGTTTAAAGACCAGTTTTACTTTGTTCTGAACTAATAGCTGACCTCATGATATAATAATAGTTTATTCTGTTTTATTACTATCGTGAGCTTAGCGAATTCGCACGTGTCATCAAAATGATACACATGTCTACTCTTTTCAATTAGGTGCAAGTTTGGACTAGTACCAAACAATTCTTACATACACGCTTTGCCCAAGATTTCTTGTTTTTTATAGTTAAATTATAAGGTTAGCTTTTCTAACTCTCACAACTATAATAACTAACAACCACTACCGAATTTAGATTTCCTTGATATTTCGCCTCGAATTATTGGGTCCAGAGTTTAACTTGTCCTAACTGCCCAGATAGTGGATTTATACAGTGCGCGTTGCTATCTTTGTTTACACGTTTGCGTATAGTTCTAACAGAATTTTAGTGAACCTTTTTGTGAAAACTATGTTCCACCTATATCTTCGGATAAAAAGAACGATTTAATAGGCATCATTATGTGAAGTGCAGAGTTGTTAAAATCATAATTAAATAATTGATGCCCGCTTGTGAACGTAATTTCGAAGGTTTATAAAAAAAGACCACCCTCTTGAAAATTCTAGAAACGTCGCTGCTTTATAGTTAGGCAGGGGAAAACTAAAATGAGGTATTAAGAATGAATGCGGGAAGGCGGGAAACTGCCGACAAAACCAGATTAGGGCATTAGTGTTTTTAAATGGGGATTGGTGTTAGGGTTAATTCTAGGAATTAGATTAGTGTTTAGCGCAGCATTAGAATTAGTTTCCATAGTTTTATTAAGCAATTTTCCTCCTTCCCTCTTTCTCTTCTTTTAGTGTTGCACGTTAGGCCTATAACTGCAGAGATCAAAGCGCAACTCCAGAATTACGCAATAAGATATCCTAGACGAGTACATAACCATTAGAAAATAACATATGTTTCACCAATTATTTCACGCTTGTAATAAAAGCGTATTGGTTTATGTCTGGAAGACACATTATTGAATAACTCGGACCGTTGGCTCAAATCTAGGGCTTCTAATTGATCTCGTAATATGAGCCTACTGGTCTGTTACAAGTTCAATAATGCATTGTGGCATGTAATAAAACCTATACTACCACATATTTAAAGTATTAGATGAATTATAATAATCAAAAACCAATGGGGTTAACACACAATCGTCAAATTACCTCACACCCACTGTCGGGTTACCGGAGCTATTGCAGTGTATTGTGTATGAATAGGATATGACATTCTTGTTTATCCACATGAAAGGGAAAACCAGTAGAGTTAACACACGGGCAATCGTCAGATCACCTAGCGCCTACCGGGTTACCGGAGCTATTGCAGTATGTTGTGTATGATTCATAGGTTTCTTCAATCTAGTAGAATCCAATAATCCACTGATTTCACGCAATGGCTGTTTAGTGCATTGCCCAAAGACACAAATAACTAGTTAGTTTGGTACCTACAACCCTTCGACTAAATAGCAAGCCACTAAATCACCAGACTAATCTGTAGGAGTTGAATATATCACATGAGACAATATGAGATTGATCCAAATAAATTGGGGAGATTTAGAAATAAGTGCAATTTCTCCAACAGGTTGGTGAACTTCTTTGTTATAATTTACAAATCAAACAAAGATGTACTTACTACGTAATTACCACACCATTGTAATGATAACCTCATGATCTGAAATTAAAATTTGAGGATAATTTGATATTTATCATCTAAAACATCATTTATATTTGAGTAAAGTTAACCAATATTTATTTACATGAAACATGGTATTATTTATATACACTTTAAATGTTAAAATTATGAAAGAATAATATTTTAATTCAATGGATATTACTTACATTTAAACCTATCATATAACAAACTAATTCGTGATATTAAATAATACATGACATACTGAAAGCCACATTTTATCCCACCTTCCCAGGTTCAAGTTGAAGAAGTCGTTTCAGATCATCAGCCTTATCATATTTATACATTGTCCAAGTCTTCACCCATTGGGCACCGTTCTGTTCACGCCATTCACCACAATCATCAACTACAACCAAGTCCTGAGGAAATATATTCAAAGTTACAAAGCAGAAATACATTGTATAGAATTGCATAAATATAAAAAAAAACAATTTCAATAAATATTTAAATTGGCAAATCGATAAAATTGTTATTTTTTTAAATTTTTAAATTTAAAAGTTGTATAATTTTTTTAGTTTTATTATTGTATAACATAGGTATATTTTGGAAATCAAGGTAGAAAGTAGAAGATAGAGGCAGTTGTGTACAAAGTTATCAGAGAACTCTTTTTTTAGGTTGTACATACCGCTTACTTAATAAATATAGACAACCGTATATGCAATACACAAGAATTATGTTCTTATTTAAATTTACATCTGCGCCAATATGCAATCCTGGATCAGTGCTCTACAAGAGCTTTTCAATATAAATTCTTTGTCATAATGCTACCATTGGTACAACAAGTTATGTTATATCTGTCTCTTGTAAGATAGATAGGTCTTAGGCGACAATTTGTGGAAATCCCAAGCCAGTGCTGTGTTACCACGGGGATGAATATGAATTGTTATAAATAACCCAGCAGAATTTCACAAAGCAACCCAAAAATTCCATGTAAACTGACTTCAGGCAGGAAATATTCTCTAATTATGTGTGGATGTGCACCAATCTGTAGAAATTCCATTCAAAATAAATAATTGTCAGATACTGTTTATCAATATGTAAGTTACAGCATGGTGTCACGATTTGATTGAAGCTCCCGTTTTCCAGAAATTTGTGGTCTTCCCAGAGTTGAAGATACCAAGGGTTTGAGATGGAAAGCAGCAATTCTGGTTTGAACAGAATTGGTTGTCCAGTAAAAAGAACTTATGTAACACAATCTGTTTATAACCATTTCCTAAGGTAAGTCTTGGACAATTTCGGCAAGTTTCTTTAGCTTGAAATTTAATGTGTAATTCTTCATTCAATTTTTCACTTTGTTGTAAAATATCTTAAACAAATTACTGTGGGTTTGCCAGGATGTGGAAACTATTTATCTCATACGTAGCTTGCTTTAAGCTTAAAAAACAAAGGAGCCACAAACAAAATAAAATGGTGGGTGATCTATACCAGGGCTTCTTCTTAAACTTTTTATGATAGCGATCACTTTTAATTTACTAATATTTTCTGCAAATCTTTTTCACATTTAAAATCTAAAAACGCACAAGGTATAGTAGTTTGTGTGAAATGGATTATTGCAAGCCCTCTAAAATTCATTGACCTATAGTTCGGGAGCCATGATTCAGGCGGTTTAGTGACTTATCTGTATGATGTGCAGTGAAATAATAGGAGAGGATTTTCATGTTTATCCCTGAGAATGGGAAAATACAAGGAGATTACCTCGCGCCAATTGTTATCGGAAATCTTAAAGTGTGTTATGTTTAAATGAGATGTCATTTCAATTTGGTAGAACTATGCAATGTGCCTGGCCAAAAGAAAAAAAAAAATAAGTAGTGACTAATTTTAAACCTTTCACCATTCAGCCGAGTATTTCCATTTAAAAAAGATGTAAAAATAATGTTTAATAATTTCGAATTGATTCTTAGCATCATTAAACTTATCTAAGTTGTTTAGACGGTTGGTTTAGAGATTGTGAACAGAGATATTAGACGAATGGTTATTGGTATAAATCAACTGCTTGTACGAGTCAGTTAAAAGATATTTGATCTAAAATTAAAGATAATTAAGGTGACTTACTTGAGGGTTGGGAAGTTGTTGAACAGCTTCACATAAGATGATTCGACTTTGTACAGATATCATCCGCTTTTCAATTTCTAATTTGCTGATGTTGCGCAGACAATCGCCCAAAGCCTTCGCTCCATCTTCATCGAGGTTAGAATGCATATATAAGTCAATCTGCGAAACAAACCATGTAAGCCTTACATACAGTCCATTTCCATGTAGCAACTATAAAACAAATAAATTCTTATTATGACAACTGGGGTATAGCAGGTTATACCATATCATTCACGTATACCTAGCTCAAGGCTTAAACTGAGTATGCTTTGATATTTCTCTCGAAGTATCTAAGACTTGTACATGCCTATGGTAAATACTTAGTGTGATCGGACATTTTTCGCAATAAATTAAACAAGGTCCTGTCGAAACGTATCTAAGAGATAATCTAACCAAAATTATTTTTTGTTTAATAGATTTATCAAAATGTGCCCACATTAAAGTGAGATGTTTGGTCGATGAATAAAATATGCCTCTGGTTGTTACACTATTGCGGAGACAACTGAAATAGGAATAAATTTTCAGATGAATTGGATCTATATTATATTATAAAGTATATAAAAAGATGTATAGTAAAGGTTAACCTCATATGATGGGGAGAAACTTCAACATATCTATATGCACTGGAAACTTCAATATATGTATATGCACTAGAAACTTCAATGTATGTATATGCACTAAAAACTTCAATATATGCATATGCACTGGAAACTTCAATATATGTATATGTACTAGAAACTTCAATGTATGTATATGCACTAGAAACTTCAATGTATGTATATGCACTAGAAACTTCAATGTATGTATATGCACTAGAAACTTCAATGTATGTATATGCACTAGAAACTTCAATATATGTATATGCACTAGAAACTTCAATGTATGTATATGCAGTAGAAACTTTAATATATGCATATGCACTTGAAACTTTAATATATGTATATGCACTAAAAACTTCAATATATGCATATGCACTGGAAACTTCAATATATCTATATGTACTAGAAACTTCAATGTATGTATATGTACTAGAAACTTCAATATATGTATATGCACTAGAAACTTCAATATATGCATATGCACTAGAAACTTCAATATATGTATATGCATTAGAAACTTCAATATATGTATATGCACTAGAAACTTCAATATATGTATATGCACTAGAAACTTCAATATATGCATATGCACTAGAAACTTCAATATATGTATATGCACTAGAAACTTCAATGTATGTATATGCTCTAGAAACTTTAATATATGTATATGCACTAGAAACTTCAATGTATGTATATGCACTAGAAACTTTAATATATGTATATGCTCTAGAAACTTTAATATATGTATATGCACTAGAAACTTTGATATATGTATATGCACTAGAAACTTCAATATATGTATATGCACTAGAAACTTCAATGTATGTATATGCACTAGAAACTTCAATATATGCATATGCACTAGAAACTTCAATATATGTATATGCATTAGAAACTTTAATATATGTATATGCACTAGAAACTTCAATATATGTATATGCACTAGAAACTTCAATATATGCATATGCACTAGAAACTTCAATATATGTATATGCACTAGAAACTTCAATATATGTATATGCATTAGAAACTTTAATATATGTATATGCACTAGAAACTTCAATATATGTATATGCACTAGAAACTTCAATATATGCATATGCACTAGAAACTTCAATATATGTATATGCACTAGAAACTTCAATATATGTATATGCATTAGAAACTTTAATATATGTATATGCACTAGAAACTTCAATATATGTATATGCACTAGAAACTTCAATATATGCATATGCACTAGAAACTTTAATATATGTATATGCACTAGAAACTTTAATATATATGCATTAGAAACTTTAATATATGTATATGCACTAGAAACTTCAATATATGTATATGCACTAGAAACTTCAATATATGCATATGCACTAGAAACTTTAATATATGTATATGCACTAGAAACTTTAATATATATGCACTAGAAACTTCAATGTACGTATATGCACTAGAAACTTCAATGTATGTATATGCACTAGAAACTTTAATATATATGCACTAGAAACTTCAATGTACGTATATGCACTAAAAACTTCAATGTATGTATATGTACTAGAAACTTCAATATATCTATATGCACTAGAAACTTCAATATATCTATATGCACTAGAAACTTCAATATATGTATATGCACTAGAAACTTTAATATATGCATATGCACTAGAAACTTCAATATATGTATATGCACTAGAAACTTCAATATATCTATATGCACTAGAAACTTCAATATATGTATATGCACTAGAAACTTTAATATATGCATATGCACTAGAAACTTCCATATATGCATACCCAGATAACAAGCGTCGGTTGGCTAACCGTTGGCCAACCAATTATTCGTCGGCGTTGGCTAAACGTGAAGATTATAACGTTGGCCCAGCGTTATCGGAAGTGAAACATGTACATAAAAAGTTAAAAATCGTCAACAGTTCTGTAACAATATATGTAGTTTAAACGTATTTGTAATTTTTTTCTTTTTTTCCCGGAATTAAAAATGCAAAATTCGAGCTTACGTTGACTGTTCATCGCAAGGCCAACGGTTGGCAATCCGCGGAAGCCCAATGTTGGCCCGTTGATGTTAAAATACAAATTATTTTATGTCAATCTGTTTTAGTTTATGCTATAATAAAACTTTTTATTTTACCAAATCCCAGCGCGTTAGATATCTTAGGAAGCCAATTTTATACTGTGTTAGAGATGTCGCATGACAACGTCGTGGTTACGTTGGCCCCATGATGGATGCCCAGCATTATTTAAAAATAAAAAAAACGTAAAATATTAATTACAATATGTATTTTATGTTCTGAATTTTACGAGTTACTATACAAAACACCATGTCTTGTTTTTAAGTGTCGGTCAAAATAATAAAAGTTAAGTTATTGTCCATGGCAAAAACTTGGATTTAAACTCATATTCGAGAGTTTAACTAAAGGTCCCAAGGTTGGTTTTTAAATTAGAACGATTTGTATTTTATTAAATTCATTGTTTGCTATCAGTGTAAAGGTAAGAATTTTAAGAAATATCGTTGAATATAAATATTCAACAGCAGGGAAACCTCCACTAAATATAAAAACCGGAAACTCCACTCGTAGATATATTCTTTAGTTAGTTGTATTTCTATGTATTTGTGCGTAATCACACAACGCTTATAAAGCAAATAATGACGTGATGGAAAACAACTGTAGCAGTTTTGACATTATATTTGCAAAAACTGAATTTAGTTTATTTAATCGACGCCAACTGTGTTCGTTCTGTTCGACCTTATGACGTCATTGACACTTAAAGCAGTTCTTTTCCATCTACGTCATTATTTGCTTTATAAAGCGTTGTGCGATTACATATACAGAGAGCTACATAGATATACAACTTGGTAAAGAATACGAGTAGAGCTGTCTGGTTTTTCTACTTAGTGGAGGATCCGCTGCCAGTCTAGATTAGTTCAACGCCTCCACTAAATAACCTCTATTAAATAGAAAAAAACGGACACCTCGACTAAACAGAAAAACCGGAAACTCTCGTAGATATATTATGTATTTTCTAGGTAATCGCACAACGCTTTATAAAGCAAATAATGACGTAGATAGAAAACAACTGCTTTAGTTGTCAATGACGTCTTGAGGTGATAAGTGTTAATGACGTCATAAGCGTGATGACATAACGAACACAATTGGCGACTATTAAGTGAAAAAATGCAGTTTGTGCAAACGATGGGCGAGAGGTGATCTAACGATTGCCTGTGTGTTAACTCATAACCCTCTTGGTTTTCCCATTCACAGGGATAAAGATGAATATCCAATCCCATCCTAAGTGTCTGCCGAGGTCCGCAATATACAAAATAACACAATAACAACATTATTGAAACTAAACACATCACACCAACCAAACCATTACACAAATGTTCCTTATTTATTCAACCATTGGTTCACAATCAAAGTCAAAAAGCATACATGGAGCCTTTTAAACATTAAATGTAGATTCATGCTATGTTTTTAGGTTTCAATCCGGACCATGAGTTAGGGTAGTATAAAGGTTATGTTAATAATCGTATAGAAGCGGCATTACATAACACGCAATATATTCTACAAGTCAATTGTTTAATTGGAACAAACTTATGTTTCATGTAACAATTGGTTACCTTGTTTGATCGTTGATTTATAGCTGAGCCGAGTTCCTTCATAGCAGCACTCAGGTGTTTGCAACAGTTCAGTTCAAGTCGATCAATGTCGTTTATACGTTGGACCAAATATTCAGTAAGGTGGGTCATGTCCACCTCTACCAATGTTAACTGCTTGATCTAAAAATTTATTAATATACTAGTACACCATTTATTGATAGAATGTGCCAAATATTTTTTAATTTATGATTTAATATAATTTGATACATTTGATAATAACTAGCAGTGGGAGCAATGCTCAACTGAGCCCTGTGTGTTAAACTAACAAAGTGTGGTTATTTTCAAAATGGAAATTATTTTTTTTCCGATTTTTTATTTGAAAATCTTATTTCAACAGAATATTTTTGTTTTAATTTTTTTTCAACTAACCTTGAGATTGGTTGAATGTTGTAAACCACGGAAGAAGATTAGAGCTTCAGTTGTAAATGCCACATTCAAGTTGTGAGATGCTGAACACGACTTCAAGGCAAACGCAACGTCGTGGGCTTTAGGGGGATCATTTGAAAGTTCTAATTTCACATCACTTGGAAGTCGCTTATCGAATGTGGACGATATTTCCTTGTCATTAGATTCATTTACCCAGCCAGATACTTTAATGAGTGTGTCATTGTCACATAAATTCTGACATGAAACTATTTCTAAAAGCATATTTTTCTTCATCTTAAAATCTTTGATCCGTGAAGCTTGAAAGATGTCTCTCATCTCCTTGTAAGCAGAAGAGTTGCAAAGACCAAACATGAATCGAACGACAACAACCCAGTGAACATTATTAAACATTGAACGTTTTTCGGCAAGTGATTCATATGGCATAAACAGCATCACGTATATCGCAGAAAAGAATTCTTGTAAGGTAAGATGAGCGAAGTAACTACGCTTCTTACCATCCAAGATTTTCATTTTTATGCGTGATGATTGTTCAACATACGTATGCAGAAAGTTTGCGACCACTGGATCCGAGAGATCCACTTTCTCAAAATCGTTTTTGTCAAAAACAACCTTTTTTTTTTCAAATCCTCTGAATGCCAGTTCAGTAAGTTTAATCAAATCCAATCTAAGCTCTGCTTCGTCCATATTTTTCAGATGTCCAGAAGAAATGTACTTGGTAAGTGTTGAGATTAACACTTGCGTCATTGAGTTTATGTCACCAACTCCAGAGAGAAGGCTGTCAATGATATAAATGCAATTGACTGGTACATAGCACAAAGCAGATAGGTTTGCATTTTGCTCCAGTAACTCCTCAATCCCAGGATACTTTTCCTCGCCACAGATCTGTTTAATCAGATCCTCTTGTGCAGCTTTATGTAGCCCAAGTACTTCAAGAACTATAGTTGGACGATAATCCTGGTGTATCTGATAAAATTGACCTGGTCTAGAAGTGACTAATTTAACAGCATTTGGCAGCAGAGTAGCATTTAACAAGTTTTTAATGATGTCTACTGGTTTCTCTTTTGTATCCAATTGACAGCAATGGGTGGTGGTGGAGAAGGGAACGCCAGCTTCATCCAGACCGTCCATCACAATGACAACATTAGGATTGTTCTGCAACTCTTGGGTTATGGCTTTGTATTCTTCATCAGAGTAGGCCTGCCCTGGCAAGCTGTTTTCAATTAGAAACTGGCTAACCGAGACTTTTTTATCAAAATTAACATTTCTTATTAAAATGTAAAACAAATATTGTGTGTCACGTAGAATTAATTTGTTCAGGACGGACTGAGTCACCGTCTCTGTCAATGTTGTTTTACCGATCCCTGGTAATCCCGTAAGACCAACAATGTTGCCATGTTTCTTGATATACACTTTCTTAGAATTTTCATCTTTGAACTTGCGTTCAGCTTCATCTGTTGCAATTTTCTTTGCTGTATTAAATATTTCGTCAATCGATATTCTTTGGTCATTTGTTCCATAGAGTGTTTGTGCATGCTTTCGTTCCATACACATTCTCCATTCCAATGAAGATGCTTCAGTCTCCCAATCGGCATCTGCATGTTGTTTTACTTTGCAGATTTGAAGATTGACTCTCTTTATGGTACGTTCTATATCAATTGGTAGCACGATTTGCTCGCTCACTTCTTTTGCATTATTGTTTAATTTCTCTTGCAATTCTTTAGCTGTAACGTAGATTGTTACCAGAAAAACTGTCATTATTTAATGAATTATTTTATTAATACATAAATAAAGTTTTTATTCGTCTAGCAGTTAATTTAGTGTCTATGTCTAGAAACTACACTTTATGATAAAGCACAAAAATTAAACAAATTCATGATGAAATTCTATGTCTAATACGTTTTATAATAATACAAAAAAATAACGAATTTCAAAAAAAATCATGATGAATAACAAATGTTGATTAGTATTTCGGACTCGTCTGTTTCTGATTTACCAAAAGTGATTAGGTAGGTCAGGGTTAAATATTTTTGCACGTAAAATGTTACCAGTATGATCAAAATTGTTTTAATTTTTATTTCCATTCTCAATTTAATCTATATTAACACGATAAAGTGAACTGTTATATCATTTAAACTTGGCAGTGAATGTGAATCATGTGTTTAACCAACAGGGTGATATTCTTTTCCGTTTGCGTATTTGGTAATAACTGAAGAGGGCGCCTGTATGCACCGTGGTGTTGCTAGGGCCAGATCGATTGCAGATTTTGGCTTTTCTGGCTCGTCGGCAAACAAATTCTTTCTCTCTAGAACTCTGTATTGGTAGGTGCCGGCTTTAAATCTTTTTGTTATTCCTGAATAAAGCTAGCTTCACTACTGTCAAACAACGTCTTCTTGTGTAGTATATTGTGATATCTTTTTTTGCAAAAACTGCATTGCAGTTAATCACACTGACTATGTTTATTCTGTTAGCCTTATGACGTCACTGACACTAAACGTAGTTGTTTACCATCTGAGTCATTATTTGGTTTATAAAGCGGTGTGCAATATCACACAAATACTTAGAAACATAACTTAATAAAGGATATATCTACGAGTGGAGTTTTCCGGGTTTTCTATTTAGTGGAGGTTTCGCTGCCAGTCTAGTTTAAGTTCCACGCCATGCGGGTACATATGGGGGTTGGAACGGAGATTTATGTACTAGCTATATAAGGCAGCGGATTCTGGAACTTGGTCCCGGCAAAAGAAAAAGAACCCATAATCTATGATTCAGGAGCCACCACGTCCGTCTCAAATACCGACATTTTGTGTTCTAGTGACAATATTCAGAAAATTGCAACACCAAGTTCAAATATTTTTTCATCAGACCCAAATTCAGACATGGACTCATCTAAAGCTGTTTGTTGCTGAGAACGCTGGGGTAGCGCATCACGACAATGAGAGACCTATTGCTAAAGAAACTTCCTCTAAAAAATTTATATAGTTTCAAAATCTTGATGCAGATTTTTCTATTTCGGAGATATACATTCCCGGCGATTAACATTAAACGCCGATGCACTCAATCCTTGTTTTTTCGACAACAATTAAATGGTGAAAAAGTGAAACGCGACTGGTTGTGCTATTCACCTTTTTCGAAAAGAGTTTACTGTTTTATGTGCAAACTTTTTGCATTTAAGCATGACAAAACCATGATGGCATCAGTTGGATATTGACTGGAAACATGCACCACGACTGGGCCACGCACGAATCTAGTGAAAGTCATATATACGTTGTTTATCGATGTATATTTCTTGCAAAGCTAAAACGGCGAGTATTTGCAAAGATTTTGAAAAACAAAAGAAATCTGACAGAAAATATTGGTGTCAAGTTTAAGCTCGAGTTTTAAGTGTAATTAAATACTTGTCATCAAGAGGATTAGCCTTTCGCGGAAATAACGAGTTGGTTGATTCTCCGGAAAATGATAACTTCCTAGAAATCTTGAAGCTGATAGCGGAATATGATACTTTCCTAGCTGGGCATATTCAAAGGCGAGTCAACAAAGGATGAGGCCACGTTTTATATTTCTCCATCAACTAACTGTATATGAAGAATTTATTGACATTCTTGAAAAAAAGTGTTGAATTTTATTATCTCTAAAATAAAGCAAGCAAAATATTATTCAGTTTCAGTGGCTTCAACACCCGACATCACAAATGTTGACCAGCTAACTATAGTTTTTCGGTACGTTCTTCCTGATGGTCACGTGGAACGATTTGTCCAATTCGTGCCCATTCGTGGACACACTGGTTCCCAGTTGGCTCAAAATCATTTGGATTTTATAGAAAACAAGGGAATTAGTTTAGAAGATCTCAGAGGACAATCCTATGAAAACAACGCTTGAAATACAAAGGTATGCCAGCTGTCGTAAAAAAAACACAATCACTTGGCAGATTACATTCCTTGAACCTTGTCGGAAAGTGTGCTGCTGAGTGTTTTGACAATTGGGGGTAACTTTTTTTTATGTTTGTTCAGAATCTCTATGTATTCTTTTCAGCTTCAACGCACAGCGCGACACGATGCCACAAATGCGTTAACAAGAGGTAACCAATCGATTCTTCAGGTCTTGCCAGCAATATCTGACGACGAAGACGAACAATTGCAAACTAAGCAAACAGCCAAAGGCTTTAATCATATCAATTGAAAAGCGTGAAACCGGTATTCTACTCGAATTGTGGTCTTGCGTACTGGAACGGTTTCACAAGACCAGCAAGGCGCTACGGGACAGTAAAATGACATTAAATACAGATACAAATTTGCTACAGGGTCTAGAACACTTTGTTCAGATATTGGGAACCCAGTTCAAAGAATTTGAAGAAAAGGGCAAAGTGCCAAGCGGCTGTTGTTATTATGCCAGCAATACTTCACGGAAAAAAGAAAAGGAAAGTACGACTGAAAGAACAAAGTAGACCTGAAGGCACATCACTTGAATCATCAAGCAGATTCAAAGTTGAATCATATTTACTGATTATCGACCAAATTATTTTGTCTATGAAAACCCGAATTGCAGCGCACGATCGTCTCCAACGCAGATTTTCGTTCGTGGCAAGATTTAAAACTATGACAAACAGTGAAATTCAGTAAAGTCCCAAAACATTGCTCCGCCATTATTCAAATGATCTAGAAGGGTCACTGCTTGAGGAGATTCATTTTCTGCATTGTTGAAGCAGTACACAATTTTAACCGCGATTGCAGCATAGAAATACAAATGTTTAAATTCATAAATGAAAAGAAGTTAATGTCTGCATTTCCTAATGTATCTGTTGTATTAAGAATATATATATCTTTGCCTCATGATTTCGAATTGTTCAGGTGAGCGTTCATTTTCAGTGCTCCAAAAAGAGAAGAATCACCTGCGTTCTTCTATGAGTCAACAAAGGTGAATTCTTTAGCTCTTCTCTGCATCGAAAACAAAATTTTGACAAACGTAGACACCGGTGATGTTATTAAGAGCTTTGCTCTTTCAAAATCCAGAAAGCATGTCATTTAAAAACAATTTTGAAATAAATATTTTCCAAATGTTTTCTGGCATTCGTTAAATCTATCATGAGAAATAAGCCTTCTAGCAGTACCAATTTTAAGCCGTTGTGCGCTGTATGTATAAGAAACCTTCCGGCAATATGAATAATAAACCTACACAAATTGGACGGGCAACCAAAATGGGCCTCTGTCTACCACTCAGCCCCAGGCCCACTAAAGTCTTAATCCGGCTCTACGTTTTAGCCTCCGTTACGGCCTGATTTACGTTTTCGGTAAGGCAACATGTCCGGGTAATTCATCCTCCAATTCAGCT
The DNA here is from genome assembly GCA_000149265.1 of Ciona savignyi. Taxonomy (NCBI): domain Eukaryota; kingdom Metazoa; phylum Chordata; class Ascidiacea; order Phlebobranchia; family Cionidae; genus Ciona; species Ciona savignyi. Next base: position 457,230 of record CH002527.1, read on the forward strand.
TTTAACAGCTCCGAACCTACGTAGGCATTGATCATTGGTTCACTGGAAACTTAAACCCCCTTACTACGATAAGATGGAAAACACATGATCAAATATTTGTTTAATGCTTATACCTTTGGCACTGATTTTTGGTCCACATATACACACTCGGTGTACTGAATATGTAATAATATTCATAATGATTTAAAACAGCTGTGATCATTGGTGGGTTATAATGATTGTTGCAATAAATAAAGAAATACTTTAAGGTTGCATGTCATACTTGAACAACGTTTCACATTCCACCACAGAATTTTACAGATGCGACTAGGGACCGAACGGTAGTTGATTTTTCTCTGCTTGGTGGCGCTATTTATTTTTTTGGAATTATCTGGGGAGTGACTATTTTTGATATTAATGTTAGGGTTGGGGTTAAAGTTATTTCTGGGGTTGAGATTAGTGTTTGGGACAGGGTTAGAATTACTTTCCATAGCAATCTAAGTGATCCAAGCGGTCCTGTAGTATTTAGAGGAACCCGCGACTGAGTGGTTTTATACTAGTTTTTGCACTTCATAAACGTATTCATTGTTAGTATAGTGGTAAGTGTCGCCGCCTGTAACGCGGGAGACTGTGGTTCGATTCCCCGACGGGGAGGTTTTTTTCGGCTTTTTAAACTCTTTTGTTTCTTAGTTATAAACAAACTCATCATAACGCCGCATTCAGCTTGTCTGAGCATTTTTGGAATTTGTCCAAGCATTGGTTAAAGTAATCGATTTCTTTGCAGTTTTTTGATTGTAAACACTATTAACTTAAAATGCGTAAATGGTGTAATAAACATGGGGCTAGCGTTAGTGTTAGTCTTGCGGTTAAGTTTAGTGTTCAGGAATGGGGTAAAATTAGTGTCCGTAATTTTAGTGAGTAGTTTTCCTCCTCCCCGCTTTAGTACAGCTGATAAATAGCGCCATCCAGCAGAGAAAAATCAGACTACCGTTCTGTCTCTAGACGCATGTGAATTTTACATGTTAAAGAACTAAAATAAACAAGTTTTCGACATTTTATTACCGTATTTTTCATGACTTTTTTTATAAATAGAACGCTTGGTTATGGTGTGAAACAGTTTGTCGGATGCCCAGCAAATAATCCATATATTGTTGTATAACACCACCCTCTTATCATCCTATTTACAATACTGCCGTGGTTGCACATATCCATCTACCGATTCATCGATGAATATACATACACAGACTTATGTTAAACATGTTCTCAATTATCTTCGTTCACGAGGTATTTTAATATTAAAGACTCTGTAGGATTTATCAGGGACGAAGCCCTACCCTACGTTGCCAACCTGTGTTGACGAATTCGAGCTGCTCAACGTACTTGACCAGTGATTATCTGACACAAAACACACTGTGTGTTAGTCATGTAAATGCGATAGCAAATTAACAGTAGCTGTTCCAACAACAGTATATATATAAACAATTTCTGGGCTAACTTTCGCACAATGTTCAACAGCTCAAGCAAAGACAGAAATTACCACAACCTTCTAAATTGGCGGCGACGCCGTGACGGTTTAATGAGCACACATAAATCTGGAAATTATAGATACTTAGGGTTTGGGCTCAGGCTGGGGACTTAGCTGTAAAATGACCGTAACAGACTCCAAACTTTTTCATAAACTATCTTCATTTGTTTGAAGTCAATCTCGCCTGGTGGAAATATGGGATGTGTTGAAGGGTTTAATATTTTGACGGGGTTTAACTAAATGGCTATGATGGTTAAAAAACATTCGACATTCATATGTTTATAACAGCGGCGTCGATTTAAATAAACAGAATTGGTTCCCCGTTTGTTGACATATCACCAATCCTGACTATATTCAGTTTGTTGTTAGTTTTTATAGAACATACATTTCTACATATATTAAAGCATTCTTTAATTCTATAACAATCATTTTAGGCTTTTTCTGCAAAATGCCTGTCGTGTGGCCGAATGGTTAGCGCGACCGTACATATACCGACTTATATTTATATAATAACGCCCCAAGTGACGTCCCCCCCAAAAAAATTGTGCTTTATTTTTCTAAAAAAAATGTGCTTTATTTCTCCAATATTTCGAGGATGTTACCAGTAAGACTTGTAGAAGAGTTAGCACGGACACGCATGCTATTATGGCCGTGTAGTCAAATGGTTAACCGCGACCGATACCTATTCTGATTTTAATATAAAGAAGGTCTGGTGACTAGCTCATCATAAGCATTCTATTTCAATAGGATATGGTAAAACCAAAGGGGTTGTTAACACACGGGCAACCGTCAGAACAATTCGCGCCCACCGTCGGGTTACCACAGCTATTGCAGTGTGTATTATGTGTGGAAGGCACGTTCCTTCAATTTAGTAGAACCCGTTAATCTGCTGCGTCCAAGCAATGTCCGTAAAGTGCCCTTTTACAAGGACACACCCGACTAGCTAACGACCAGTTTGGCACCTGCAACCTTTCGATAGAAAGGCGACGCACTTAACCGTTAGACTAGCCATGTGTTTTAATATTATTTTTATTATAAAAATCCTAAAGATTTTAAGTAAAGCAGTGTACATTATTGTTTATCACCCGTAGCCACAGAGTCAGACCTATCAAACAAAGAGGCCTCCAATCGCAGAAAGGTGAATTTCATTTAACAAAAGAGATCATAAACAATCAGCGAGTAGTTGGTGACATTCCGTAGCATCAGTTATGTACATTATAAGGACCACTTTAGATTTAGAATTAATTTTCGTTCTTTAGTTTAGAGGACGAAGTTAAACTCGTTTGTCAACAAGCCATAAAGTGGAAATTCAATCCCCCCACAGCCAGTTGAAGGCTTGTGGACAAATAGGATTTGTACGCTAAGTAGAGGTAAAAACGAAGACAATATCACACTGTAAGACTTTGTGCTAGCGCGTAATTATTGCGCATCATAGCCATTATTCAAGTTGTTGTCAAAGAGTAAGTCATTATGCTGAACCGCCTTGTTAGGCGTGTCGTAATATACTCTAAAGATGGCTATTAACCAAATAACAGTCTCTCTTTTCAATAAGTCTCCTCTCTTAGTCATGGTGTTTAAATGAAAATAATGAAGCGGTGTGTCAGAGGTATTTTAAATGTGTATCTCCTAGCTGTTTTATTGGAAAAATGTCTCGGTTTACGAAGGGTTAGAAGCTCAAAATTCTAAGATAAAAATTTGGAGCGTTTCTGTTTTCGGTTTAGGTTGCAGATCCAAGCTTCAATTTTAACTAGTAAAAATCTATGAACATGTTGCTTGAGTGACAGCCTTTTAGTGCGCTCAGTTTTCATTGAATAGGAAAAAACTACAGGTATGTAAGGAAACTGTTGGTAAACATACAGTTTTATTAATACTAACCAAATGATTCCTGAGGGGTTTGTTCCTGGATTTGCTGCACCTGTTGAAATTGATCCGCTTGTGGCGGGTTTTGTTGCTGTGGTGGCTCCGGTAGTCTTTGTAGGAGTTCCCTTTGGTTTTGTTCCGTGGTTTGTTGAAGTTGCAGTTGGTTTTGTTGAAGTTGTTGTTGAGAACGAATCATTCGCTGTTGGTTTTGCAACACTTCTGTTACAGGTAGGTTATGGTAGTGATGGTCTCCTCCCAGCATTTCAATGGGAGGCCCCTGTAAAATGAAAGAATTTTATTTAAATTATATCATATGATGATTTAAAAAGGAGGCTATTTACGTCCATAAATGTAGGTTTCCAGAATAATGAAATACATTTAAAAAAAGAACTAAATATTTATTTTTATAGGTCTGCCGAAACTTATAAGTGTGCCTGTGTAGAACATCTTAGTTGGTAATTTTTATTCCAAATTAGAGAAATTCCGCTGATTTTTCCAGTTTATGCAGCTACCAGTGTTGTTAAGAATCAAAAAGATCATAAAAATTATGTAAACAAAAATAATTAGGTTCCAATGCGAAAATATGTCTAAAACAATTTCGAAATATTCCTCATTTTAGTAAACTTGATATCGTGGAAGGTGTTAGCGCAGCTTCCTAAACCACCATCTACGCTACCAAGTAGATTAAAATGTTCGTTGTGACATTACTCTCTAATTATGGAGTTGTTTGTGACACCCTTTAACAGGAAAGAAATTAAAATATAAAATTTACACCAAAACTAAAATAATTTTGAAGTAACGGGTTTCTTCAACATTTAGGTTTTATCCCGGAGGAACACAAATTATGAGTAAATCGGGAAAAATGAGACAGACTAAAGTATGCAATTTTTCCATTTTTTGGTGCCGATTATTTATTTTTCGACAGTCGATGTGATAAGAGTAATTTTCATTTCTATTTTGACAAATATTTGTAGTTGTTAAAATATCAAATACATAAGTTAATGTAATACAATTTTACCTCATATATATACCAGTTAAACACTTAAAGCTAACACAAATCTATAGTCAATTTTAATTTGAACACCCAAAACTCAAACCAGTGTTCTATCTGCAAGTTAAAATTAAGTGTTAGCTGATATGTAAATCATGCGGAGAAAATGCACGTCAGATACATTAATATAAGAACGATATTTCGCATTTTAGGCATTCGCTGTTAAAAAATGTTAAAATAATAACATAGAATTAAAAATATTAAAAAAAATCAGTTTACCACAAAGAGCCCTTATAATGTATGCAAACAATCCATTATATAAATGTCGACTTATGCAAGCTTTGACAGACCTCGCCATTTTCTTCGAGATAGTTTCGTTAACGATACCAAATCAAGTTTGCATGCTTCAACGTACCCTTGCTTGCAAGAAGGTAAGTCGGGCAGTAGCGAGGGCACAAACCCCAGCAAATAGCCCTCTAAGCAAATAAAAAAAGCAACAATAAAACCACGTGCAAATGATAGTCTGTCTTCCTCGAATGCAAACCCTGACAAAGCGAGCACATAATGCTCTGCGGCATCTAACACAAGGCATGTGGCTCCCATAGCTCCTCAATAGCGATAGCGATGGGGTCTCCACTGCAACATCATAGACTGGCCATTCACACTTATCACTTGCGTATTTAATGGCAATGAATATGCTACTTAACCTCTACTAACCGCTGTACCTACTTCAAGGCCAAGCAATAAAAATGGCTCATCGTCTGACATTTCTAAGCCACTGGAATGGGGCCGGTTATTCAGTGTGTTAATTCAGTGTGCTACAGAAAAAAGTCACGAAGACATCTGCAACCAAGCAATGGAAGATATCCACTTTCTAAACTTTCTGTTGTGAAAATACTTTAATTTTTATTCTTTTTATTTTATAGACAGGTAATTTGTGCCTTGTAATCATGCGTGCCCTGTAATCTAATGTAATCATACCCACATGTATGTAATAATCTTTAACTTTGGTATATAACAATCTTTGTGTGCATATTGTACTGTATAACCGGAAGAGTTTCGCTTTCATTCCATTCACTACGATTCGTTACCAAGTACCTCCAATACAAGAATACCGAGCTTCTATCTCTTCCATTACAGCTTATCTCTTATAACTATGGTTCACGGCTTGACAAGATGGCAGGTGCTGGCTTATTTGACCGCTATATCTCGGATAGCTCCCTAGGCCACCGAGGACCCGACCATATAAAATGAAAATGTAGGAAATCTTCATGTTCAAGTCCATAAAGCATAGCCATAGGGGACACTACGAAAATTACCAATCAAGAACAATATGTAAAAGCAGAACAAATACCTTCATCAGAAACCAGTATTTTATAAATACTACAATAATGGTGTATAATTGTAGCATTTCGTATAGTATATATTAGTTTTAATTTATGTCAAAAATATGTTGTGTTTTATCGTCGTTTTTTTTGCGTTTCAAGTTTACCGACTCTCACGTTTTATTACTTTGTACGTAATTATCACCTTGAACGGCCCTTTATATTTCATCTGGTATGAATCATTAACATAGTTTTTCCACCGAATTCCCCACAGTTAGTCAAACGTGCAGATGTAAAACGTCTGGCACGTAAACTTTTCGCACCTTGTAAATTCCCTATATATTCTGGAAATTTTAATATAACCTACAATATAACCTACAATAACGTACTTGAGATAACTTGCGTCATGCTGTATAACATACCTTAGACTATACAACTGGCGTCATGCTAAATGACGTACTAAGTAACTCGCTTCGCGAATAAACCGTATATTGAATGAGACGCAGAATTCAACTAAAGTGAATCAAGAGTTATAGACTTCGAGTTTGAGATTAAGACTTTATAAATCGTGGCTACCATAACATTTGGTGGGCGTTCTGTGGAAACTAGACAATCTGCTGCGCAGCTCGCCAGAGACCGTAAGGCAGCCGGCGAATCAAGCTCAGCCAACTACAAGCAATCAGCTTCAAAAAAAGCGCGAGCCCACATTGTTGAGCCCGACTTGATAATGGACGAATAATTTCCGACGTCAACTTCAATTCGAAGTTGCGAGTACATTGGCAACGACGAGTGGCCCAACGCAATTTATCTAAGAAGCAAATTCAAAACAAGCAACTTCAAGCATCAAGTAAGAAACGCCCCTTTTCGCTGGACGAAGTTGGTGACTATACAACAAGGCAACGCACTCTATTGAAATCAAGTTGATAAGCATCGTACATTGATAAGCATTGTACGTTGATAAGCATCGTACGACAAAGAAAGAAGAGAGTCTGCAAGACGACGTTTCCTTGACGAAATATGAAAGGGTTGTATTATTATTTTTGTAGCTCTACATTATTTTTTGTAAGTTTTATTATTTTTTTATACTCTATGTAATTATTAGTCTGCAACGATTGCAAATACTAGTGTTCCCGGTTTGGTTGGATGGTACTAGGCTATTGCAAGAATGCATAATATCGGTGTTTTACTCTACAGACTTCTCACAAACACGAAGAGCAAACACGCCTTCAACAACTGCTACATATGCACTCCATCTTAAACAAGGTCAGTAACGCTTTTACGATTATGCTATCATGAGCTTGAGTCAATGATGCCATGTTGTGCCAACCCATCCGATATATTAGGCGCAATTACAAGTCGAACGACGTTTGTTTTGTTCGTTCGCGCCAGATTTTCAATGTTACCGCCGACAAGGCGTTAGTTTTCTTTTAATCGCCTCACGCAAATTATGCGTCTTGTTCACGCGATTATATACTCGTTTTGAGCAGCGGCTCAAGTTTTGTGTCTTATCATGCGAAGTCTGATCGCCCCTGCCTCGCGCGTTTGCGCTCATGCTGTGTAAATAAGTGAGCGTACCCGCTTCTCAACGCCACAGTTTATTGCACGATACCAGCATACTTTCGTATAGCTATGGTAATCGCGCCGCATGTAATATGCGATGTCTAATTCTCGAGTCGATTCTCAGTCAATGTGTCGGATGTTCCGAATATATTTCGTGTGTAAAACAGGCTTTTACAAACACCGCACAATAACGACGAGGCAAGGCTTTTGTTATGCATATTGATATTTTGCTTTTGTTCGCTGATGGAAATACATCCGAACGAGTTTATATCCCCTATTCGTTGCGAGTCGTAAAACCTATATGACAGGTCGCACGCTTTTTTGCGTTTTTATTGCACTTTCGTCTCATATAGCGAGATCATCGCTGTCCTTATTTCATGCTCACTCGAAAGTGAGATACCTGACGCATTTGTTTATTAGCTAGCAAAGTAAGGAAACATGGCTTATGTGATGCAAATTGTGGCGTTGCTACCTTGGATGTAAGATGTCACTTTCACTACATATTAGATAACATTTATCACGCATTAACATACATGACACCAGATTTTTATGCACGATTGCACAATTCTAGCTTTGTACTTAATTCTCCCAACCAGGTTATTTTAGTTTTTGCAGGATAAACGTGTGAAATGCTCGAAACTTCGTGAGATCATTCACCACATGTCTTCGATTGTTATTTCGACTGAACATCCGAAATGCTCAACGGGACCGTAATTTTATATTCTCAAACTTAACAAAATGTGGAAAAAATGAGATGTTGTAGCATTTCGTATAGTATATATTTGTTTTAATTTATGTCTAAAATATTTTGTGTTTTAACGTCGTTTTTTTGCGTTTCAAGTTTACCGACTCTCACGTGTTATTACTCGCTACGTAATTATCACCTTGTACGGCCCTTTGTATTTCATCTGGTTCAAATCATTAACATAGTTTTTCCATCTAATTCCCCACAGTTAGTCAAACGTGCAGATGTAAAACGTCTGGCACGTAAACTTTTCGCACCTTGTAAATTCCCTATATATTCTAGAAATTTGAATATAACCTACAATAACGTACTTGAGATAACTTGCGTCATGCTGTATAAAGTACCTTAGACTATACAACCGGCGTCATGCTAAATGACGTACTAAGTAACTCGCTTAGCGAATAAACCGTATATTGAATGAGACGCAGAATTCAACTAAAGTGAATCAAGAGTTATAGACTTCGAGTTTGAGATTAAGACTTTACATATCGTGGCTATACTGTATACGTTCTGTATAGACAGAACAAGCTATGTCAAGTTCAAATTAACCAGAATAAAGATCTCTATGGAAAAGCGACGAGCAGAAGCAATTAGCCAACGCTCCAAGTCTAAAAAAGCGCGAGCCCACATAATAAAATACCCCAAAACAGTTAAACTCAGGGCGGTGTTTATTTGCTCTGCCAAGTTATTAAAATGTAATATTTTGTAATTGCCAAGATTTGACAAACTATGTGATTTTGCTCTGGTCACAAAGATACAATTACGTCATTTCTAGGATTCATCTAAAGAATTATGTGGATCGGTTTTGTACTTAGATTGCTGGATTACCTTTGAAATAACAGTTTTAGTGTACATAGTTGGTTCAAAACCCAAAGTATGTACGGTCACCTTTAAGCACCCATCAACAACAATCGACAAATATCATTCCCATTGATAAGGTGAACAAAGCATAGTTGATGATTATGAAATACTTACAAGAGCAGTATCATAACTTTAAATTAAAATTTGTCTTAAATGGGAAGGACTTATAAAAGTCAGTTGCCATTGACAAAAAATGGTCCAAATTAAGGATGGGCTAATGTTGGTGGAAGATTGATTCCTGCACCAAGATCATATGAAGCAAAGCATCAAGTGATAATTATGAAAGACAGTCACATCGCTTGCTTGATTATAGAAGATATTCACTCCAATTTTGGTAATATGGAAGAGAATATGTATTGGATGGACTTGGTGAACAATAATGGACTTTATTGCAAGTTGCTTGTGTTCATTTAATAAACACGTTTTTTACAAATGGTGGCGGTTGACACAAGATTGTCGCTCTCTAGGTGTAATTGAAGATTTGTGCTTTCCGGTTTTTTGAACTAAGTATTTCTTTCGAATCTAGAAAAATCGGCGAAAACTTTCAAAGAAAAATAACAGAAATCAAATCTAGTAAAATCAATTGTTGTTTCTTCAACAATATAAATTGGCATAGTTTCGTCATTAGTATCATAAATACGTATAGTTGCATAATTAATATATATATATATATCGAAGCGGTCATCTATTTTGTCAATATTAAAAATACTCTATGTTATTTTTTCAATATAAGTGAGTATTGTGACGTCATAAATATATAAGCGAGCATTGTTGGGTCATTAATATAAATACATTTTATTGCGCCATCATTACGTAAGTAAGCATTGTTCTACCAAATTAAACGTGTTAATCATACACTGCACATTGCACTAGTTGCGGTAGGCCTAACCGAGGGTCAATATATTATTGTTCATTGTTGCGTCAGAAATAGTGCAGACCATTGTTGCGTAAACAATAAAATTAATCATTGTTTTGTCATAAATATGTAGTTGGACATTTATGTGTTAACAATATAAATAAGAGTATTGTTGCGTAATTAAAATTAGTGCGAATTGCTGCCTCTTTTACTCAAGTGTTTTATTTTCCCTTTCGATGAATAATTTCTTGCGTATTTTAAACAAAGCGTGAATTCTCGTACATGGTTGAGATCATAATACACAAATTCTAGTATTAACAGCAATCATCATTGATCATTAAACAATTAAAGTTGTGCGGAAACATCACACGACTTACTTCCGCTTGGCGTTCCTGCTCCATTTGTGCTATCGGACTTGAATCCCAATCTCCTAATTATCGCCGATTGCGGGTTTCTCTTGAGCTATACTCTTTTGTTCCTTTTTTCTCTGTGCGGTCTTTTATCTGTTGGATACTAAAATACTCAATAACTTGAGATAGTAAATCATGTGTGAACCACCATTATTTTTAAAACCCGACTTAAGTCGACGCTATATATTTATCACCTCATCCGTAACAGCCATACTATTTATTGGAGATAGAGGACATATCGTTATGTTAAAATTGACGTACAACCAACATAAATTAAACCCTACACTCTTCCGATATGACGGATGGTACCCTCCCTATTAGTCATAATACTTGTGTAAATGTTTCGCTGGGTAAAATTGTGAATCCAATGTTAGTACTGCAGAACAAGAATAAAGGGTCCCCCTATAGCGAATAACAGGTTGTTTTTTTCCACAGTAGTAATAACTGTGTTTTCCATCACAACAACAATGCAGAATTGCACAGTATTGCGCTGTGTGGGCTCGGGCTTTTTGAAAGCTGATTGCTTGAAGTTGGCTAGCTTGTTTAGCCGGCTGCCTTACGGTCTTTGGCGAGCTGCGCAGCGGAAAGTCTATTCTCCACAGATCGCACACTAATAATTATAGTGACCACGATTTGTACTGTCTTAATCTTAAACTCGAAGTTCATAACTCTTGATTCACTTTAGTTGTATTCTGCGTCTCTTTCAATATACGGTTTATTCTCGAAGCGAGTTACTTAGTACGTTATACAGCATAACGCAAGTTATCTCAGGTACGTTATTGTAGGTTATCGTATAGGTTATTTAAATTTCCAGAATATATAGGGAATTTACAAGGTGCGAAAAGTTTACGTGCGAGACGTTTCACATCTGCACGTTTGACTAACTGTGGGAATTGGGTTGAAAAACTATGTTAACGATTTAAAACGCAAAAGTACAAAGGCCCGTACAAGGTGATAATTACGTAACGGGTAATAATATGTGAGAGTCGGAAAACTTGAAACGCAAAAAAACGACGTTAAAACACAAAATGTTTTAGACATAAATTAAAACAAATATATACTATACGAAATGCTACAGCTGTCTCTTGTGTTGGGATATAAGGATATTTATTCATTTTTATCCCCGTGTTATAAATTTTATAGAAAGTAAATGTGATCGGCTGAAATTGATGAAAATAAATATTATTAACATGTGTGAGACGCAATTCAGGTTTATTTTCCTTAACAGAAAGTAACCCTATACGTCACTAATCCATGGACATCGCGCGGAGACACGGTCACGGGTTGTTAGCGTGCGTAACTCAAACGACAATGGTTCTAGTGACGTGCCAGGCATAGGTTAAATCATTCGCTCTTGAAACCAGTGGGAATAATTGGATCTATATTTTCTGTCAAGTTTACTTTTTATAATGCGAAATGCTTGTATTATTAAAAAAAGTGTCTTACAAATAACAGTAGGTAAAAATTCTTTCCGATTTTCGGAATAATTTGTAAAAATTTAAAAAAGTTTAGAATAAAAATTTAAGTAAATGGCAACAATTTTTTACAATTTAAATCAATTATACGTCATGATTATTGCATTATGATAATTGTTTGTAGCATTTTCAATTTATACTTGCATAGGATATATGAAGTATTAGGTGAAGTCTGTATAGACACCTTCTTCCCACTAAAAAAGCGACAAAAAGGATTAAATTTTACCTTTTGCCCATAATACAGCAAACTGCTAGCGGAACGAGTTATGCAGTTGTATTCAGGGCGATACGCTTAACTTACCTTGAGATGTGGTCGCGCTCTCTTTTCTAGAATCTATTGTTCGTTTCAACAATAGCGTTTGTAGTCACCTTCTATATTTGATTCCTGTTAAACACGCAAGTGTTGTTAGGCGGCGGGTGTAAGCGCTGCAAACTCATACAAAGTATTGCCGCAAACAATCCAACCGTTTTAAAAAAATAAGAATTAAGATTCCACACCTTTCACGTTGTGTAGGAAGAACCAATGAGACGACGAGCTTCACCCTCCACTTTTTACGGGTTTCCGTTTCTTTTAAACTCTGCTAAATAGATTTTTATTACGAAATGGATATTTTTGGTTTTCACCCCTGCGCGAATTAAAAAAAACAAACATTATTTGTTATAATAAAGAATTTAAAAGTGGTTCTTCGCTATTATTGCTTTACAACGTCATACTAAATTCAATTATTATATGGCGTGAGCTATCATGTATCAAAACAATTTTAAGTCGATTTTACCTTTGATGTGTTTGCGAAGTAAGTTTTGCACAAATACATCGGGGGGAAATTAGATTAAAAATTAACCAAGATATAAACGTTAAAACGTAAAAATTGGAACAGATGTGTTACCTATTTTGATTAGAGCTGTATATACAGACCTATGTACACTAGACTGTAGCGCCCGTCAGAACTATAAATAAGTAAATAAAATTTATACCTTAATGCAATTTTTATGTAACATTGTATTAATTATATTAAATGACAAACAGCTCACATAATGTTTCTGATTTTTAATGACCTGTCATTTGTTAACGAGTGAAACTTAAACGTAAACGTTAGACGGGTGACGCATTTAGTTAATTTAAAGCATTTCGCTTAAGCATAGAAGTGTTGACGAGCCTTGTATTGGTTTAAAAGTTTGCACATAAAACATACGTAACCAGTGGACTATTGAAAATTAAACATCCGTGACCGAATTTTAAAACGGTTCTCCGAAATTATTTTTTAACAGCGTTATAATAGATTCCAGTATTTCTCCATATACCGTAAGCAATCGTGTAACAATCACATCGATTATTTTTTAACGATATAATTAGCTTTGTTGTGTTTGCATGGTTAGCTTTGTGGACAGACATCGGAAAACTAACCAAAAATCGGCCGGGATGCAAAATCAAATTTCCCGTTAAATCTTCCAATAATCTCATCGAATGGATAACGGGTACATCATGAGTGTTTTCCTTTAAAATTTATTGTTTTTAAAAATACAAATACATAAGCCTGTGTTCATATTTATAAATGTGGTAAAAATAGATAAATTTTGTTAACAAAAGTAGGAACTAAAATGCTACTTGGTCAATCACACCACACCATTTTATTTTGATCGAATTTCATAATTTTTAATTCGGGATGGATAATGGTAACTTACCCAAACCTTGCGATGGTAGAAGTTCCAAGATCACGAAATATATTCTTTCTAATTCGAACTTTCCACACACACACACACACTTTATAGAAATATTACTGCAATGTACGTCAGAGTGGTGTTGACGATATATCAGTATTGAACTCCTTAAATAGTCTTCGTAGGAAAAATTAACATTTTGTTACTACCTACATATTCAAAAACTTAAGATTAGTAATTGAATCAACATTAAAGTAACATATATATGCTGGAATTTAAATTATTCTATGCTGAATAAACATACGTAATTTGTTAATTATACGTGGACCTAAATCACCGGCTGCTAAGTTACTTTACTTCGTATAATCAGTCTCGAACAATGTCGCACTGAAGTTACTACTGGCTGAATATTATTTGACGTCATGGGGAATACCTATGTTTACTGGAGCGTAGCGCTTGTCAGAACTACGATTAGGGGAGCGCGATTGACTGGTGAACTTTTTCTGATGAAATCAAAATCCTGAGAACTACCCGTGTTAAACCCCGCGTTTTCTGGACAAGCATAGCATCTTTTGATGTACGCCCGACTCGTGTAACTTATCATTAATGCACTCTGTTGTTTTTCAGAATCATGAGACCCTCGTTTGTTTTTTAGAAAGGTCGTCAATAAGAAGCACCTTTTGCGCGTTTAAATAGTATACGAATGTGATTAGAATAAATTTGGAAACTAATCCTAGGCGGGCATAAATGATATTGTTATTTCGTAGATTTTACATCGAATTTCTCTGATGTTAAATTCGAAAATGTAGAAGTGGAAATGGTGCGAGTTATTCAAGGAGTACCAGATTGGGATGGCGGTAGAGACGCAAGGAGACCGACACCGGCGCAATGTGATGTTGACCAATAACTGAATGTGATTACACTGTGTCTGTATTAATGATTGCATAACCGAATAGCTAGCCGCACGGTCATTTATGATTTTGTACATAATTGTTCTTTCGCGGTTTTAATAAAAAAATTAAAATAAGATGGGATATTCATGTTTTCATGTTTATCCCCGTGAATGGGAAAACCAACGGGGATAAAGATGAATATCCTATCCTATCCTAAAACCAAGGAGGTTAAAACACGGGCAATCGTCAGATCACCTCGCGCCCATCGTCGGGTTACCGGAGTTATTGCAGTGTGTTATATATGATAGATACGTTAATTCCTTCAATTTAGTAGAACCCATGAATCCGCTGGACTCAGGCAATGTCCGGAAAGTGCCTTCGAGGACACAACTGACTAGCTAGCGACCACTATCGCACCTACAAACTTTCGATTGAAAGGCGACGCACTTAACCGTTAGACCAGATTTGAATCAGATTTAGTGGAATGTAAGTGCTGTAGAATGTGGCAGCGAAACTCTTTCGAACTTCTTTGATTTATAATGTTATAGAACTGACTGACCTGATCACACGCTGCGTGATCATTTTGTGTCTATTAACCCTGCATGATCGACGACCGTATCGCATATATTTTTTCGCCCTATATGGTATTTAAACCCGTTGTCCTCATTGTTGTGCTCTGTATTGCTTATGTACCATTTGTCGTATGTAGTCGCTTATCCTTGGTGTATAGATGTTGTGTACGTAATACTATTTAACAAAACACTTTTAATCACCTAAAACCTAAATCTGTGTAACTACAAGTGGTGTGTGTTAACTGAGGGAGGTTTACTGGCTGCAAACTAAGATCAGGTGCATTAGAGCAAGTAAGTGATCACTTATCGACAGCCGTCAGATCATCAGGCGGAACATTGCTACACCCGCTACATTATTAAAAGTGTTTCGGACTTGGGGAGAAGTTCGGTGAAGAAGCCTTGAGAGTGTCAAGTCGATTTAGGATGGTGGAGCGTAATCCATTAATCGACTTTGGGGATGTGGATGAAGAAGACTTGCCTTCCGAACCTATTTTTGTGAAATCTGTTAAGTATATTATTGAGAAGCTTGTGGGAGACAAGCAAATACTGAGACCGAATCTGGGCCGTAAGATGAGTTAGATGGATATTCAAAACAAGACAAAGCATGCTCGCCGAGTTGCGGAAATCGAGAAAGCAATACGACAGTTGCAACTTCAGAAGGAGGCAATTAGGGCCAAATTTTAAGGAGGACGATTGGAGAAACCTATGGATGCTCAACAGCACGTTGGCTTAATGACGACAAGGCAGCAGCGTGTGAAGTCATGGTTAAGCGACGATGAGAATATGGAGGCTACCATAGCGCATGTGGAACCACCGCGATCCGCAGATAGGAATGGAAGTTCTGCGGCGGCCAGAGATGACATGATGGAAAGCGCTGTGCGCACTATTGCCTCATCGTTTGAACACGGCCCACTTCCACAGCAAAATATTCCAAAGTTTGACGGGAACAGGTTGGAATTCCACTATTTTATGGCCGAATTCAAAGAGTGTATAAACAGACGAGTTAAAGAACCGAGGAGCAAGTTAAGCCATTTACGCAATCATTGTATCGGTGAAGCGTTTGAAGCGATCCAATTTTGCGCTATGATAGATCCACCGGAGGAGGGGTATCAGCGAGCACTTGAGGTGCTAAATGAACAGTTCGGTCAACGACATAAAGTGGTGGGTGCATACGTCAGACTGTTAACTAGAGGTCCGAAGATAAACGAAGGAGATTACCGGAGTCTCAACAAACTGTGGAAAGAAATGTCCAATTGTTTCTACTTGCTATCCGCATGGAATTACGAGAAGGAGTTGGACAGCTCCTCAATACTTATGGATGTATTTAGGCGCCTGCCACGGGCGGTGCAGAATGATATCAACAAGGAAGCCATCGAACTCAATGACCATAAGATAGGATAGGATAGGATATTCATCTTTATCCCCGTGAATGGGAAAACCAAGGGGGTTAACACACGGGCAATCGTCAGATCACCTCGCGCACATCGTCGGGTTACCGGAGCTATTGCAGTGTGTTGTATATGATAGACACGTTCCTTTAATTTGGTAGAACCCATTAATTCGCTGGGTTCAGGCAATGTCCGTAAAGTGCCTTGTCCAAGGATACAACCGACTAGCTAGCGACCAGTTTCGCACCTGCAACCTTTCGATTGAAAAACGACGCACTAAACCGTTAGACCAACAGGCCGGTCAGACCAACAGGCCGGTCACCATGGCAATTCTCTGGGTTTCCATGATCTAATGAAGCATGTACGTAGAGCTGCTAAGCGTTTGAATTCACAATTTGGTCAGATAATGTCGGAGGAAGTCAATCAACATGTAAGGCCAACAAGGGGCCATATTACAAGGTACAACTCCCCAACTAATGCGACAGTTGGTATATACGCCACTACCACTCGCAAAGACAAGCACAATGAATGTCAGGTATACAGCGACTGCCCGTACTGCAAGATTTCGCAAAAGCAGTATTTACGAACGTTACGAGTTCGTGCGGAATCGTGGCCTGTGCATTAATTGTTTTATTCCCGGTCACGCAGCGAGACTGTGTAGCAACCCGAATCGTTGTCAGGTAACATACTGCGGCCTACCTCACCACATACTGCTACACTTCACAAGCATTCAACCTGGCGGCACCGAAGAATTTAAACGTACCAATGAGAGTGGTCGTGCCCAGTTGGCGATAGAGAACGATTTGGTTACAACCGGGGCAACTCAGGCAAGTACATCATCTTAACGATTGATTATGCGAACACGGATGCGAGTGGTTCCTGTGCAGGTATGGTCAACGGACAAGCAGAGACAAGTATCAACGTACGCGTTCCTAGACGGAGGAGCAACGGGAAACTTGTGTACTTTGGAGTTACTGAGAAAACTAGAACCTCATGTTTTAAAATGCAAAACTAAAATAACAATGGAGACTGCTAATTGCACTCACAGACATGATGGATATAAACTGGATCTTGTTGTGAAGGGTGCTTGTGAAGCTGAGGAATTTTCTCTTAAGGACGTCTTGGCAGTGTCAAATTTACCAGACGTAAGAAGCAGCATACCCACAGAAAGCGATGCTACCAGGTATCCGCACCTAAGTGACCTGGTTTTCCCGAAGGTGAATGAGTCGGAGGTAGAACTACTCATAGGCTCGGATAACCAGATGGCTTCGGAAGAATGTGAGAGGCGGCGTAAGTCAGGATGTCCAACAGCTGTGCGGACGAGGTTGGGATGGACATTGAATGGGCTGAACCGTACAGGAAATGGAAGAACATGTTAAGTTGAATTTTACGAATATTACCGATCAGGGGCTGCATGAACAACTGGAGAAAAAGTTCAGCTTTGACTTCAGTGAAAGTACAAAGTTGACTCGCTGGGAATGTTTATGGAGAATAAAGCAGGCACTCTCTATAATGGAAAGCTCTGTAACGAAATCAACAGATCGGCAATCTGTATTAATGATGTCGTGGAGGCCTTGATCGCCACGTTTACCTTGTAACCGTTCAATTCCGGAGAAGCGACTAGGATACCTAAAGGTGAAATTGTCTTAAGACCCCAAATTATTCGAAAGGTATAAAAGAAAGATCGAGGAATATATAAGCAATGGACACGTAGGAATAGTTTCCAAGGATTGTGAGAAGCCTGCTAGGAAGGTATGGTACGTGCCACATCATGCTACCGGGCTAAAAGTCAAGATTGTGTTCGACTGTACGGCCAGTTACTTGTTGAACGACCAGAAGCTGTTACAGGGGCCGGATCACACAAATAACCTTGTCTACCCTGATGCAGACCACGTCGTGAGAAGAGGATATTAACTTCGTAATTTGGGGCTGGTAATGTAGAATGTGGCTGCGAAACTCGTTCGAACCCTTTTCATTCATAATGCTATAAGTCTGACCTGATTACACGCTGCGTGATCATTTTGCGACCATTAACCCTGCATGATCGACGACCGTATACCATATATTTCTTCGCCCTATATGTTTTTTAAACCCATTGTCCTCATTGTTGTGCTCTACCATTTGTTGTATGTAGTCGCTTATCCTTGGTGTATAGATGTTGTGTACGCAATACCATGAAATAACTGGTTAATGTGTATTTTATAGTGAACAAACGAAACACTTTTAATCACCTGAAAACCTAAATCTGTGTAACTGTAAATACAATTGGTGTGTGTTAACTAAGGGAAGTTTCTTAGCTGCAAACTGAGATCAGGTGCATTAGAGCAAGTGATCACTTATTGACAGCCGTCAGATCATAAGGATCAGGCGGAACGTTGCTACACCCGCAACAAGTGCATTAGCCACTGATTTAAATAAAACTCTTAAAAAAAGTCCAAAAATCTATGGAAATACCATAAAAATAAGATTTTGTTCTCAAATCATGATTGTGACAGATATGGCATGTCGCCCCAGCATCTACAAAACGAAACAATAAAATTGCAATGAAAATTTGTCATTTGTTAGACAATATGGTCTAGATATGCAGAAATTAAAATTTTAGGTGATAAATCCAGAGCATTTTTATGGGTCCCAATTGAAAAATTGGGACACATATTGTTTTTGTCCGTTTTTTTTTTTCTTTTTTTTTTTTTTTTCTTCGTCAAAGGTTTGACAGGCATGGCATGGCGCCCCGACATCTACCAGAAGGAATAATGGAATCGTAATGAAACTTAGCCATTTGTTAGACAACATGGTCTAGATATGCAGAAACCAAAATTTTGGGTGATAAATCAAGGGGAATTCCCCTGGGTGGATAAAAACCAAAACGGTATTCTTTATAAAAAAAATAGCTTTTTGTGGCATAGCGCTTAAACAGCTGCTCCAATTTGAATAAGATTTAGTAGAATGTAAATGCATTAGACACTGATTTAACACTTGGAAAAAATAAAAAATTTACCTAGGGAAATACCCTAAAAATAAGACTTTGTTCTCAAATCATGATTGTGACAGGCATGGCATGGCGCCCCGACATCTACCAGAAGGAATAATGAAATCGTAATGAAACTTAGCCATTTGTTAGACAACATGGTCTAGATATGCAGAAACCAAAATGTTGAGTGATAAATCAAGGGGAATTCCCCTTGGAGGTTAAAAACCAAAACGGTATTTTTTATTAAAAAAATTACCTTTTTGTGGCATAGCGCTTAATCAGCTGCTCTAATTTGAATAAGATTTGGTAGAATGTAAGTGCATTAGTCACTGATTTAACACTTAGAAGAAATAAAAAAAGTACTTAGGGAAATACCCTAAAAATAAGATTTTGTTCTCAAATCATGATTGTGACAAGCATGCCATGTCGCCCCGACATCTGCCAAAAGGAATAATGGAATCGTAATGAAAATTTGACATTTGTAAGAGAACATGGTTTACATACGAAGAAACCAAAATTTTGGGTATTAAATCCAGGGGAATTCCCCTGAGACGTTAAAATCCAAAAGGTTTTTTTTCCAATAAATTAGCTTTTTGGGGCATATAGCGCTGGAACGGCTGCACTAATTTTGATCAGATTTGACGAAATGTTGGACTATTAGACACTTTGTGCCAATTAAAGGAAAGAAAACATTTACTTAGGGTAATTACGTTAAAAACGACGATATGTTCCTGAATTACGTTTGTGACTGGCATGCCATATCGCACTGACAAATAAGACAAGCAGTCGACAAATCAGATTAAAACTTTAAGAATTGTTACATAACATGACCCACATATGTAAAAACAGAAACTTATCTACTAAACCTAGGGGAATTCCCTAACACATGAAAAACTAAATCGGGCTGTTTTGGCAATTTAGCTTCATTTCACTTCAGCGCTTGAAAAGAAGGTTTAATTTAAAATATTTGTGGTGAAAATGTGCGTAAATTTAAGACGTTTATTCTTTTTTAACTACACATGGAAAAGAAGTTTGGCTTGATAACTCTGGGACCCATGCGTTTATGCTTGCAGAAGCAAACTACATATACTCAGTGTATGAAATACAAATTGTGGTTAGGGACCCTGTAGCATGAGTATATGGCCTACAACATGTGGTTTACAAATAGTGGTGGTTAAACACGTGGTTGACACTCTCTAGTTTTTTCTAAAATTTATCTTTTTAGGCATAGCGCTTTAACGGCTGGTGGAATGTTGGACCGCCACGTTTAAGCCAATTAAAAATAAGATAACATTTACTTAGGGTAATTCCCTTAAACATGAAGTTATATTTCTGAATCAAGATTGTAACAGGCATGGAATTTTGCTGACATCTCCAACAAGGAGTCGTCAAATAGGATTATAACTTTAAAAATTGTTACATAACACCCACATAATATGTAAAAACAGAACCTTTTGTACTAACTCATAGGAAATTCTCCGAAACCATGAAATCTAAATCGGGCTGTTTTGGCACTTTAGCTTTATTTCACTACAGCGAATGAAAAGAAGCTTAAATTTAAATCATTTGTGGGTAAATGATGGTAAATTTAACAGGGTTATTTTTATAACTTCACATGGAAGAGAAGTTGATGGAGCATGTTATCATTCTTACACTAAAGTGCATGTCGGTTACATGTGGCCTTTTAAGATATCGTATGGAAGACACAGATTGTTGCTTGAAGGTAGGGTTGACAGAGATAGATCAACAACCAGCGTGACCGTTGCAAGGATAAACACTCGAGAGTGTCAACCACAGGTTAGCCTTTTTTTAAAACCCCTTTTTTGGGTGTCAGCTATATATATATGTTGCAAGCGGATTCTGTGGTTACATAATCGCAATTGGAAAAATCTCGAAAAGTGTAAAGAGATTGTTTCTGCAAACCGAAACCAATGGATTCCCGAGTTAACTATCCAAACTGTATATCCATGTGTTTCTGAATGATGTTGTATTTACAATGGTAAATAAAAAACAACATTAAATACCTAAATGTTAAGATAAACTGTTTCCATAGATCTAAGGTGTCGAATAACAAAGAATATTGACTACTAAATAAAATTCTTATACATTTTAGGGCACTGCAAGTATTTTCCTGGTGGAATTTAACCAAAAACTAAGAGATATTAAATCAAGTGTGAACAACCATTATTTTTTAAAAACCCTTTTAAGTGTAGGGTATACATTTTTGCTTGCAGAAACAATCGGTTTCCCTGGCTACCTCATCAACCTTGAAATGTCTTATACGTTTGTCCGGCCCGTTGATCTAACGGTTAAGTGCGTCTTCTTTCAATCGAAAGGTTGCTGGTGCGAAAC
Organism: Ciona savignyi; assembly: GCA_000149265.1. NCBI lineage: Eukaryota > Metazoa > Chordata > Ascidiacea > Phlebobranchia > Cionidae > Ciona > Ciona savignyi. The sequence continues at coordinate 478,652 of CH002527.1, forward strand.
TGGTCGCTAGCTAGTCGGTTGTGTCTTTGGGCAAGGCACTTTACGGACATTGCCTGAACCCAGCGGATGAATCGGTTCTGCCAAATTGAAGGAACGTGTCTATCATATACAACACACTGCAATAGCTCCGGTAACCCGACGATGGGCGCGAGGTGATCTGACGATTGCCCGTGTGTTAACCCCCTTGGTTTTCCCATTCACGGGGATAAAGATGAATACCCGATCTGATCCTAAAACGAATTAACAATTGTTTCTGCAGGCAGAATCTAATCGGTTCCCGAGTTATCAAATTAAACTTAATATCCATGTATTCGAAATAGGGTATCTAAGTTATATATTAAAAAAATTAAATAATTTCTCGTGTTGCGATTTAAAGGTTCCCTTTGTCCCTTTCTTTATTTTATTAACCAACAATTTTTCTGACATTATAAAGTGAATCTTCAACCGTTTTAAAATGTCGGCTGTTATAGAATAACCGGTGCCGAACATTCGCAAAACTGCAGTCTTACTTTTGGGTCTTCCCCTTACGCAATATAACGAGAAACCTCCACTCTAGACCCTTTCACCACGAAGGAACTTTTGCCATTTTTGGCACTTTTTAGTAAGTTTGCTTTGCCCACGTTTGCTGCAATTACTGTTGGGTGTGGGACTAGGAAAAATTTTTCTATTACAAAGTTGTTCAGTATAAAATTTTCTACAAATTGGTATTTTTTATGACGTCGTAGTATTCGTAAATACGTCATAATTAATACTTCATACTCTTATTACTCGTTACTGGTAGCTTGTAAAAGTTAGTAACGTATTACAAAGTTGTTCAGAATAAAATTTCCCACGAAGTTATGTTTTTTTTTTATTTTTTGATGACGTCAACTAAGCGTGATGACGTCACACATGGCTGACTAGAATGGCATTTCATCACCAGAATCACTGTCGGTTTCGATCATGCTGGCCGCCTGATCGGCGGTAAACTACCGCGAAACTGCCATCTCTTTTTTTTATGAATATCGAATAATAATTGAATAACAGAGAAAACAAAGGCAAAAAATGAATAAATATCAATAGTAATTAGCAAAAGCATATATATATATATATATTATTCATATTTATATATACATATATATATATATATATATATGTATACATATATCGTTGAAAGATCGAAAATGAGTGGAAAAAGGGGAAAAAATATGGCTCGTGCTAGTTTTATTTTCACAGCAACTGGTGTAACAATTTTAACTTCCCAGAACCTAAAAAATGATGTTTTACCTAAAAAGTTAAACTAGATACAAAATGTTTGAAGAGAAATGTTTTTAGCAATATTACTCAAAATGTTTTAAATGTATAGGTTGTTTTTTTATGTGGTATTTCAAAAAATCTATTTAAATGCTTTCGAAAAATATAAAAACTGGGTAAATTCCCCCAAAACCGACTGAATTGAGCATTTTTTTCAGGGACACCTCTCGGTTACGTATTTGTAACCGTCGTGGTCTTAGGGGGACTTAACCATATTAGTTAACATCATAATAATATTTTGACTTATTACAAGTTTCAATGGAATTTAGTAAATATTTCCCGGTATTTTCCGGAAAAGGGTTAAAAATCGTATTTAAATTTCACATTTATTTTTTTAGTTTTCGTATGCGTAATAAGATGGTATTTATTATTGGTAAGGTTTATTCCATTTCGGGGGATTTTCGGCATCCGTGCTTGGAATATTGCTTGCACATTATCAGTTACAACCATAATATATATCTCACTATATTCAAACACTTGTGACGTGACAATCCTGTTGCGACCGTGGACAATAAAAAAGAATGAAAAGTCGGTTGTTACATTAGACAAGATTAGAGACCGCCAGATCCTCGGGTTATAGTTTCCACTAATCTAAAATAATATCTTTCGACATAAAATTAGGCATTTGTAAGCAAATATCATGATTTGGCGGGTTATTATTTTCTAAACCTTTACTGTTCACATAAATAAAACAAGAATATTATATTATATCTATCTTTAGTGGCCATAGGCATTAACACAAATAAATACACCGTATTTATTATAATACACATAAATACACCGATATTGAACAGTGTTTATCTTTCTGTGTGACGCAGTGTCCCATACCGAAACATTGCCCTTCACACCTGTTACACAAAAAATATATGTAAAAAGGGATCCCATGAATACCGATGAGCACATTATGAGCCCAATATAAAAATCGAGTTATTTTTAAATAAATCATGCTCACTCGAATTTCTTAGACGCCTTGGCACTAAAATGACGGGAATTTATGTAGGAGGTGTTCAACTAAGTATTTCACGTATCTATTCAATAGAAACTGGTTTTACATAACGGGGATGTCACTTGAAATCCTGCAACAGGAAGCCTTATATTTTTTAACAAATTAAAATCGATGCTTGTCTCCGCACGCTGCAAACTAGTTTTTCTCAAAAAATCAGCAGGAAATGCACAAACATCACCTTTGTTTCACGAAGCATTATTATAATAATTTCACAGCTAAACGAGAACATAGACTTGCAACCTATTACATGATGCTTCTAAACATTTCATTGTTAGTATGTCAAGCACTTAAACACCATGACTAAGATGGTACCACACGTCAGATCTCGCTGTACATAGTGATCAATTTTAATTGGTCATGCACCATCTTAAGGTATTGTCACAATTGGTTCCGTACCAACTTCGGAGTTTGTCATTGTTCATTATGTACTTTATGTCGTCATCACTAATTTAACAGGCACAATATACAGCAATAGGCGGTGAAGGTTCCGAATAACTTGTAGTAAATCCACGAATCGTCATTGTTCATTATGTGCGACGTGTTGTCGTCCCTGTTACATTTTATGTTGAGTGATGAACTCTTTGGAGAGAGATGGTGAATTATATAAACACGGAGTTTTGAAAAGCATAACTTTTATCAAGTGTTTTAACGATATCGGGGGCATCTAGTCGTGAAGATTTGTTTATATTTTGCCGTGTTCACATTATAATTGAAATATTTATCGACCCTTGTCTATAAGTTGGCGGTGGTTGTATTTTATCAACAATAAAAACCAACCTTCCGTGACGTTGTGGAATTGAGGATTGTCGGAGTAATTTTGATCTAATAAATAGGACATTGTAAGGACGATCTAGTGTCTCCAATAGGCACGAAATAAACTCCTTCAATACTCCCAGAAGTATGAGGTAATGTAACGATTATAGATAAGGTGCTCTGAGGTTTACTTTGTGTGTGCTTTATTTCTCTTAACTGTTTTAACATACTATGGGATTTTGTTCATAGCACATATAATCGGTTACTTACAAAAAAATATACAGTTTTATTATATAACCATAGGAACTGATCGCTTTTAACCTTAAAAAAATATAGCTTACCATCATGTCCGGCCCGTTGGTCTAACGGTTAAGTGCATCTTTCAATCAAAAGGTTGCAAGTGCAAAACTGCTCGCTATCTAGTCGGTTGAGTCCTTGGACAAGGCACTTTACTGACATTGCCTGAACCCCGCGGATTAATGGGTTCAACCAAATTAAATGAACGTGTCTATCATACACAACACACTACAATAGCTCCGGTAACCCGACGATGGGCGCGAGGTGATCTTGTAGCAGTTTTGACATTATATTTGTATAAACTGCATTTATTTCTTTTATTCGACGCCAACTATGTATGTTCTGTTCAACCTTATGACGTCATTGACACTTATTACCTCATGACGTCATCTACGTCATTATTTGCTTTATAAAGCGTTGTGCGATTATATATACACAGAGACACATAGCAAGATTGTGACCAAGCTCGTCGCAGAATTTTTTCTGTTGTTAAAACCCAAGTCAATGCCTCTATTTTGGAAGATCTCACAATCAAGCTGAAGGCTGCCAGACAAGAAAAGCCCAAGAATTCCCAACAATGATCATTATCCGGTTGGCATTATAGTTCTGGAACAAAAAGTGACAATCCACAACAATTTAAAGATACGACTGACGCTGATCTGCAAACATTTGATGAACACTGCGATACGGATGATTACAACAATAAAGAAAGGTTAGTGGTTTGTGCACCTGATTTATTTCAAGCGTTATTCCGTCCCTTTGTTGGCTGAATGCAGCTTTATTTGTATGTTACTACGAATATAAAGGCAGATACTGGCCTTGTCTATCGCCCAGAGTGGCGCGGTTTTATATTTATTACGCGTGTTGGAATTTGCCACGCCCCCTTGATTCACCCTTCACTTAAAAACAAGAGCTGGCTCTCTTGTATAACCATTTTCACCTTGAATGGATCAATGAAAATGGCAATCAGTCCTATTACTCTTTAAGGCAGGCAATGCCAAATACACGAGTAACATGAGTCCTTGGTCACACGCCTTATCACTGACAATCGGCATTGTCAGAAAGATTTTTATAATTTTTGCGTCCTCTTATTTTCAATAATGCTTGGTTTAACATTCGGCCTACAGCATAACCACTAACCATATTTATCCTTGCTTGACTATGTTCTTATTATTGCTTTTAATGCATACCCTAGGCCTTAAGTTTGAAAACGATTTTCAGATTTTGTTACAGATTCTAATTCTGACCATTGAAATTCATCTCTTAAATGTTGGGAAAGCATTGTGTTGTAGCAGTTTTGACATTATATTTGTAAAAACTGCATTTATTTCATTTATTCGACGCCAACTGTGTATGTTCTGTTCAACCTTATGACGTCATTGGCACTTATCACCTCATGACGTCATTGACACCTAAAGCAGTTGTTTTCCATCTACGTCATTATTTGCTTTATAAAGCGTTGTGCGATTATATATACACAGAGATACATAGCGATAAAACTTAATAAAGAATATATCTACGAGTAGAGTTTTCCGGTTTGTCTGTTTAGTGGAGGTTCCGCTGCCAGTCGAGATTAGTTCAACGCCATATGGGAACATATGGAGTCGGAACGGAGATTTATGTACCAGATATAGACGGCAGCGGACCCTGGGACTTGGTTCCGGTCCATTAGATCCTTGAAAACCCCCTGGCCCCACAATCTGACGATTGCCCGTGTGTTAACCCAATTGGTTTTCCCATTCACGGGGATAAAGATGAATATCCTATCCTATCCTATCAAAATGTTTTTTGAATAGTGGTAATTGGCAATTTCTCTCGTTAAGATTAGGAAACAACCATCGTCATATTTATTATAATCCAATTCGTTACCTGCTTTATCTATGAACGCGTTAGCATATCTATTCGACGTTTTGCTATATCCATTCGACGTTTTGCTATATTACCGAACACTGAGTAAGTAAGGTCGATAGTGTGTGATTGTGTAGATGCTTTGCAGTAATATGTGTCCTAATTTAGAGGTTGTGGTGAACAGTTCTTAAAGCTATTGTTATCAACATGAATAGTTTTAAATGTTGATGAAAAGATGCATTCAACACTCTTTTCCATGCCCCACTGCCATTGGATTAAAGAATATTTGAATTTTTTAGCACAATTGATGAATAATTAAAAAAATATTGTGTTATCAAATTACTAGGCTTTGAATTTTTTCAACCATTCTTGCTGTGGCTAACATAACAAATATTTTGGTAAACTTAAAAGATTATTGTCGGAGCAGACAGAATAATTTATTGTGTTTAACATGAAATCCAACAATCTTCAAACAGAGAATGCGTAAGAACTATATTGGAGCTTAAAAACGGACCCGATATGGTTTAAAACCAAAGCAAAAAAAAAGACCACAATAGGCATGAAATTCTTTCATCTGTAAATTATGATAATCCTTTGGATTTTGAAGCGGCTTTCATGCAACAAGTTAAAGTTTTACCTTAAAATATTTATTATAGAAAACATCATAGCAAAATTGAAATCAAAAACTCAAATAGCACCCTTAACAACTTGGAACATATAGGAACTTGACCTGATAAAGCTGTTGAATTTCTAAACCGAACGATGCGTTAAACCACATAGCTTTACAGACGGAGTGACTCCTTCACTCCAACAATTTTCCAAACCGCGGGATGCGATAGACGGTGTTGGAACGACAGTAACATTATACTGCGGTAATTTGAAAACAAGACAAAGGCGTTTGATACCTTTGTTGCAAACAAAAATAGAACTATAAAAATTTAGACATTGTACAGTTGATAAACGTGCCAAACAAACAAAATACAGCGGACGACGAAAAAAGAGGCCTGCTACAGCATTTCTAAAATGCTCATGTTGGAAAAATTATCATAATTTCCTGTTTGAAACTTTAAAGTCACCATGTAATAAAACAGAAAGAAACACATCCCTCAAAGAAAAACAGTCTCTGCTTCGTAGCGACATCGTAGGTTTTCGTAATAGATTATCTTTTTCCAAAAATATTATATTATCAGAAACGGTGGAAAGGATATTACATTATAAATCGTTTCTGTTTCAATTAATAAGAATAACGAAAGCACGAGTTGAAAATTAACGCCCTTAACCGTTAGACCTACGGACCGAACTAACCTTTGACGGTATTGATGATTGCAACTACTCAAAAATAACGAACTAATCAGATGACTTCAGCGAGTTGAAGATCAAGTTATCAACAGGCCGCTTTCGCTAAAACGCTGCATACGTAACCTGGACCCAATCGTAGCAGTCAATCTTTTTCGAGTAAAGATTCATGGTGAAGAGATTTCTCACCCCTGTTATATGAGGCTAATCACCCAACTCATCGCCCCAAGAAACAGGAAAGTTACAATTATATTGGTCAATCACTTCCATGTGAAATCTGATCAATCTGGTCGTGAATACGTACTTTCCTCACTCAGAGAAAGATACCAGATTGGTAAAGTGTACACATCGACTGTCTATCTTGTCGCAAATGTAATGCACTATCGGCTGTGCAAAAATGGTTTATTTTTCGCAGAACAGAATCACAGACAAAATATCTAGTGGGTTCGTTTGTCTATAGCCTTTTTGACGAAGGACTGCACCTTTAAAACTGTTAGCTAGCTGGTCGGTTGTGTCCTTGGGCAAGGCACAAAACGGACATTGTTTGAAGCGATCGAACAAAGCGGTTTCACCAAATTCAAGGAACGTTTTAATCATACACAAAACACTGCAATAGCTTCGGTAACCCGACCTTGGAAACGTGTTAATTTGACATTGCCCGTGTGTGTTTGGGGATTATCTAGTATATCTGCAGCGACCCATCAATTATTCCCAAACGCCACCACCCTCGTCTATGTCTCGTCATTTACTAAATATTTTTAAAGTCAAACAAAGTAACGACACACGAGTCGGTTATAACGGATAAGCGAAATTAACATAAAAAAAACCAAAAAGGGCAACACTAGGTAGTATAAAGAACGCTACAGCACTTCCCTTTGTGATTTTTTTAATTATTTTTTATGCTCCTATTTGTGACATCGACTGTCGTGCGCGTCCTGATAATAACTATACAGTCGTTTCCCAATAACAGAGGCGTGTACCAGTGAATGGGCCACCCAAAACCAAAACATCTTGGCAGGTAAACGAGGGTAAAGTGGGAAAGTTAGTAAAACTAGGAGTTTGATGACAAAACGTATACTCGCGTAGGTGTAGGTACAGGGTGAGATTCAAGGTAACTTGGAGACTTGCTTCCTAAAGGTTTGTTTTATACATGGAAAAGTGTGCGGGTCTATGTTTAACGCGCCCGACACGTGTTCGTCCAACGGGTGAATCGTGGATGGGAGGGTGTGTAATTGTGTGCTGCGTGTTTGCGGGAGACTGGTACTTTCCTGGGTCGATGTCGACTGACGTGGCATTCAATGCTGGGTAAGGGGTCAGCGACTTCTGTGATATCGAATAACGCTGGTTTTAGACGATCGATGTAGTCGTGTCTGTAACGAACTCAATGATGAAATACTTGTCGGAACTGTAAAATACGCGAAAAGGTCCGTCTTCCGGGCACTGCAGTGATCGCCTGACTTTATGCACACGTACAAACACATGTGAACACGTCAATAATAGTAAGGTAATAATAAATAGAGTTTCGCAAGGGGGTCGAGTTGGAATTAGTCGCAGGTTGTCCATTCGGTATCGTAGCTCGTTTAAGGACGTTCAGCGGATAGTCTGGACCTCCGTCGGTTCAAATAAATGTCCGAGCAAACAAAGCGGGTGCCGTACATGAGTTTCGCGTTGGACGAATCAAGATTACGTTTGAATGCGGCTCTCAAACCGAGCATGATCCAAGGTAAATAGCCTAGCCAGCCGTTGCGGCTTTGACGTGCCATTAATGTTGCGAAGCCATGAGGGTGCGAAGAACCTAACATATCTAATGTCTTGTCACCGAAGGCGGAAATGTTTGGAGTATTTAGTGCAACTAAACTGGTTTGACAATGATACACGGATCGTTCGTTGTCCAACGCCGGGATGAGTGACAGAGCAGCACCAGTGTCGATACGAAATCTTAAGCGGATTCGCTTCGTCGTGCACAAATAAGAACTGATAAGAGGGTACCGCACAGGCACATAAAAATATAGGAAAAATCCTAATTCGTTTTTTTGGTACGGTGCGTCAGAATTCCAATCACAAGGCAGTTCCGTGCACGGTGTCCAAAACGTGAATTAAAATAGCAGATTGTCGCTCTTGTCAATACATATTCGTTGTTGGATTGAAAGTATAACCCAATACGATAGCCTATATATGTTTTGTGCTTTATTGTCGATATTTCCGATTTAGAACGGGTTGTTTACTTAAATTTCTAAGTGATTAAAGTGAAAAATGAACAGCAAAAAACATTCAAATTACCCAATGTTCTCGGAAATTTCCCAAAAAATTTAATATACCTAACCAAACATTAATATACAATCTTCGTATGAAAACACAAAACATATGAGGTAAAAACACAAAACCAAATATATACAACATAAAAATACGAAACAAAAATTTACAAATAGTAAATATAGTAAATCTTCTTGCGGAGTTATAGCTCTAGCAGTTGATATTTCGGAACTGGTGCGGCTTATTTACATAAAATTGCAAGGAAATTTGTAGGTTTAACATTGATAAATTGACTACATATTGATAATAAACACGGAAGAATCCCGTTACAATATAAAATCCATAACGTAATATAGTTTATTATTTCAACGTATATAAATTAGCCAAACTTTTAAAACCATTACAAGTATAGTCAATCGATGATTTATACAAAGCTTAAACAGTTCAGTAGATAATAGTTATGAACTTTTGATATCGTTAATTTTGAAATAATGTTTATTTAAATAATACACTTTTGTAAAATACTGTCTTTCAAACAAAACCACAAACAAGACGCTTTGTTAAACAAAGCAATCAGAAGATCTTATGACTGCGGGGCACCAATTAATAAAACCGCGGTTACTACAAATGATTACCATTAAGTTTTAATCTGAGTTTAGGCAGAAAATGTTAGCTAATTATGTGTAGATGTGCACAAATCAGTAGTAATTTCCGACAAAATTAAAGATATCACCTCAATTTATTGTGTGAAAACGTGTTTATCTTGCCGAAAAGATCTGATGATGATTATTATTCCATGTGGCCCGTCACACTGCCAGCACAAGCTACGTGTCAGTATATTTCCCTCATACCACAATACCTTACGGTTCAGATAAAGTAATCACGAGCACCTGGTTCTGTTTGCCATGTTATAATATGCCATGCATGAGTTCTTTGAAGTTGCTATCACTGTGTAAGTTATAGCTCGGTGAACCGATTCTGTGTTAGAAGTTTGCCATGTTGATTCATGTGAAACGTGGAAGAGCAGTCGGTCGAGCTTTAAAGCGAATGAACAAATCCGGTAATATCTATCGAAATAAGGGCGGGAGGTTCAAGTTGACCGGGAAAGGGCGTGGCTTGAACGCCAAGAAACGCCGACGTCGCCGCAAGAAGGGCAGGAAAGGCAAAAAGAAGCGAAAGGGAAATAAATCCAAAAAGGGCAAAAGGAAGTAGGGAAAGAAATCCAAGAAGGGTAAAAAGAAGAAGGGAAAGAAATCCAAGAAAAGTAAAAAGAAGAGGAAGAGACGACGATCTAAGAAACGTGGCCGCAAGGGAAAGAAGCGATCACGCAAATCTCCTAAACGAGCCAACCGTAAACGAAAGTCCAAACGCAAGAAGGGACGCAAAGGAAAGAAAGGGAAGAAGCGACGACGATAAGCGATCAATATTAAAATATATTTAAATCAAAAAAAAAAGAAAAATCACCGCCAATAAATTGCCATTCAGGCGCACCAAACATTGGTTTCTTTGTACCAACGGTCTAACCGCAAGGTGGCGTTGTTTGTATAAAAAGTTGTCGGGGAATCTCAGTGAAACAACACGATTTAGCTCTGGCTAAAAATCTCTGACCCACGCCATCGATAAAGGGGAATTGTCAGAAACACAAAGAGTTGGACTTGTCACCCTTATCCTTAAAAAAACAAAGACCCTTTAGATGGCGTATAACCAATTAAGACCTCTATGAACGGCAGGATGTGACGAGTGGTACCCTCCATGAGTCAGTGTTTTTAAACGAGTGTTTTGCTGAGTAACAATGGTGATGATTCCCCTATGTTTGTTTGGTTGAAAGCAGCATGTGCTAGGCTGCGCGCCGGTGTTCTCGTTTAGCTGTAAAGTTTTGTAAACGTGGAGCAGTGCTTTGTAAAATAAAGGTGTTAATTGTGCATCTGCTAGCTGTTTGTTGGAAAAAAAGTTGCCGATGTACGAGGGGGTATGGGCTCAAAATTTTTTGTAGGGTTTTGAGTTTAGGTTGCAGATCCAAGCTTTAATTTTAAATTGTGAAAAAATCTAAGACTTCCTATGTCAGGATTTTGAGTGACAGTCGTTTTTGTGAGGTCAGTTTGCATTGGAGAGATAGAGATAATAATTAGTTGAACGCCTCCTTTACTACCAGAAAGCTACGGACCTATCACCCTCCTGAACACAGATTACAAAATCTTTTCCAAAGTCATCAACATCAGAATCAAAGCCCACCTGAACACTCTCATCGGTCCAGAGAAAAATGGCTTTATACCAGGACGGTGCATTGGAGATAACATTCGAATGATTTTCGATGTAATGGATTATGCTGACTATGCTAACGTCCCTGCATCCATCCTAACCTTAGATATGTACAAAGCCTTCGATACGATCAAATGGCCATTTATATGGAACTGGCTCGAGGCATACGACTTTGGATCCTATATCAAAGATTCTGTCGAAACTATGTACTACAGAGCCGAATGACAAACAACAAATTTATTGCAGAGGAATTCTCAATCTCGAAGGGTGTACGACAGGGCGATCCCTTATCACCAACACTCTTTCTACTATGCATGGAATGTTTGGCATTAACAATAAAAAACAACAACAAGATTGGTGGAATTAGCATCAACGAAGTTCCGGTAAAACTTTCACTGCTAGCTGATGACACAATAGTGTTCCTAGATGGATAACAGCAAAGCTTTGACGAACTTTTCCGGACCGTAAGAGCGTTCGGTGAAGTTTCTGGTAACAGGCACGGATAACCTGGAGGTTTTAATGAGCTTTACAGTAAACAAAAGAAAATCATACGCATTTCACATTGGAAGTCGCAGATCATCCGGAATTAAGCCACACGAAAATAAGGGCCTACAATGGCCACTCGACCACATTTCATACCTCGGAGTACAGATACCAATCGGGAAATCAAGCCACACAAAGGAGTTATACCAGCTTAATATCCCACCCTATTAGCCAAAATAAAGGTAGTTTTGAACATCTGGCCAAAATAAAGGTAGTTTTGAACTTTTCGGGAAAATCGCCGTGATCAAAGGCTTAGCGATACCAACTCTTACTTACAAGGTCAGTGTGTTACCAATTACGTATAAAAAGGATTTTTTCAAGAAACTCAATATTCTTTTATTTCACTTCCTTTGGAATTCGAAATGGGAAAGGGTACGAAGGAATGTTATGTGCAACGATCTTGCGGAATACGAATGATCGACGTTGAATCCCACATCTCTGCCATAAGAATAAAACAAATAGGACAGTTCTTCGACCCTAATTTTGACACAACCTGGAAGCGGGGGTGTAGCAGGGAACAACAACCGCTCTTTTACTCCCCCCTGTGGCTACAAAAAGAAATTAAATTCAGAAACAAACCAATGTACATACCAACGTTTGTAGAGGCCGGGATTTTATAATTTTACCAACTGATCGACATTAACGACAAGTATATGGATTACGACCAATTATGCCTCAGCCACGAAATCAACCCCAACAACAGACAACACTTCATGGAATACAACCAACTTAAAGCTGCTATACCAGACAATATGAACGTCAGTACCAGTGCAACGCCACCTGTATCAATTGAGAATCACTTTACGCAAGAAACTGACCACACAACAAACAATAAACTATGGTATGCTCACTGCCGTAAAAAACAAGAAAATCCAAGGAAGAAGCAACTGGCATGGGAAGCAGATCTGGGACTACAGAATGGACTGAATTGGGAAACGTTTATACATAAACTACACATGTACCTTGGAAAACAGATTAAGATCACTGCAATATAAAATCAATATGCGAGCTCTCGTCACAAATATTCACCTTCACTCTTTTAACCTTAAAGATTCTCCTAACTGTAACTTTTGTCAAAACTCTCCAGAAACATATATACATCTATTTGCGCAATGTAAACACTTGGACAAATACTAGCACGAAGTTGAAAGCTAGATATACGCTAAGACCCACCTGAACCTTAAATTAAATACCACAGACAAAACTCTTGGTATTTAAGTTGCGTTGCCTAAAATAAAGGCTTTTCTTAATTGTGTGCTCGCTTTGTTATTTACCGTGTAAAAGATTCACAATCTCCGGCTCCGAATTTTAATATGTTTATCGAATTTGTCAAGGAAATTTCCATAACTGAGTATTCTATCGCATTGCATAAAAACAAAATTAATTTTCATAAATCGAAATGGAATTCGATGTAAAATAATCGAAACTGTTACCATGTACCTGTTGTAGCTCCAACATTTTTCTGTGTCATCATAATTATTATAAAAAAATAAGTGTGGCCGATTACGGTCGGGTGGCCGAATGGTTAACGCTACTGATACATATACCGACAACTATACAATAACGGTCCAAGTGACGTGTCCATCATGGGTTTGAAACTTAGCTCGGGAAAAATAATTAATGATATTGTGAGCGTAAATCATTCCTGTTATGGGTTCGATTACTGCCCGCTAAAAATAATAAATAAAAAAATGTTGTAAAAAAAAGTGGAACAACATAAGGAGCGATACATGATTACAAACGTGGTTGTATACGAGATATATTGTAGCACGGACCGTCTATGCTGAGATGATTAACTGCGGAAGATCATATAGAGAGAGGGAGAAATTTCAAACATTCGGGAATAAAAGCTATTAATGTGACGTAACAAAGAAATCAAGGAGGAAGGTATACGGTCGTGCCTGATACCGACTTTCAACACAAGATGTATTGAAATGAACCATGCATTGACAAATTGGTTTAAAGCAATGTCAAAAGTGAAAGCATGAGTTTCTGATTTTTCAGGGGAAATGCAACGCTTGTTTCAATGGGCAAGGTACTAACCATATGTTTCCTTAACCCAGTGGTTAAATAAGTGAACAAATATTCTGGACGCCTCACCTATAATCTTAATTTTATTTCACCGGTTAGTATGGTGGTTTAGTGCGACACCTTTCAACCGAAGGGTTGCAGGTTCGAAATTGGTCGCAAGATAGTCGGTTATGTTCTAAGAGCAAAGCACTTAACGAACATTGTCCAAACCCAACAGATTAATGGGTTCAACCAAATTGAAGGAACGTGTAAATCATATACAACACACTGCAATAGCTTCGGTAACCCGACAATGGGCGCGAAGTGATCTGACGATTAGCCATGTGTGTTAACCCTCTTGGTTCCCCCCCCATTCACACGGATAAACATGAATATCGTATCTTAAACGCGGCGGGTTACGAGCAGGTGCAATTGGCGGCTTGTCGCTTGGCACAGAGTAAACCTTAACCTTTACTTCCTGATGCAATGATCGGTGACTGACTTATGCTGATATATATGGTGGATCGCAATGTAACTTATTGATTTCACGATGTGAACACGAGATGCGATCGAGAAGAGCGAACGGACAACAAAGAGAAAACAAGCACACACTCCCAGGAACCACACACCGTTGACAATGGACTGGCACTACAACAAAGGCCAGATCGGCCAGAGCGTACACGGCGGAGAGTATTTCCACAATGAAATTTGTAACCTCCAGGAGGAGGTTGAATATAGTTGGGGGTGTTATAGATTGGTTGCAGTAATAGTTTTCTGTTTTAATGTTGTTGTTTTTATTTCATTGTTTCACCATTTGTATATCTTACTTGGGCTTTTCCACTTGTTTAACTTTGCATTTTTATCTTTACTTTGCACATTTATCTGTGAACATGGAGGTTTTAAGTTACACCCGTTCAAGCGTTCTCGCCGTTTCCACCCGCACACACGGTTTATCGATTGTCGGCACTAATTATTTTTCGAGCTCTTACCGTTATCCGGCCTAAACGAGTGTGTCACGGTAGTTCTCGTTGTATATTTCAACAAGCGCACAGTATTTTCCTTTCTTGAGCTTTAAGTATCGTTGTCGAATATATTGAGTATTGTACGGCGTATTGAGTAGTTTACGGCGCATTGAGTATTATACGGTGTATTGAGTATTGTACGGCGTATTGAGTATTATACGGTGTATTGAGTATTGTACGGCGTATTGAGTATTATACGGTGTATTGAGTATTGTACGGTGTATTGAGTATTGTACGGCGTATTAAGTATTGTACGGTGTATTGAGTATTGTACTGTGTATTGAGTATTGTACGGCGTATTGAGTATTGTACGGCGTATTGAGTATTGTACGGTGTATTGAGTATTGTACGGCGTATTGAGTATTATACGGCGTATTGAGTATTGCACGGTGTATTGAGTATTGTACGGTGTATTGAGTATTGTACTGTGTATTGAGTATTGTACGGTGTATTGAGTATTGTACGGAGTATTGAGTATTGTACGGTGTATTGAGTATTGTACGGTGTATTGAGTATTGTACGGCGTATTGAGTATTGTACGGTGTATTGAGTATTGTACGGTGTATTGAGTATTGTACGGTGTATTGAGTATTGTACGGCGTATTGAGTATTGTACGGCGTATTGAGTATTGTACGGTGTATTGAGTATTGTACGGTGTATTGAGTATTGTACGGCGTATTGAGTATTATACGGCGTATTGAGTATTATACAGTGTATTGAGTATTGTACGGTGTATTGAGTATTGTACGGTGTATTGAGTATTGTACGGCGTATTGAGTATTGTACAGCGTATTGAGTATTGTACGGTGTATTGAGTATTGTACGGCGTATTGAGTATTGTACGGCGTATTGAGTATTGTACTGTGTATTGAATATTGTACGGCGTATTGAGTATTGTACGGCGTATTGAGTATTGTACGGTGTATTGAGTATTGTACGGCGTATTGAGTATTGTACGGTGTATTGAGTATTGTACGGCGTATTGAGTATTGTACGGTGTATTGAGTATTGTACTGTGTATTGAGTATTGTACTGTGTATTGAATATTGTACGGCGTATTGAGTATTGTACGGCGTATTGAGTATTGTACGGTGTATTGAGTATTGTACGGTGTATTGAGTATTGTACGGCGTATTGAGTATTATACGGCGTATTGAGTATTGTACGGCGTATTGAGTATTATACGGTATATTGAGTATTGTACTGTGTATTGAGTATTGTACGTTGTATTGAGTATTGTACGTTGTATTGAGTATTGTACGTTGTATTGAGTATTGTATGGTGTATTAAGTATTGTACGGCGTATTGAGTATTGTACGGTGTATTGAGTATTGTACGGTGTATTGAGTATTGCACTGTGTATTGAGTATTGTACTGTGTATTGAATATTGTACGGCGTATTGAGTATTGTACGGTGTATTAAGTATTATACGGCGTATTGAGTATTGTACGGTGTAATGAGTATTGTACGGCGTATTGAGTAGGA
>CH002525.1:0-29760 GCA_000149265.1 Ciona savignyi
CGTAAACCCATACTTCATGACAATGTGGACATGTTATAAAAACCAATCATCTTGACGTAAACCCATACTTCACTAGAGAGTGTCAACCACGTGTTTAACCATCACTATTTGTAAAACACATGTCGTATGCCATATATTCATGCTACAGGGTCCCTAACCACATTTTCTATTTTATACGCTGTGTATGTAGTTATTGTTTCTGCAAGCATAAACTCATGGGTCCCATAGTTATCAAACCAAACTTATTTTCCATGTGTAGGTAAAAGGAACAATCGTGATAGGTTTACAAAGATTTCATCACAAATGTTTTAAATTAAAGCTTTTTATAAGTGCTGTATTGAAATAAAGCTAAATTCCTAAAACAGTTCGATATAGTTTTCATGGCTTCGGGGAATTCCCCATGGGCTTGGTAAATAAGTTTATGTTTTTACATATGTGGGTCATGTTAACTATCAATTCTTAAAGTTTTAATCCGATTTGACGAATCCTTGTTGGAGATGTGTGTGCAATGTGGCATGCCTGTCACAATCATGAGTCAGGAACATCTTTTCGTTTTTAAGGGAGTTACCCTAAGTAAATGTTTTCTTTCTTTTAAGTTACACAGGGTGGCTAACGATCTAGCATTCCACCAAATCTGATTAAAATTACAGCAGCCAGTTAAACGCTATGTTCCGAAAAGCTTTTTTTTAGAAAAATAACCGTTTTGGATTTTAACGTCTCCGGGGAGTTTCCCTAGATTTATCACCCACAATTTTGCTCCTGTGTATCTAGACCATGTTGTCTAACAAATGACAAAGCTTTATTACTATTTTATTATTCCTTTTGGTAGATGTCGGGGCGTCATGCCATGCCTGTCACAATCATGATTTGAGAACAAAATCTTATTTTTTAGGGTATTTCCCTGAATATTATTTTTAATTTTTTCTAACTGTTAAATTAGTAGGTAATGCACTTACATTCCACTAAATTTGAATCAGATTGAAGCAACCGTTTAAGCGCTATGCCAAAAAAACTAGTTTTTTTAGAAAAAAAATACCGTTTTGGTTATTAACGTCTCTGGGGAATTCCCCTAGATTTATCACCCACAATTTTGCTCCTGCGTATCTCGACCATGTAGTCTAACAAATGACAAAGCTCTATTACTATTTTATTCTTCCTTCTGGTAGATGTCGGGGCGTCATGCCATGCCTGTCACAATCATGATTTGAGAACAAAATCTTTTTTTTAGGGTATTTCCCAAGGTATTTTTTTTATTTCTTCCAAGTGTTAAATCAGTGTATAATGCACTTACATTCCACCAAATCTTATTCAAATTGGAGCAGCCGTTTAAGCGCTATGCCACAAAAATCTAAATTTTTCATAAAAAATGCCGTTTTGGTTTTTAACCTCCCAGGGGAATTCCCCTTGATTTATCACCCAAAATGTTGGTTTCTGCATATCTAGACCATCTTGTCTAACACATGGCTAAGTTTCATTACGATTCCGTTATTCCTTCTGGTAGATGTCGGGGCGACATGCCATGCCTGTCACAATCATGATTTGAGAACAAAATCTTATTTTTTAGGGTATTTTCCTAGGTAAATTTTTTATTTCTTCCAAGTGTTAAATCAGTGTCTAATGCACTTACGTTCCACCAAATCTTATTCAAATTGGAGCAGCCGTTTAAGCGCTATGCCACAAAAAGCTAATTTTTTCATAAAAAATACCGTTTTGGTTTTTAACTTCCCAGGGGAATTCCCCTTGATTTATCACCCAAAATTTTGGTTTCTGCATATCTAGACCATGTTGTCCAACAAATAGCTAAGTTTCATAATGATTCCATTATTCCTTCTGGTAGATGTCGGGGCGCCATGACATGCCTGTCAAACCTTTGACGAAAAAAAAAAAAAAAGAAAAAAAAAAAACGGACAAAAACAATATGTGTCCCAATTTTTCAATTGGGACCCATAATTACAATGTGGACATGGTATAAAAACCAATCATCTTGACGTAAACCCATACTTTGTTTGAGTTGTGGAAGGACTGATGACAGTATAAACACGATTCTCCTAAAAAAAATAAAATTAATATGTATAGAGAGCGGTGGTTCGTGATAATGTGCCAGATAGGGGCAAGTATATATGAATGCTTGCAATGTCTTGTGTTATGATGGCTGTGAGGTAGAAAGTAATACGCGGAGTGTTATTTTGTATTAAATCGATATTATAATATATATTACATCATAATGGCTCATCATCAACTTTCACAACTTACAATTTTGGAAGTAGAAGTGTATCCAAAGATACGTGGGCTTTTAACAGTTTGATGAGGCAAGAACGACAAAGAAAGTTTATAAAACGAAATTGTTCTTAAATTCATACGACTGCTGCAGAATTGTTAGATGACATAACGCTTGTATTTGTTTGTAAGAATAATGGCTGCAGCGAATGTGTGTGACGTCAAAGCAGAAAACCACGAGTTATGAAACCGGAGATATATAAACTAGAGTCTGTTGTTTAAATATCTTCGATGAAAACATCGATGTTATTTTAAAGCATTATGATCTAAAACAGAGTAACCCCCTAAGTATATAATACGTGAATTGTGATTAACTTATATGCCCGGACTCTTGTAGTGTTTACCGAAAAGACTCCCTGCAAATAACGAAGCAATTTTTCATAACATGTAATAAGGAAAGTTCTCGCGTTCGCAGATGACCATTAGAAAATTTTATTGCATCACAAGACAAAGGAATAATCATGATGAATGGTCAACTCAGTAGGGGGCGGTTGAACGGCGCTTCAATATATCTACTCGCTCATTTCATTTATTGGAGCATGAAACTGCAAGCATCTGCTGTGCTGATAACATGATTGCACATACGGTACTTAGTGTTTTGCTTTATACTTTTTTTATGCCGTGCCTGAGTTTTAATCAATTTAAAAATCGTGTACGAAGAGAAATTGGACCTTGTGTAGATAATTGTTCGTGCACAGTAACCTCATATTCAGCATTCTGCAATTCAGCAAATTTAACGAAAGTGCCTGAAGACGTCAACTCAGCCAAAGTGCGAATTATTGACTTGAGCGACAACATTATTACGTCATTAGCAGGACAAAACATATTCAGGTACAATGTTCATGGCAGCATAAATTTTATTTTTGTTTAATCTAGCTTTGACGAACCGGAATCAACATGCAATGTCGTAGTCCTCTGTAATCTAGCAAATAGTAGTAGTATTCCGGAGGCTCCGACAACTTTTCGCAATGAGTTTTAGAAGGACTTTCCGGAGCAACAGCCCAAACGCGTTAATTTATGTGTTAACTGGCCCAGGTAGTTCAAATGGGGTATAACTACCAATTTTAAATCATCCACTTTGATTACATATGTTAGATTATTTAATAAAGGGTTATAAGGGAATATGATTTGCCTGACCGTTGAATCACATTTGGAATCGGAAATTTAGAAGACAGTTAGAACAGTAGCCCTTCTATATATGTCATTAATACGCAGCCAATGGTTTGTTACAGAGCTTCAAGAACAACACTGCAGCAGCTTACTATGAGAAATAACAAGATTGCGGAGTTGCCAGTCAACATTCTACACGGGATGGTTAACCTAAATGACCTCGATGTATCCTGGAACGAAATTACGTCACCGGTGACATCATTTCACTTTCGAACCGCCCGAAAACTGGACTACCTTTCATTAGCCCACAACAGAATTTCGTGCATAGAGGTAGATATGTTATACAGATTCCTAGGAATATAGACCCATTTTGCTAAGGGCCAAAAACTAATAGGTACCGCAAAAATAGTTTTTTGTCCATATTACTCAATTTCGAACGCGATTATTAGTAGTAATAATACAAACGACAAATGCTTAAATACAGGAATCAATTAGTATAACAGACTAATCGTATTGTTGCATTTCAGAACAATTCCTTCGCAAGTTTAACGCTTCTTACAGAACTTGACTTGAGTTATAATGATCTGACATCGGAGAACACTTGCTTTCCTCGTGACACTATATGTCAACTTAGCAACCTGATTGTCTTACGGATATCATCAAACAAGTTACCTAATGTTGTTAAAGGTGGGCGTTTAATGAAATCGGAGGAGTATTTCCTTTAGATTTTACTTTTCTTGCACTCTGTTCTCAGGCTACAACTCGGACACAGGTTTTCTCTCCTGTTTAAAACGATTAACGAACTTACAAGCTGCAAACTGCGGAATCGAAACATTGTCCGAGGCTGCGTTTGCTGGTTTAGATCACATGACAAGTCTCGACTTATCAGACAACCGTATAGTCACTTGGCCACCTGGAATCTTGGGTGACGCAGCGTCGTTGGTTTATCTTGATCTTGGCTTTAACAAGGTAGAAAAACTACCTGCGGATTTTATTAAGGGTAGGTCATGTGAAAAACATATTTTAAAAATGGAATATAATATCATGTATATCCAGTTGATTTGAATATAAAAATTCTTTATAAAATGGTCAACTATAGGTTCATAACATGAGACACCTCAGAATTTCAGGAACATGGAGTTATCCTGTTCTGTCCAGTTAACTAGCGATTGTTTGTGCATATATTTTATATTTTTTTTCTAGATAAAAGGAAACAATCACCCTCTGTATTATTACAGGTTGTCCTAATCTTAGTCATCTGAGTCTACGGAATAATGAGCTCCGATCGTTAGATGTTGATTGGCTGCAATTGAGCTTCAACTCCAGTTCAAACACTTCAACAGTAATTATTTTGTCCGATGTTAAACGATAGATTACTTACAGTTTAATTATTTGCAGGTAAAAATAGACGACGCCATTAGAGGAATCAAAAGTTACTTGTCTCTTACCACCAACACGAATTTGGCCCATAAAGAATTACCCCAATATTCCGACGACATATGGTTGGATTGGAGTGGAAACCCTTGGCTATGTGATTGCAACATGCTTCCTTTCGTTCAGTGGGTTATCACAGACGGAGCTTGGGTTGGGAGCGCCAAGGGATACCACGACGTCACGTGCTACGATCCCGCTGATCAGCGCGGTGATCGATTGCTTGACGTCTACGTCACTGGAAGAATTGACCTGCGAACTGTTTCTGCTTTAATCGACAAGTGTCCGGAAGAAATCATAACTACACCGGCTGGAGCTATACTAAACACTACTTCAAGATTTTTAACACGCGACAAGGGACAGGAAAGTACTGTTAAACCAACTGCCACGCAATTTTTGGTATTGATTACAACAGATTTGTCCATAATCACATCAACGAATAACACCGCAAACGAAAGCGACGTTAAGTTTAATCATTTCTACAGCGACGAAAGTGAGGCAAAACTAGCAAAGTCATACACGACAATAATAATATTGTCTGTATTAGCTGATCTGGTGATATCTGTGGGAATCTTATTCGCTGTGAAACGGTGGTGTTCACGTAAGGTACGGACACGTTGGGCAACAGTTGTTCCTGCTTCTACAAGGGACAACGCACCTATTGTACCGTCACCACCAGAAAATGACGTTAAATTAACCACGGTATCAGACTACCAATAATTGTTACTGAACTGAGAAGAAATTTTTGATGCAGATGATGATATATCATTTCCCACCGGAGAAAAAAGAATCGTCATGCTATTTTTGCCGCTAGATGGCGATAAAGAGCTTACTATTATTCATTTTAAACAAATGTTTTATATTTATTGCCGTGTTCTTATTCGTTGTACTTACTATCGTTAAACGAAAATGTAATAAATGCCGATTGTCCAATTGGTACTTTGTAGTTTAAAGATGGTAATTTTCCGCGGTTCATTTCCAATTGGTAGTTTCGGAGTGGTTATGAACTAATTCGGCCACAATGGGCTTCCCGTGGCAGTGACACGATTTCTATTACATCAGAATTACAATTATATGTAGACATGAACTTGAAAAAAAGAAAGTGCTGGGCAGGAAGACACTCTCACAATCGTCCCAGACTCGTGGTGTGAACTATTTGTTTTGTCGCCTGTCTCGAGGTTGCGACACAACATCTCGATTGCGCCATATGACGTCACACAAAAAGCGCCACGGCTGGTTTACCAAGGCAGTGGAGGTATACGCCCAATAGCTTATGTCGAAGTGCTGGGTCACCGGACTAGTGAGATCGCCCGCGGAGCTGTTATGCTGAATCCATATTCAACCGCCAAACAAGCCACGCCGTAATTAGACGTATCAGATTATCTTTCTAATCTCCATAGAGGCGTGCATAAACTTGCCAATATTCGAGAGAACCGAGAAGAAAAAATTTCTTCCCGCGCTTTTAACGTACGATGTGACGTCATATCGTGCGAGCACGTGACCAAATTGGCGGGAAGGCCGCTTTTAATGAAACCAAAAGAAACTTTAAAGTTCAGTGTATTTTAAAATACCCAATGCATATTTCATGTAATTTTTTTGTTAACCTAGTCACGAATATATATCTAAAAATATATTCACACACCAAAATAAAACTGTCAAAATGTGGTTTATTACGTCCAAATCCGCATACGATTTGTCATAGATACACATTCTTGGTATAATTTGCAAAATAAATTAGATATTCAAACTTGTACTGTTTATTGTGGAGCAGACCACAAACAGTTTACAATAATAAGTATCATAAGAATGCGTGAATTCAAGATCGCGCAACACGCGTACAGTTACCTGCAATACTAACCATTATTATCTCTAGTCAATTTATAAACTAATATGTGATACTATATCAAATACAACCCTTATTCTTTATTTATGTTAGTTCCAATACTCTTTGTTAACAAAACAACCGGTAAGATTATGTTTAAAAGGTGTGCTAAGTGACAATACCCCCTAGGTAGATGTCGCACAGACACAGACCAGGGTTGCCAGACGCAAAGTACGCTTTACGGCCAAACTGTTTTTGCTTTACGGCCAAAATTCGGCCAATTTGTATCAAGTGCAAAATAAACTATATAATTTAGCCAATTGGGCTATTTATCTCTTTATTTGTTGAAAAATTGTATAATTTTAATTCCCTCCAGATTTGTTAAACCCGTTCAACTACTATATAGGAATGCCTACCGTTATTATTTTATTTTAAAACGTCATAATTAGCTTTGTGATTTGTGAATGAGACAGTTAATTTTAATTTATTTCCATTTTCTGTCTCTCTTTTTGCCTTTTTTCTACTGTAGCGTAAAAATAATATGACGCTTCGGCCAAAAACTTTACAATTTGCTTATACGGCCAAATTCGGCCAGATTTTTCCGCACGGCCAAACTATTTTTTTTGCGTCCAGGTCGATTTTGGTAAGGCCAAATTTCTGATATTTGGCCGTGAAAAAGGCCAAATGGCAACCCTGACACAGACATGTCCCAACGTAATAATCGTTCGTTTTGTCGACTAGACGTGGAGTGCATTTCTCCCACGATTGGAGCCAAATCCACTCCAGTAGCCTCGGGCTAGAGCGTTCACGCCGAAAACAAGTTTACTACGACTTTCTGTTGATTCAGCCAATTCCACCACCGACTTATATGCACATTTGTTCGTGCCTCGTGTATGATCGTAACGCACCAATACGAGTAAATATGGTGGAAAGTGCTGCGGTTTATTTCTACGAAATAAGATAGCGAGATGTTTGCACTAACGACAATGGTGCAATTATTGTTTTACCAAACTAATAGTTTATCATTTAACCACGTACTCCATTAAAATCAAAAGTACACCATATTCGAAGCGCTAACCGTACATTAAAATGCTTTTAGCTACTAATTACAAAAAAATCGTCCGATAATGGAACCGACGAATTCACACAAAACCACTGACGACCAGCGCAAAAAATGCGGAAACAAATTGTTATAGTGTATTCAAAAGGTTTACAATGCTATGTACACACTGGGCGTGAGATCGTGCAATACTGCTTCCGCTGTAACACGCATAGGTAGTAATAGAATCTGTACATAATTCATATTTTAAGGTTGTCTCGAAAACGGACTAACTACAATATAGATATTAAAGCTTACAGCAAATAAATTGTATTTGTTCATCAACTAAAAATTCAAATGATAGTGTGATGTATGTAGTTAAGCTTTAGACGTAAGCTTTTTTACCTCTTTCTCAGTATATTAATTAATACAGTACCAACTCTGCTTTAAAAGAATTAGTATACGTATTGCCTAATGTAATGGACTTTGGTCATTATTCATTAGCCGATCATATTATTGAATTATTATCGATCGCATTATTTGATATCAGTCAGGATGCGATTGCTTAATGGAGATTAAATGCTCTACATATGAACTTTGAAGGAAATTGCAAACGGTTGGATGGATAAGGTTACGCTCGTTTAGTAATCTCGATTTATTTGGTTCTGCTCAACGAATGTGAAGACGGCTGAGGCGTGCTTAGGGGAGTAGTTGAGGTAATTGAATGATTGTTTCTCTTTTCTAAATCTGGAGTCTACCTTTCTGTCTCAGTTTTTTTTAAAAAAACGGCAAAGATTGGTTGATAAGTAAGCAATTGTCTTTGTTGATATAACAAAGCCTCGATTGCTGAGCACGCGCCGTGTTCATTTAGCCAGAACGGAGTGATATGGCTTCTCGTTACACCCATCAACCGTAGCGACAGTGCAAAGAAGTAAAAACAAGCAAACCTTAAAAAGATAGTAGGTTAAAGCCCGGGCAATTAGGTTTATAATTCACTCGTAGGTGGTAGCGATCTCTGGGGAGGTTTTCAATTAAAATGCGTCTCCCGAGATTAGACGTAACAAGACGGCTGTCGCGCACACGTCCATAATAAATTATTATCCCGCTGTGACATCACATATGGTACAGGTGCCGATTGCTGTCCACGTGACCCAGATTGAAGCAAATGTAACATAATAAACGAAATGGGATTGAGGAAGTTTATACTTTTTTATATTGGACTGCTGACTTTTTAAAACACTCACAAAACGATTAGTACAAAGAAGTTTACAACATTGTACAATTTACAGAATACCGTAAAGTGGCTGTTATGAAACGTGTTTCAATTGCCCTTATCTATAGATCGTATTCTTAAAGTATGGTAGTGTACTTGATCAATGTTATTTATGAAGAGTTGGTGGCTTTTATATTACGGCTGATGTTCCCATGTGTGGCGGGACCAACAGTATATTTGGAAACACTTTAGTACTGTCATTTGGTCCGAAACTTATTTTACAAAATCTCCTTAATCATTTTTATATGTCGGGTTTTATTACAAAACGAGGTAAACGCTACCTCTAGAATAAAACCACTAAAGTATATACGATACATAAAATCAACGCAAAACAAATGATGCCATTTGCTCGTAAAAAGTTTTAATATGGTATGGGGACATAATCTTAAGAAAATAATTGACGCGGAGCATGCGGGAAGGGGAGTTGCAAGTTGAGGAAAGCGGATATCTTGGCGACAGCGAGTCGGCAATTTCGCGAAGTTTACTTGCGACACGCGAGCACCGTGATAATGCCTTTGTCGGCGCTGATTGTGATGAAACAATGGTGTTGTTTGTTCGTGTATATAAAAACGCGACCTCGGATGTGGAAGTTGTAAAATTGTATTAATTGCGGTTAGTTGTTAGTTCACGTTGGAGTTTAATTATAAGCAATTACTACTCAAGAATCTTTATTAGCCACGCCTAGGAATCGCCTAGAGCTAGATATAAATATGCTGATTCGGGTGAAATCGGTTTAAATCCTAGCTACCACATGCTGAGATGTATAGAGGCCCGGATATATGTTGGGTTTGTCCGCGGCAAGCGGCTTATCGCAAGCAACCAATATCCGACTTATAGAACATTCAATATTCAACCACAAAGAAAAATCCTTTAACTTGGTACAAAACATGAGAAGACTTGAGAAAGTCGCCGGGTTTCTCGGATTACGCCGTTAATATCCGTCCTAAAACAAAGAAATTTGAATTCCCACGTTCACTGTGCGATTATACACGATAGAAACAGGACTGAAACAAAAGTATTTCCTGTTTCCTAATATATTTAACATAAGAAGTTAAGCTCCAAGCCTCGGCGTTAGCGATACAATTCGTGTCGCAACTTTGCGGTTGTAAGGTGCACGAAAACCGTTAAGTCACGTGGCAAAATAGGCGGGAAAGTTGCTTGAGTGATGGCGATTAAAATACAGTAATGAACCTTATTTAACGTAACAGTCAACCTCTAGAACTTGGTAAGTCTATCAATCATATTGAATTTGATGCAGAGCAAACTTTTCATCACCTTGTGTCAACTATGATTCATTGTGCAAACAGCCGATTATCGCTCAATGTACTGCACGTGTGACTCTGCAAGTATTAACTTCAGCATTACAATATGATCAGCGGCACACGACTTGGTGCTTTGCATCAGAGGGCAAACGTTGCTGTTTCGTGACATGTTCGCATAGCCCGTGATAATAGTAGCTCTAGAGATAAGTTAACCATGAGCACAGGTGGTTTTACAAGCCCAATTATGGAGTAATAAAGAACGTTGCCACATTGACACACCTGTGAAAAGAAACTCCGTGTCGCAATATTGTGTATCAATACGCAAGTTCGGTCACGCTAGAAGTCTGAATTAAGTTGTCACTCAACAAGTTTAATTTTATATCAATAAAACTAAGCTGTTATTACAGATTTATTTACGTGTTAATAATATTAGCCACGATATGAAACTGCAGATGTCAATCAAAAACCTAATATGTAATGAAATGCAGATTTTCTTACCGTAACTTTAGTATTTGTACATCTTTTTATACTATAAAGTCCATACATAAGAAGAACGTCTTGGGCTATAACTTACGACTGTCAAGTACATGAACTATTAGCCTGCAGTCCTGTTTATTAAAATGCCTAATATGGTCAGGCGATTTTAAACCGTTTCTTATGGTTTTATAATGGTACGGTTTCAAAATACTATTAAAACAAAGAAAAATTACTGTTTTTCGAGGTTTTAAAAACTGTGCTGGTAATCAGCGTTCTATTACAGGGTCAAGTATTTCGCAAAATAACCGCATTTACAACCGGTCACAATTAACCTGGACTTGTTTATTATTGGGTCATTGTCACGTAATTGCGATTGTAAACTCGGTCCGTTACACTGTAAACACGATTGTTACAACAAACTGTGAACTATGACGTAACAACGACGTGTCGCGTACGTTCTAGTTTAACTTGAAAACCAAGAATAGTAGTTTCGTAGGAAACGGTCAAACAAATAACGCCATATTGTTAAATCCGCAGTATTAGATTAACTCAGGTTAATCCAATATTAGTGACGTGGGAAGCTTCTAGACAGATGCTAACCCCTGGAAATATCTGGGCTGTTGGGTGCTGAGTGATTTAAAGCAAATCCATCCTTTGATCCTTAGCTTTGGTTAACTAGGCTATTTTAAAAGTTATGCGTAACTCTCCTTTAAAGAAAAAAGCTTTGCTTAGCAAATGAGAAATATAAACATCATTGTGATGCAACAGTTAAGGGAATTTCGTGGAAACGTGTGATGTCACACTTGTATTTACAGCCGCAATTCACGCCTTTCCATCTGTTTGTACGTGACGTCACATTACAACAGCCGATGACCCTGTCCATTGTTACATCACATATGTTGCTTGATTGAAGAATTGCGCGCCTTCTGTTCCAAGTGCGACGATTAACACAATTTGTTTGAGCGCGTGTCGTCGTGGTATATCAATTTTCCAATATATTATCTCTTTATGCAAATTATATTTAGGAAGAATATTATATTTAATCTATGCAACACCAGTTTTAATTGTTTTTAACGGCCCTATAATATCTAGGTAGAATATTGAAAAACAAACGTTATAGCTTTTCTAATATATCTTTTAGCTCATTACATATATTATAGGCGTCCCACACCACGTTTTAATTATCTAGCACTTACAATAATGGAAGAAACATACAATTTAAAATGCGCCAATAAGTATTTTTTGCGTGTTGAATGTTTTTTTGCGTTTTTTCAACCTAAGGTGAATACATATTTCTTGGTTATTTGTATTCCCTTGAAGAGACCATGGATTACCAGCAATAACAGTTGTTGGGCGAGCAGTTTAATCGATCGGAGAACGCGACAGATGTGAAAAGGAGAGAGCGATGAAAAAAGGCGAGTTATAATGAAGATAATAAAAGAGAAAAATATTGATGTAAGAGAGAAACGAGCGAATTCTGTACAAAAGGGTTGACCAGTAAACGGTTGATGAGTTCGTTGGTGTTTGAAATGGTTGGTTGTTTGCTGAAGGGCAAGCCCAGACTTGATTACTAATAGTAGCTATGCGTAGTAGTACAGACGTCGCAGAACGGAACGAAGTTGTTACAAGAAGGTCGATAGATTAATAAGCTAGTGCACCTTTCTAGGATTCTACACAGTTAGTTTGATAGGTTCGTAATGATTGTTATTGCTAATTACACATATGTATTTGGTGAAGACAAAATTTATTTGTTCAGAAAGGAATTATTATTTTGATAATTGTTATATTATTTTATCATTGCCAACTTTCTTTATTTTTAGCGTTAAGTTTTTGTTGAAAATCTTAAAAACACCTGTAATCAAAATGGTTCCACCGCCTTCGTACAATGCTCGCGAAGCTTCCGCATTTTCAGTTTTCGAGAAGCCAGGTATGGTTAAGCCGCCTAGTCCAGTTTGCCGTCAACTCTTTGGACTTTCCGATCAATTGGAAACCAACAGATTACTCAAAGAGGCCTTAGATTCCGAAGCAAAACGTTTTAACTTCACTTGGAACTTCGACGTCCGAAAGACTTCGGTGGCCGGGAATGAATCTCCCAAACCCGGCTCGGCGGTTGCAGCGAAGCCGATGCGCTTTGAGTGGAAGTTACAAAGGAGCAGTGAAGTGCCTCCGTTTTACACTCGACCGTTAGCGACACAGAGGTCAAAGATGTCGTCACCACGGCCCGAGCGTTCCCCATTGAAAAAGCAACGAAGTCAGAAAGCCCACCAGAATACAACCCCACTTATAACCACCTCTGCTCAACCCCTGGGTCAACGAGATGAAAACGTCACCAGAACAACAATTGCCCCGTCCAAGAGGCTGTGCGTCCCACTGTTTGCAAGCCCACCGAAAATCACAAGCGAAGCGAAATCAGATTTAACAAAGGTGCCAGCCGTGAGGTTGCCAGTTATCACCTTATCAACCACTGACCGTGTGACGTCATCAGACCAAGCAGACACACCGAATCCAACGAAACGCCCCGCATCTCGAAAGCTCTTCAATCCTAGCACTCCAAGTCCAAAACGATCAAGGATGGCGAGGCAACCCAAAATAACAGGTAGCTTTAGAATCAATTAAGTGTTTTTAAAAACAGATGTAAGCGCTCGTCATATATATCAAGTTTGTCCGCCTAAAACTGTGGTGTGGGAAACTCGCATGTTACGTCATAATCCCTTCTGTTTATAGTCAACTCGTTATTATTTCGTCACTAATCTCCATTTTCAAATAACGCGCCACATACGACCGTGAGAAATCTTCATAAAATATTCATTATGGGAAACTGTATTTCGAGAAAATTTGGTGGCGACAGTTCTTAACTTAAATGGCGGACTCTTAATCGCGTGATTGTTAACTAGTTGTCAGTCCCGTTGAAAGTGATTATTACTCTTTTAAAGTGTTTATTGCCAATTTAATAATTATATAAATATAAAATAAATAGTAAATCCAATATTGACATCCGCTCAAAGTCTTAGTACAATCGCAGCTGTTGCCGTATTTGCTTTAAAACTGTGGAATTATTGACGTTTTGAACTTTGGAACGTAGCCTGTCGTTATTATTCGAATATCCAACCCCCCCATCGAGCACATATTCGGCAGCAGATGCAACTTTAATTAATGGCAGGTTCCCACGCAGCGAGTGCGGCGCGTGCTTTATTGTTGTCGTACGCCCTGCGGTTTTACGACATTTTATTGCACGAGCAAGTTTCATGACCTCTATCTTGTTTTCCACAGATATGATTCCGCAAAGAAAGCTTCGATCCACCACCAACAAAAAGTTGGAATCAAACAAAACTGTGAATCGCTCCACCACCACCATCAAACCAGGACAGATCAGCAATTAATAAGGTAAGGCTTTTAAACACAAATCGAATTCTGGTATAATCCAATCTATATATGAACGGTTTTGCATAGAGCTTTCAATGCCTATTGCCCTAAGCCTATTTCCCGTTTTTTTTAAATCAGCTAATCCGATAGACAGATAGGACAATATTGTGTATTGTCCCGGTATATGCATGCGGAAGATGACGTCATTCTGATAAAATGACCGGTGTTTATGGAAGTGACGTAAAAGCTTCCTGGGCTAATGTAACATTCGTGGGAAGAATACACCTATGGTTCGACTTTACTACGCTTACTACGTAACGGTTAACTGCCCACTTTATTTAATCTATCACAATGGTTTAAACCGCCGTTTACAAGCACGTGTAATATGTCAATACAAACAGTCGGTTAAAGGACTGGAGTCACCGGAAGATCTTTGTTTAAATCGCACCAGTGCCCTGAGAAAACACGAAACTCTCTCCAAAATAAAGAAAATTCCAATCGTGGCGACATCTGGAGCCCAGCATCTTCAGTTTAACGTTTTTTTTACGCCGTAGACGTGGGAATCGTGGAAAACAAAAGCGAAATTCCATGTTAGGGTTAAATTACATTGAGCTCGCGGCACCTGGATGACTACCCGATCGACACCGCCCGGAAACGCCTTTTACGAGAGTGAAATGCGTCCACGGTGATAATATACCGTCGAACCCACAGTGACTTAAATATTAATTCTTAAAAATTGGATTTAAACATGACGTGGTATACTTTGGGCGATTGGGGCATATTTAAATCGTATATAGACATGAAATCGGTTGTGAATACATTTCTTTTGTTACGTTTAAACGGTCGTTTTGTTTGCCCACAATTCTATTGTGACGCGCGTTCGCTGTTCCAGGTGTCATTGAAAGGGCAAATAAGGTAACTACTGTTAAACGGCTCGGGCTAGGTTAAATAATTACTTTTCGATCGAATTAGCCTATGTGTCGCGTAGAAACCGATGAATAAGCGTGTTGAGGTAAAATCCGTAATGTCCAAGGTTAATTACCATATTGTCTTTCTATTACAGTTCAACACACAAACATCTGCAAATAATTAAAGAACTGCCAAGAACCAAAGCTGCCGGATTGAAAACTGCCTTCACCGAAATCAATCATGATCATTAACTTTCTGCCCTGTACCCATATATACAAGCTGCTATTTCGCTTGCCGTTTATCTGTGCCATACTTCCAAATGAATTTCGCTTAAAGAATTATACCACTTATTATTGATGCCTAGTTTAGCGTCTTTCACTACGTTTGCACCGATTTTGTTGATATTTTCCTTATTTCTTTCGTTTTCACTTCGTCCATATTTCGTACCGAAATTAAATGGATTTCAACGAAAACCTAGTGATGTGTGTGCAGTTTCTTAGAAAATAGGACTCATCAAAACCGGTGATGTTATATCCTTAGCGAGATGTTCATACCGGACACATGCACCGGTTTGAAGCCGTTTTGACATATGGCTGTTACAGCGTATGAGCACATCTTGGAAAACAAAGAAATCAGATAAAAGCTGTAATAACAGCAGGCATGACGCCATAGTGACTACATTATGTCGCAATAAAGGATATTTGCATTTCCAAGTCATAACATTACGATTTCCTACAGTACACAATGCCTATTGTGGCGCGTCATTCTATCAAGCTTCAGCGATGCGAATAAAACAAAAGCATCACGGTTGGAAACCTGAACATGGCGGCTTGAGTTTCTCCTGAACAAATAATTTGGTCGCCACACAAAACAGTTGCAACGTTGTCATGGAACCCTACCTGGTTTGGCTTCCATTTTCTATGCGCACTATATGTTAGTCCGATTTCTAAAACGGATCTCCAAACGAATAAACAAATTTGAAGCGCAGTGGGGGCAGATGGCATTCAACCGAGCGATCGATTTATTGAACAGAAATCCGTTGAAATGAAAACAAACAATTCCACCAATCCCACGCCACGATAATGTAAGGCGATAACGTCAAATTAAAATCCTTTAACAGCATTATTGTATGTTACGCGAAGCAGGTCTTTTACGGACAAACAATCCTATTATAGCTACCCCCGATCCCCATCTGTACTAATGTATTTATCAACGAAACGCCTCTAAAATAAAGCCTTTAATACGGAACATATATAAAGATTTTAATGGGATATGGGTTCAACTAAGGACGTACTGGAAATAATCGGAAAAACTTTCTAAAATGTTAGAAAAGTTACAAAACGACATAGAACATTCTAATGAACGGGAGTGCTCGAGGCGGAAGTCTGTAGAAACAATGGCTATTGTTGGTAAATAAAGAGGATTTTCTGTCGTAAATCACATCTTGATGTGTGGTTGACGTTTGGAATTAATCACGTGACTTGATAAACATTTAATTTTACTCCGATAATTATTTCAGCGGTTATATTAATTGTCTGGTTTTGTAGTGTTTCTTTGAAGTGATAATTTTTTATGTGTTTGCACTGTGACGTAACACACTTCTAATAAAGTCACAAACGCAATCAAGTATCGTCGTTTTGACTGGCCACTTACATATTAACACACGGAATATCATTGGTGGATCCGACCAATTACAGCAAAGCAGTTAAAAACAAAACTTGACCTGTCTTTAAAGTAAATAAAAGTCACACAATGCCCCGGTAAACGAAGTCTAAAAATGCCTTAGTTGCGAGCCGCCTTGAAATAACTCGATTAATATTTCATGGAGAAAAAATTAACACTATCGGTTAACGTATAAAATATTTAACTGAAATCTTGCCCGGCGGATTTATGCATTATGCAGTGTCACAGAAAGAAACACTTTCTTTGAAACAGCGGCATCTGGAAGCCACAGTTGCCCCAGGTAACAGAAGCCGAGGCTACTGGCTTGGCAGCTGTATCGTGCCAACTGCAAATCAATACAATCACAGCAAATTGCTGGTGACTGAATTGTACGATCTCGATTTCGTGTTTATCGGCCTTTCAACCCGCAATTTCCAAAGTACCATGTGAAACGCGAAACGCGCTTTTAGGATGCCCAAAATTGGTGAGCTATCTTTTAGGAATCATACTCTTTCCCCGCAATACAGGAAACCGCCTATGGCAGCTCATGAAGCGGCACAAGAACGCTTTGCTAAGAAAGCGATATTTCATTTCCAGTAGGCGTTAGCAATCAAGGAAACAAGCTCTCATCGAAACAACTCTGCAATATTATCCCGTGCCAGGACACGAAGTGCTATGTCCTGTTCTATGAAATGCGAAAACCAATCGTTCCGTGCTGTCATAATGTTAGTTTTACTGTTTTGAAGTCCTTATCATTTTAAAACTGCTTAGTATAAAAAAAGAAGAGTTATGGTTCAGCCTTATGCTGGGTACTTCTTTTCCAGGATTTCGTTTTGTTTCACTACGAACCCAGCAGTGTGTGAAACATTTAGACAAGTGGTGTAACGTTATCAACTCGATATCGATCGTATTCTGTAGACAGAACTTTTTACGTGACCGATAACGAAGTACTCAAGTAGATATTCTAGCGAGCGAATGGCTCTCAAAATCACCACGAGAGTTCGATCGAAGGCATGCCCGAACTTGTCACGATGACGTCACGCAGAAAACCAATTACGTTCTGATTTTTTTTCGAATTAAAAAAATAATAAATGAGTTTCACTCGGAAACGACTTTGTGTGAGATGCACTATTTTGACTCAATTTTATTTTAATCCATGACCAACTACTTAACTACATTAAAAATTGGACCATACACGTTTTTGTTACAACTTTCCGTTCCAACTACAGTTATTGTATTAGTATTTCGTAAAGGTCAAATTTACTACGTCGCTATCGTGGGATACAGTGTGTCCCCAGTAGAGATGATACTGACTTTCCCACGTATATATTTATGTACTGTGCCTACAAGGCTATGAATTACACCGACAGTATTAAAGGCGTCGTCTGACTATTGGACTCCGGAAACTACAGTTACTTAGCCTTGGCCTATATTTTATTAGTCCCTATATGGCTCACAACCTTAAAAAGAAAGTGGGGCAACGATTAAGCGACCATCGTGTAAGTCATGTTTACAAATTACGAATAAAGTAACATAAAACGATGTCTGTGTAAATTTTTTAAATATTCAACAAAGTAGAACAAGAAGAAAAGTTGGTTAATGTTATCGGTTAAAATAATATCAGTTTTAATTGTTGGATACATAAAGCTAAGCGTCAACGATGGACTTAATTTTGGAATATTCTCATTCGCGCCACCTATGAGATGCTCCGATGATCAAATTTACAACACCTTCAATAAACTAAGTTACATAATAACAATGTTCTTATAACACATTTTAACTATAATAAGGATTTATAATTTGTTAGGGCGTCCATGCTGAATTTTATATGAGCCAATATCATACAAAAACAGTAAGACAAACTGTAGCTTAGTAAAATTTACCAAAATGTAGCAACCGTAAGGTTATTACTTAATTGAAATTCCCGATAACTGGTTGATCAGATTCGAACTCATGTATCTTGTTTTCGTAGCAACTAAACCTAACTATTCTTGAATCCAGCTTGCATTTGCATTGTTGTGTTATTGTGGCCTCAGGGACACCTGGCATTTTGCTGCAGTCAGGTTTATTGGTTTTTGGCGCCGTTGCTCCACCATGCGGCGGAATTATCTTCGTGTAATATTTGGTATCGACGAGTGCTCGGGAAAGCTTAGATGCTGGTCGTGGGGATTGCGGAAATGAAAGCCGGCAGTTTGCACCGACGATACCCAATGGTTCTTGGTCGAACAATACAACACTTTTGCAATCTTTATAAATCCTACTGTTGGTCAATGGTTTTCTTGGCCATACTATCATAGATCTGCTTTTGGGGCGAACATTTGAACTGACTGCCTCCTTTTGACGATTTGGCAATAAGTTTGACGGTTGTTTTGGCCCATCGGCCGCAAACCGCAACTGATGTGAGCTTGATATATCCCGATCAACAGTAATATAGTTACTTGTACTGCACTGTGCCGACATACTTCGTTTGTAATCGCGGACCTTTTCCGACGTGATATCTCCTCCGGTGTGCGAACTTGTTCGGTTTAACTTTCTACCGTTGTGCTGAACCAATCGTATAACAGCTAAATAAAGGTATACAAAAATGTTGATGTCAAATACCGTTTATATCTTCAAAGGTATACAATATAAAAGTGGGGTCTAGTTAATCAACAAAATCCACCCGTCCGCAGTCGGGTTGCCTTAGTATGTGTTAAAATTTAGTCCCAACCGATAGTTTTAGTTTGATTGGATCAGGCTGCAATTTATCTTGCATAATAAGTATCCTGAACGAAAATAGTAGGTAAAGCATAACAGAAGCCAGATGGGCACACACCCAAGCGATGAATGGCTCAATTCTCACCTTCAGCGGTATGTATGGTACCGGCTCTTGACGGGATTCTCGTCAATTTTTGATCGGTACGAAATGTCCTTCTCTGATCTAATGCAAACGGTGCTTGTTGCAAAGATTTGCTTTCATTAAGGTATTCTGATGCAAGAGAATAATCTCTCTCCCAATCTTTTTTCTCCAGGCATGATTTGTATCCTGTCCACGCCTCTCTAGTTGGTCTTAAGTTAACTTGTTTGGCGTGATCTTTCCTACTGTTGAAAACCTTCTGAACGCCCAATCGGATCGGCAACATGTTACCGAGAGGTGGGGCTGTGGAGCAACACCTCGCATTCTCTGCAGCATGGATTAAATTCGCAGCTGAACAATTGTTAAGCACTGCGTCTTCAACTGGGTAGCTCGTTACGTTTCCATAAAGTTTTTGGTTTTTCTGAAAATATAAGAATGTTGCTTTCAAATTTATATCTAAGATAAGAATGTTGCTTTTAAATTTATATTTAAGATAAGAATGGTGCTTTCAAATTTAAATCGTCGTAGTCATAAAGCTTTCACATAGAATCCAGTTGGCGTTTTATGTTAGAAAATTTGTACCAATGAAAGAAAACACGCGGGAGATTTAAGCGTCTGGTTTGACAGACAAACCGTTCAGCTTTCTTTAGACCGCCAACGCTGCTACCGAATGAGCTAACATCTCACGTTTTAATGTTTAGCATTGTTTAACTCGAATTACAAGTTAAAGTTTACTTCAGTGACCACGTTCACACTGTACATTCCACACAACCTTAGTGAAATTGCATATGTGATTCTGACCGCCGTTGGTGCATGCCACTAACAGCGTTCGATTATATTAGAAAATAAGGCATATAAGACATACTGGTTTGCCAAAATTGGCGATACATTACCGCATTTTCGTTGCGTATTCGTCTTAACTTTTCCATCTTTTCCTGATTGGCCGATTGTTTTTGGTCGTCTTGACTTAAAGGTGTCAAAGATTCCGGCGCTAAAATGTAGCTTATGTTATGTCATTTTTTATATGTTATACTCAGGTCGACCGTTATGCAATATTTCATCTGTGTAAGGGTTTCCAAACTAGTGGTGCGAAAATTTTATACATTTTGGTGGCATGTAATTGATTTATTTATTACTACCAAGTGGTTTTCCCTAACTTAGCCACACATAAGCTATAAATTGATAAGTGGTGCAAAGGCAGGTACACTATATGTATTAAAGGCGCAGTCGTAGAAATGTAGGGGATACTTATCCACATTTATATCTCTTGATACATAACATCACGCACCCCGGCCAAGCAGCTTTGTGATTATATTGCGCATAGCCTTTAGTCGAAACTTTACACACGGTAATGATACAATTAAGTGACTTAGAAGAGGATCTTGGGTATTTTATCTGATACCACACGTGAAAAGCTCAAAATTCAACGATGTAAAAGCATGCAATGATATTGCTACAATAACCTACGTATGGTGGTGTTGCAAGGAAATCTATCAGGTGTGGCGTAGTTCTGGAGAACAACGTTACTTGGATAGCAGTTTCGCAGCAACCCGAGTCTTCTTTGGCTGTTTCGCGGTCGCCTAACAGTTAGATTCACCGACATTTTTAGGTGAAGCTATATGCAAAATTTCTAAAACACTTTGTAATGCTTAACTGTGTGCAATATTGACAAATCTTTGTAATAACTCAATGTAACAAAATTCCTTTTGCCGCCCTGCAGTATCAATCATTCAATTACTAATGTGTCTACTTAACTGTTGCTATCTCATTCGTAAACAAAGCGTCACTGCATGGGTAAAAGTGTATTAGAATTGGACTTAGCGTTCAAGAGGCTGATTGTAATAGTACAAACGTCCAACTTTCCTCACTCACGTACTTCATTTGAGAAGTACTTTCAAATTGAAAGAGGAATAGAAACACAACGATTGAACCAAAGCAGACGTACGCTTGAGTACAGTAACTATTCCGAATTCGCAATATTAAAACAAAACCTTAACTGGATTTAATTTTATCCAATGGACATTTGTATTATACCAAATATAGCTCGCTGACATGGTTATAGCAAATATAGCCTACCATCATTTTAATATAGCCTAAATGCTATCAGATACAGCAAGTAGTTTAAAGTCCACATATTTAACAGGTGACATTTTTAGACGCTTTGTAACATTACATTGGAATTGAACGAAGGTGTCCGTAGTCACAATTGCCGTCGCGGCTGAATCCTGGGGCACTGAGACAGTAGTTATACATAAATACATTGGTATTATCGCATGATAATTCGTTTTATTCTTGATTTGGTTTTTATTTTGCGGTTTCAGTATGAATTCTGTAGATGTGAAGTCATGAAGTAACATATGATAGATGAACATTTAATTAAGTAGACGCCAAGTCTGACACTCTATATTATAACATGAAAGCTACAATACTGTCTTATTAATCCCTTTGTAAAACACATCAATATTTAACCCATGATTTAAGCCAATGAAACAGTACTAGATTAAACTGTCTGTAAAACGACCTTTGTCTGGGCAATACAAAACTTACATGGCCATCAAGTACGTCCCCGCAACATAGATTTCTGGTTTTAACCAGTCATGCACCGTAATTCTTATTTTAATGTGTTTTTTAACAATACCAAACTACATGTAAGTAGAAGCTCGACCACTTGGCCGCCAGTCTAAGAATGAAATAATTAGTCTCTGATTCAAAAAGTGTGCTCGCCCCTGAGCTTGCCTGCTTGTTTCACTTAAGACTGATGCACACCGATGGCAAGCGATGGGCGCAATGCGAGGGGTTATTATGACGCCACGTCCTGTATGGCCGGCCTCGAAAGCAATATTGCTGGAGTAGAAACTTTTCTAATCTATTGCTCGCATCGATCTTATCGCCGAGGTTTGGCGAAAAATCTCCGAAAAGTTCGCCCTTGCAAATGTGAATTAAGAAGAAACTTGGACATTTCGGCATATACCAAAGCGGAAAAGTTTAATGAAATTGGCACACAAAGCCACCCACCCGGTTTTGTACGTTACAGAAAAGCATGGATGTAAAAATGGTTAACTGAAACCTAAAATTTAGATCAATATCGCTGAAATTTTATATTAGATTGGTGAGTCACACTTAAAACAGCTTGTATGTGCTTTGGCTATAGATTGCCTTGTTGGTAATTTTAATTTATGTTTCCATCAGTGCATGGATAACTGGTACCGGAAAGATAAATGTGCCACCAACACTGAAAAGTGGCTCTGTTGCGTACAGTTTAAAGAAATGTGAGTTTTTTTTATTAAATTTTGTCATTTCTGTCGGATCATCTTCGTCTAAATGTGTGCCATGACATTCTTGACAGCAACAAGTGTTCTCTATATCATATAGACATAACCAGACATTTTAGTAAGGTATCGGAAAATATTTATTTACGGTATTGGTAAATATTTCTGCGACAGATTATACTGCTAAATGGTACTAATGCTAGAATTCCACCCTTAATGGTGCAGTATATAACATTACAGTTTATTTGAATTAGTTTAAGGAGTTTAAGGTGTCATATGAGTATTATGTCGTTTTTTTGGTTATACTGCCTACCCAGATTTTATATGACCTGTAGACCTATTAATCTGACTATTAACTCATAAACATCCCTGTGTTTTGTAGAACGTCATCAAATTATTATTAGAGTCTTAGTATAAGCACCTTCCTTATTCTTAGTAATAATTTTAGAATCATGTGGCAATGAAAACATGACCGTGTTTATAGACGATGTAACTTCCCGACAAAGTGCTGGCTCCGAACACCTGTCTTTGTGAGAAATTGCAGTATGCTTAAACGGCGTCTCTTATTCGAGTTTGAAATTACTCGTCATTGTCCAAAACTTCATAAATGTATTCGAAATTGACACGTGGTGGCGGAAACGGAAAGTCTTGAAATGACGATTTTCTAAGGAAAAATATATGTACACTTAAATGATTACAAATTTACTAGTTTAACGAATTATAAATCCATATTTACCAAGTTGTCATTGAGCAGGAGCCAAAGCACGTTATATACATCTCAACAATAACCGATAATTCCAAATCATACTAACTAAAATTATCAAAGAACCGATTACCTTACGATAATGATCCGGGGTAAAAAACGAGCGTTTTATATACTTCGGTAAAATGGTGGGAAAAAGGGAATACTATAGCGATCTTATTCCCTCGTGACATATAAATATACACAATAATGGCGACGATAAATCTTAGGATACCCTGTGATAAAAAAAGAAGATTGTAGGATCCAAAAAAAGATTGTAGGATCCAAGGATACAAAGCAAACTACTTCGGAAACGAAGATGAAAAGGTGGAGCTCGATTCAATTAAAGATTCCATAACGTCTAATGGACAGCGTTTATCGCGTTTAATAGAAAAGAAGAGCCGAAAACAAGACAACTATTTCTTGTTTAGTACTTTTATTGCATCAAAGTTGAGCTTAATAGGCGACACAACATGGTACGATAAAATTGCTAAGCAAAGAAACTAAATTGATATTTATATATACATAGTGATTCCTCTCGGGTCAAAAAAGTTGTCCAGATTAGGTAATTTCCAAATTAACAACAAAAATAAATCACCAGTTTCTATAACAATCAAATGGAATGTGCATTCGCGAAGATATTGATTTTAAAAGTTTGGTAAATGCAGCGCATGCGTAGTGGAATACTACTGTACTTTCTTTTAGCACACCGTGAATTATTTTTGTGCTATGCTATAGTATAGTGTACCGGGTACAACAAAAAAGGTTGATTTCTTCAGTGCTGACAACAGTTTTGCTAAACTTTAAATATCAATATTTTCGCAATTATATTCGATTTGTGTTGTGTTGGCGTATGTTCATTTTGCATTCGTTCGGCAGTTCTTACGTTTGTGTTCTATTTTCGTGTGTTAAGCACTGCATTCAGCCAATTGCTGCTTCAGGTATACGGAATAAAAGTGTTCTGCTTTTAAATACACCCAAGACCTTTACATTAATGGGGGTACGTTTTTTTATATTTACATTGAGTAACTGTTTTTTTGCTATGGTACCCTTTAACATCACTTTAGAAATAATTGAAAAATAACTCTGAATTGGCAGTTTCAGAATATCTGTTTGACCCCATTATATTTTGTGGTTGAGTTTGTTCTTCTGTACGCCATTTTTAGGAATTTACGTTACCATTTGAAAGTTTAGTGGGCAATATTGTCTTTTAGCGGCAGGGCAGCTTTTTAAGTAGGCCTACGGTAGTTGTGGCGACAACATGGACCTTTCACATATTGTTCGACCTTTTCTAACATAGCAAACAATTGGTCTTCGCTTTTGCATTCCAATATCTCTCTTTTCTATATAGGTTTTCATATTCTAGTATATTCCCTTTCTATACGGGGGCCAATTAACAAAAGTTGTTGGAAAGTTGTCTTGTTAATTTCAAAGTATTTGTGGTTTATTTCATCATTAAAGTATAGCTCCTGTACCAGCTTAAATTCTTCCATATTGGATCGGTTTTGAAATATGGGCCTAATGCTTCTTGCTTTTGAAGACAAGTTAATAGAAGGCAGCGGATCCTGGGAATTGGTCCCGGTCAAACTAGAGGCGTTGAAAAACCATTATTGGCCCCACATTACCAAAAAAAGATATCAGTATAACTGGTTCCTTTGTGCTCTAAGACATCATAACAAAGTCCAAATCATCGTCATCCTGTTCATCTAAGTTAAAGTATAGGCAATGTATCCAAATCCATTTGTAAAATACTGTACAAGGCTAACATTACATGCGCCCGTTAACCGCCAAAACTGGCAGGCCATCAGAAAAAGTAAAGCGATTCACTGCTCCAAGTTTGAACGCTTTGAGCGACGATTTGTTGCCCGCCATCATCGCCTAGACCCACTTGGGCAAAACTAAAGAAACGTTTTAATTATTATTTTCAGTGGAATTTCATTTTTTGGTGATTATCTTTTTCTACCCCTTCTCCACGGATCTCTGTACAAGTGTAATAATTTTAAAATAAACTTTTTCAGTTTATTTTTATACGTTAAAGATCTGGCGGATACGTCTGAATATACATACACTAAATAATTAATGCGTGGTTTAATGTAAAATAAAATATCAACTAAACTAAAAAAGGCTATAATAGGTACTGTAACCCAACAGTGGGCACGAAGTTTTAATCCCTGGGTTACTAACGTGATGTCACTCTCTCACGGACAAATCCTATAGTAGTATTTTTTACCATTCACGTGGCTAAAACACGAATATCCTATTATTTGAGCTAGTTAATGTAAGGGTAGCAGTAAAAGACAAACACAAAACTTCAATTTAATTATGTAATAATTGCCTGTAAAATGTTGTAAGCTTGTGTTCAAAAAGGAAAAAAAATAACCGTATATACTTTTACATGAAATAATTCTCGCTACACAGTTGAAATACTTAAATATAAAGA
This sequence comes from Ciona savignyi, assembly GCA_000149265.1. Taxonomy (NCBI): domain Eukaryota; kingdom Metazoa; phylum Chordata; class Ascidiacea; order Phlebobranchia; family Cionidae; genus Ciona; species Ciona savignyi. The sequence goes on from CH002525.1 coordinate 25,913, forward strand.
ACATATTAAATACAATAACGGTAATTGATAAGACTTTAATTCAATGTAAAACATTTTAATCCACAACATATTTCAGAGAGGTATTTTTGGTCAATGATTTATGTCCAGTATCGACAATTTACATTCATTTGAGGGGTTTATTGAAGCTGTTTGTGTTAAAAGCCCAGACTATATTTTTCAATTATGTATCAAATGCCACTGCTTTGGCAGCATGACTTTTAATTTCGTATACTAGCGTGCAAATACAAAGTTCTGAAATAATGGAAAAATAATACACCTGTGACAAATAGTGTAAAAAACTAAAATTTAAAATGACAACTTTTTAAACAAACGTTTCATCTGAACAGGGGTGTACCCATGAGATGTAATAAAACTTTTACTATTAAATTTTCTACCACATGTGAAGCGGCTATCATGAACTGGTGTGAGGTTTAACTGATTTGATAAAATGCCAAAATAAGAGTCATCGATATAAAGCATACGAACATATTGTGTCTGTTTAAATATAATTTGTAGTGCTTTAATGGAAAGAACATATCCAGCGCCACTACAATAAGGTGGATAAAACAAACCCGGGTAAATAGTTTCTGGAACAAAATATTTGCAGTCTTTATTTCGGTTCGGTGGAGATCCAAATAACGCACAACCTGCATACAGTAATTCTGTTTTAGAAGCATCAAGGTAGTCAATAAGATTTTGAATATTGACGAAAACATCATCATCTGTTGTCATAAAAAAATTGGCTGAACCACAGAATCTTGACATCCAATTCAACTGTGAAACAAGTTTAATTGTAAGGTTGTTAAATGCTTCCTTAAAATTTTTCTGAATTATATCCCTATACACGGCGTTTTCTTCTTTAATTGACATTGAATACAATTCAGATACTTCTCCAAGCATGAACAGAACTAAAACGTTTTTCTTTATTTTCCACTGAGAGATATTTCCCCAGGTTTCTCTTATTGCATTTCTCCTGTTGTTATTGTGGGGTGAACTTTTCACAAAAACAACCAAATATGGAAGACTATGGCATGCTGTTTCATTATTGATGATATATCGATAGTCATCCTCTTTGTACAGAACAACATCTGTTCCAGGATAAACAGAAAAGTCTGTTTGAATTCCCGAATTGTAGGCCACAAAAGCCACTATATGAAACCAATATTTCTTCCAAAGATTAAACAGCACTACTGTTATAATTAAAAAGCTTGTAATAATTAAAAGTGTTTGTAACCGACTTTTTTTAAACCTTACCATTCTGGGGAAATTTCTGAAACAAAATAATAATAATTATGTGTAAGTAAATCAATATATTCTAGACCAAATTCAGTGATCTAACCTCATATGTACCTATACATTTTCACTTAATGTATAGCCTTTTATAATAAATATACACTAGATTACAAGTGTTGTGCAGAAAAAACACAATATCTACATACAAAACAGAATACTAAGTGCTTTAATTTATATAGTACATATACACAGTGAAGGTTGGCTATATATACAATGATATATACATTTCAGCATAACAATTTTTTTTATATGCAAGATTATATATTAACACAAAACAATTAATGTAAAAGTTAAAATCTTAAGAAATTTCAGTAAGGCGGTTTCATGCACAACCTTGTGCACAGACGGACAGGGTTTGGTATCGAAAGCTGGCTGGAGAGATACACTAACTCTAAAGAAACAAACACACAACTCATCAGCATATGTGAACTTGTAATACCAACTGGGATGGTTTACTGCCGCAAATACTTTTTGTTAAAAAAAACATAGAAGGGGTAAAATTACCATTGCCTACACTTAACAATAAGTGTCCATGACGAACACCTTATTAATACTACATAGTGATATATATCCTATTTGGTACATTGGCCAAGTGTTCCAATATAAATAAAAAGAAACGTATAGTAGCATGTACAAAAAAGTTTTGCTAAAGTAAACAATTATATTTCGTACCACAAAATATACCAGTTTTATTAAATGAATGTTCCAATATTGTAACAGTTCCTAAACCATTGCTTGGTGTCTAACATTATGGGTAGAAGCTGTATGGCATCGAAAAATTACTAGGAGAGAGTTGATCATGCGAATGACAACATTTTTTTCTTGTTTTTAAAAGAAGATTTTTCTCTTTTCAAACTGTATAGCGCCGGTTAGCTCATATGGTACCACTACCAGTAGCGCGTCAAACTGTCAGGCGTAAGGTGATTGGTTCAAAACCAGCGGGGCGGGACAACACACTATTCTGATTAGTGGGGCCCGTTAATCATAATGGGACAACACCCAGTATGGAAAGTACGGCAGCTGCACACTCGAGTTTTTTTTCCTGCGCCTTTTGCACACTTGGGTCATTTCACACACGCTCGTGAGCTGGCAGTATAAACATCGTATAATTTCCAATAAACTTGTAAACCTACCTCTGGACCTCGGGTAATTTACTTTCCGTACATTTTTAGTTATGTAGATAGATATGTTAGCTGACAGACACGAAAGATTGAGGATAGAATAATATGTTTTTTAAGATTTTGGTAAAACAGTTATGAAAAGAAGATTGTGTGCACACTTGAAGTGTGCATTTTTGGATGTTTGCACACTGCACACTTCAATATTTGGCGCGTGCACACTCGAGATCTCGGCGAAAATTGACGTACTTTCCATACATGGGGCTATGTGCATCTTGTTGTTCCTGACTGTCTTTACTCACAGTGTGTTAAAGTAATTTTAACAACACTAAAAAGAGGAAAATCACAAATTATTTTGTCTATTTGTGTGAAAACTAACTCTTAGCTATAACCCCAACACTAATCTCAAACATAACCCCAACCCTATCTATAAACGCTATAATCTCAACCTAAACACTATTCCTAAACCAACAAGTCAACCACGGGGTCATTTTACATTGCATATTGATATATTACCATTACTTCAACTGTGAATAACAATTTACTCCACTGCCTTTATATTGATAATACCGCATATTGTTTTACTAAATTTTCTGGATATTGAACAAGGAGGTGCGGTTTGAAATTCATCTAGGGCGCTAAACAATTTAAAAAGTGAAGAATCGGCATTCAATTCAAAAACAAGAAAAAAAATGTTGTCGTTTCCGCATGAACAATTCTCTCCTAAGAAATTTTCGATGCCATATAGCGTCTACCAATAATAGGAGGATAGGATATTCATCTTTATCCCCGTGAATGGGAAAACCAAGGGGGTTAACACACGGGCAATCGTCAGATCACCTCGCGCCCATCGTCGGGTTACCGGAGCTATTGCAGTGTGTTGCATATGATAGACACGTTCCTTCAATTTGGCAGAACCCATTAAACCGCTGGGTCCAGGCAATGTCCATAAAGTGCCTTGCCCAAGGACACAACAGACTAGCTAGCGACAAGTTTCGTACCAGCAACCTTTCGATTGAAAGGCGACGCACTAAACCATTAGACTAACCGGTTGATAATCAGGAGACCATGTATTTCTGCTTAGAGAAACATATTGTGTCCAGTTAAGATAAGTTGTTTTACAAAAGGTGATATTTAATACCTGGTTGACACTTTCTAGTTATAATGGCATAAACATCTTGTGGCCTGACGCTTAAATAAATGATGCGCCGCCTCGAAAATCTGGCGCGTCACGTCAAATAAAGTGGCGTGTCTCCTTGTAAAAATGGGGTGCCTCTAAATACTACAGGACCGCTTGGAGCGCTTGGATCGCTTGGATCACTTAGATTGCTATGGAAAGTAATTCTAACCCTGTCCCAAACACTAATCTTAACCCCAGAACTAACTTTAACCCCAACCCTAACATTAATATCATGGCTTTGGTAATTACTAAGTATA
>CH002525.1:29860-45900 GCA_000149265.1 Ciona savignyi
GTCCAAGCGCTCCCAAGCGATTTAAGCGCTCCATGCGCTCCAAGCGCTCCTGTAGTATTTAGAGGTACCGGTAAAAATCAATAGGACTATACACCAGAAAATGTCGCATGCGACACGCCACTTTTTTAGAGGCGACACGCCACTATTTTAGAGGCGACACGCCACTTTTTTTGAGGCGACACTCCACTTTTTTAGAGGCGACACGCCACTTTTTTCGAGGCGACACGCCACTTTTTTTGAGGCGACACGCCACTTTTTTCGAGGCGACACGCCACTTTTTTTGAGGCGACACGCCACTTTTTCAGAGGCGACACGCCACTTTTTTCGAGGCGACACGCCACTTTTTTCGAGGCGACACGCCACTTTTTTCGAGGCGACACGCCACTTTTTCAGAGGCGACACGCCACTTTTTCAGAGGCGACACGCCACTTTTTTCGAGGCGACACGCCACTTTTTCAGAGGCGACACGCCACTTTTTCAGAGGCGACACGCCACTTTTTTCGAGGCGACACGCCACTTTTTCAGAGGCGACACGCCACTTTTTCAGAGGCGACACGCCACTTTTTCCGAGGCGACACGCCACTTTTTCAAAGACGACACGCCACTTTTTTCGAGACGACAGGCCACTTTTTTCGAGGCGACACGCCACTTTTTCAGAGGCGACACGCCACTTTTTCAGAGGCGACACGACACTTTTTTCCGAAGCGACATGCCATTTTTTCAAAGGTGATAACTCACTATATGTATTATAGTTTAAGAAATTTCTTATATTCTTCTCATGAGTGGACTTATGGTTAAATGTGAGCAAGATAGCAACTCTTTTTTGTTATTGTTGTTATAATCTGAAGTCAATTTTTATATTTATTTATCCATGGCAAGCACTTTTTCATTTTTCATCCCTATGATACAATGTCCGTAAAGTGCCTTGCCCAAGGACACAACCAACTAGCTAGCGACCAGTTTCGCACCTGCAACCTTTCGATTAAAAGGCGACGCACTTAACCGCAAGACTAACCGGCCGGAGGAAGAATGCACGTAATAAGAAAGTGTTGTAATCTTTATGTGGAATGGTTTGTGCAAAATAGGGTCCTGCTTAAAAGCTCCAGTTGCTCGTTCGGTCATGTAAGACCGGAAATAACAAAATAGAACAATTCACTGAAATAAACATGAATATCCTATCCTATATCCTTGTACCGTGCCACACTTTGGTAGGGGCTAATCATGCAAGTCCTAACACAAGAAGCGGTTTAAGTTACACAAAATATATAAACCGGGTAAACTTTGCTTTCTTGTGTCCTCATTATTTATTACTGGGTCAAAAAATGAATAAACTAACCTAAATTTAATTAAAAATATGTGGTAGATCTTGCTCAAGATTAATTACAATTGCCTCTGCGAGTTTCACAACAGAAATTAAGATTGTTTCGCGACGTCTACCAGTACCAGTAACATCTGTTATTGACAGTAAATTTACTTGTTGAAATGGTCGTATGTGGCATTTTAGGTGATTGGTAAAACATCACACAAACATTGAAAGGAACTTTATGTAATGCAGAAAACAAAAGAAAATCATGTAACAGGTAATTGTAAATAACAGTATCAGTATTAACACCATTTGGGTCTAAAATTCCATACTGGATGAAGTAGAAAATAAAATAGAAAATACAGAAATATTAAGTAAAAAATACCAGCGATGTAAGGTATAATCAACTTTGGCTAAAATTCCATATTGGATGAAGTAGAAAACGAAGAAGAAAATAAACAAAATTGTACTATTAAAAAATTCAAAAACAGGTGATCAATTATCCTGAGCAATAAATTGAAAAAGCTAAATTGAAGTTTATGAACTGTGTCTTATTCACAAAATTGGCAATATCATTTTTGCTTGAATGCATTTTGAAACTGTTGCTTCGATAAGTTAATGCAGTCTCTGTGGAACCATCTTTCGCATTTGTCGCAGCATATCTAAATAAAATACAAACCAGTATTAACAGTGTAAAATCACCATATATCCCACACCCAAAGCTGGGAGGTCATGACGTACACACAGTAAGCTGAGGAGTGTGACAACACTTCTTGTGTTTTACCACTTACAGGAAAACAAAGATCAGAAGACTTACCCAGTCCGTTTTAGCTTTTCCACAGTTCAGTTTTTCACACACTCAACAAAGGTTATTTCTGGGCTCTGGGGGAAAACATTTAATTTAGTTCATTGAATGTCAAAGCATCAAAGTTATAGCCATACGTCTAATCAATTAACAGAAGATTACTGTTCATCCCATTGAGTCCAACTTGCTTTCCCTAGGTTAATGCATTTTGTTTATTATTTAAATTAAATAAACTAAATTACTGGGTCGAAATCACAGCGTAGTGGTGTACACAGTATCAAAACCAATGCATATCATTTTATTTACATATAATTAGTTTGACCATGATATTACAAAGGTTAATATTCAACAACTGGAGTGTATCAGTGCCATCCATATGTCAACCACCACCATTTGTAAAACACATTTTGACTCTGATATATGTGTAATAAGTATAATGCAAGCAGGGTCTTTAACGACAATTGCTATATTTTATACGCAGCTTACGTAGTTTGTTCCTGCAAACATAAACAAATAGGTCCTAACCTAATACATATAGTAACTCACATGACTTTGATGTGTCTACAAAACATTTGGGGTTTAACCTGGAGGTAAACCTGTACTTGCCAAATACTGAGTAACTAACTTTTCGGGATTTTTTTTTAAAGAATTATAGCAATCATTTTTTAAAAGTTTGTAAGTGTATTGTCACCAAACACATGTAAGGATGTCTTGTTACGCCATAATTATCTAGGAGTTAAATTAAAACTTGCAATATCATTAGCTAATTAATGATGGTGGTTGAAATTTGCACCTAAAATTTAAATTTTAAATGTGTAGATGCTAAATTTCCAGTGAAATTATTTTAGTTGTATAATTTCCCATACCATAAAATGCTCTATTTCTTTTTTGTATTACAACCATATTTCTTCACAATCAACGACATCTTGACTGGTTTCTTCTGGCTGGAGAGCCTAAAAAAATTAACATATAATTGAATGTAAACAAGTATGTTCAAGTATATAGATTTTTTGATACAGGGAAATACTTATTATATAAAATATGTCTAGATCGTAAAAGTAAACTGGTCTACGGAAACAATTTGCCCCGTTTCCATCTCCTATTATAATTCTTGGGTTAACCACACTTCACACATGCAAAGTCATACTCTCTATTCTGCATTGCATAAAAATAATAAAACCCATTTCTTAAATCCTTAATTGAGATTGACCCAGAACTTTCTTTATACATAGCAACATAGGATATTGTTTCAGATCTAAATAACCTAAGGGACATCCTCATACAAGTATTTATCAGATTAACTTATGCCCCACTTAAGGAATTTTTTTTTAATTTGATGATCAGTTAGGTGTAGATAAGGCCCCAGTCCCTTACTCAAGGACACAACCAACTACCAGTTATCGCTTTTACACAACTAACTTTTGTATTTTCCCACCACCTTTTCTGGTAAAACGAACAATCTTAATCAACTACCTAATGATGAGTAACTTATTAAAAAATCATGCTCTTAATACTTAAAATTCTCAGTTCAATAAATATGTACTACACGCTTTTCAATGCAAGTAATAAAATAGTTAAACCATGTTTGATACACTTACTTTCAGCATATTACATAGACATCATATAACAAGTAATTGATAAAGGGGATCTTACAGTCACAACAATAAACCAAGTTCTAAACTAAAGTTTTTGTGGTTCAGCATGAAAACAATTGTGTTACCTACCCATAGAAGAGCAAAACAACTCAAATGTTTTTTTACCTGTTATTAAATGTACATGCTTATTCATCTCAGCTTCAATATTTTTCATTCAACTTTTTTCTTTTGCTGCAATTCGAAATACCAGTCAAAAGATATACAAATTGTCTTAACTAGTTAAAATCTTACTAACAATCCAAACAGAACATATTACAGATAACAAAATTGTTTACAAAGACAAATACTCCTATGATAGGATAGGATAAGATAGGATTTTCATGTTTATCCCCATGAATAGGAAAACCAAGGGGGTTAACACACATGCAATCATCAGATCACCTTGCGCCCACCGCCGGGTTACCGGAGCTATTGCAGTATGTTATATAGAATACACTCGTTCCTTCATTTTTGTAAAACCCATTAATTCGCTGGTTAAGGCAATGTTCGTTAAGTGTCTTCACGAGGACACAACCGACTATCTTGCGACCAGTTTCGATTCTACAATCCTTCGGTTGAAATGCGTCGCACTATACCACCAGACTAACCAGTCGAACCAGAATGATTTCTTATTTTTCATCAGATAAGAAAAAAATATTGGTTATACATATGCCTAATCTTTCTTTATTGTTATAGTTATGGTTAGTTGATTGGTTAATATTAGTGTTGGGGACAAGTTAGAATTACATTTCCTGCTTACTGAGAATTTTCTCTAATCACTTTTTCTCCTTTTCAAAACACAATTAATTTTCTGATATAAAATGATTAATCATTATAACATACAGATACAGTAGATTCCTAGATGCGTTAATATTTGCAATACTTTTGCCATTTGAATTATAATCAATTCGGACGAATTATACAAATACTGATTAATTGTTACCTATGCTACATTTTTAAGGGTCCTTTAAACGATAGCTTTCTTCCATCTTTTAAAATTGTGAATGTGGGCAGTGCCGCAGTGGTAGTGGCTGCGCTGCCTTTCTTTAAGACTTTTATTAGAATGTCCTGGACAAAGTATTCGACACGGAAAAACATATCCTAAAATGACACATAATAATTTAGTAAAAACTTTATTTGTCCATTAACCATTATGGTTATGTAATTAAAGGTTTCAGGTTATATATATATTTACCTTTCTTTTAACCAATATGCCATGGCGGCATGGCTGACTGATAAAACCCAATGTTTTTAATGTGAGTTTTGAATTCTTTTGAGGAAAGTGTTGACAAATCCCTCTCATTACACACCATACACTTATTTTCGGACATATTGGATATGGCATCATGATCTCCAAGGTGATATCAAAATGTATCGTACTCTTATTTTCTAACCAACTTAACGATATTTGGCAATCAAATCTTTAAGAATTTGCTGAAATAAATACACCTAATTAAAACCAATGCGCTATTGTTTTCACATAAAAACTATTTCGATCGAATTCAAAGTAATTTTAGTCAGGAAGCTCCTCAATATTCTTAGTCCTCTGCAACACTATTCAGAAACATCTTTCTATTACCTTCGTCTGATTAAAATCAATGCGCTCTTATGCTGTTTTAAAAAGTAACTTGTCGCCTCTAAAAAAGTGTCGTGTCGCCTCTGAAAAAGTGGCGTGTCGCCTCTGAAAAAGTGGCGTGTCGCCTCGGAAAAAGTGGCGTGTCGCCTCTAAAATAGTGGCGTGTCGCCTCTGAAAAAGTGGCGTGTCGCCTCGAAAAAAGTGGCGTGTCGCCTCGAAAAAAGTGGCGTGTCGCCTCGAAAAAAGTGGCGTGTCGCCTCGGAAAAAGTGGCGTGTCGCCTTGAAAAAAGTGGCATGTCGCCTCAAAAAAAGTGGCGTGTCGCCTCGAAAAAAGTGGCGTGTCGCCTCGAAAAAAGTGGCGTGTCGCCTCGAAAAAAGTGGCGTGTCGCCTCGAAAAAAGTGGCGTGTCGCCTCGAAAAAAGTGGCGTGTCGCCTCGAAAAAAGTGGCGTGTCGCCTCGAAAAAAGTGGCGTGTCGCCTCGAAAAAAGTGGCGTGTCGCCTCGAAAAAAGTGGCGTGTCGCCTCGGAAAAAGTGGCGTGTCGCCTCTGAAAAAGTGGCGTGTCGCATGCGTCATTTTTTGGTGAACAGCCCGTCTCGTAAAAATGGCGTGACTGTCGACATGGGGCATTAAATTATTGTCTTTTTAGATAAACAACCCGTCGTATTACTAGGTGACCAAATAACTTTAGTCTGGTCCAAGGTTTTGCTGCGGTAAAGCGTGTCTACGACAAAGGCCAATTCTTTTTTTGCTGCTAGGCGAATGTGGTGCTGCTGTCCTTAACGTTTTTATTGGTAGGGTTGTACATGGCAATGGACTGTTTACAGTTTGATGATTTGGATACAATTTCGAATATAAGGTTTGGTTCTTTTACATCGGAAGAAAGCAAAGTAAATGTACAGAAAGTTGAAACTATACTTCCTTTGCCCGAATCTTCAACTGGGAATGTAAAAACAAGTCTACATAATTACGACGACATTCATTCAGTCAGTTCTCACTCGTACAGCGAACAAATTGTTGCTAAGCTTCAAGCAAAGTTGCATTTACAACAAAAACAAAACAGAGATTCAGAGCTTAAAATAGCATCACTTGAAAATGAATTGTCAGCATTAAAAATGGAATATGAAATGAAATTTGCAGTTTTAAGACAAAAAGACAGTGAACGTATTGCAGGTATGGTTGAAGAAATAGTTGAAGCTCAAAAAGAAAGAGAAGCTTCCATTTTAGCTCGGATGAAATTAGCTCTCCAAGAAAGAGATGAAGCAATTTTAAGAGCCAAGGCTCTTTCTAAAAAAAATCCTGCTATATATGACAAAAACAACAATGGTGATGGTAACTTAACAAAGCTTGTGTCAGCTGTTTGTGAAGCGGATTCCGGTAAGGTCGCAGAAAACTATTCTCATCAGATCATTGGAAGAATTGACAATTTGAAAAAGAAGAAAGACGAAATTACAAGCGAAGAGATGAAGATGTTGATATGTGAACGTGATACTGCTGTTCAGAGGTTTCGCTCATTAAAGGCTTCCATTCCTGCCACTAATCATGATGGAGGTTGCACAAATAAAACGTCTCATCATAAATTAGACTTGGTCAGTGCAGGTGTACAAGTTTCAGTTGATCCGCTGAAAAATTCGTTAGGTGAACTGTCTCAGGATGGGCAAGATGTTGAGATGTTGCGAATATGCTACAGTTTGCACAAATCACTAGTGGAAAGCGGAAGACTTTCTGTTGAACAAGCTGAGCAGAGGGATGCTGAGAGACTTGTTGAGTCTTTGCGGGTTGAGCAAGATCACAATCGTATTCAGGATGTTAACAACAGATGGCAAGAAGAACAACTCCAACGATTGACTAATAAAAATGAAAGACTTGAGCGATTAGTGACTGTGCTTAGAAAAAAACTCGCATTACTTGCCCAAAAATCTGCATCCATACACCAGGAAAGTGTTGACAATACAAAATATAGATAAATAAAAAATGATGATTTTGTTTTTAAGTAGTTGGTGTCCGTAGTTTTTTTTTTCTAGCTATTTTATTTGTTATTATGTATATATTGGGGTGATATTTTATATTTATTGTGAAAAGCCAAATTGTATTTTTTGTGATTGCTGTTTTATGAATAGTTCATATTTTGGTGTTGGTGTATGTTGTGCCTATATTTTGTTAAAAGTGAAGTATATTATTTACACATGTGCACTCATTGTTAAATATTATATTTATTCTATTAAAACTTTCAAGATATTCTTAAGACATATTTTTTGGGTGATCAGCGGTATGGGAATATTTTCATCGGACCATGCACAAAAACTTCTGCACAACAAGTTTATTGTCATTATTGGAGATAGCGGTAATATTGTTAAATAAAAGGTACATGTGCACAAATTATTTTATTGTTTTACACAGTTCAAAGAAGTGCTACAAAGATTTGGTGGTACTCCTTCAGGAAAATCGTTTTATTAAAGATAAAGAACTAAGAACCAAGGTAATTCTATGATTTGAATATGTAGGCCCCATACATGTAAACTGACCATTAGGTTTAATATTATATTTTTTTAGATTTTTGTAGTGTTTTGCATGAAAATGTTTGTTAATAATATTTAATAATATGAACACACATTTTATGTAACACGACTAATTTTCACCCATTATTAGATAAATTAAGCACACATTCTAATAATAAAACCTAAGACTAATATTAACCCCAACACTAATTTTTCAACAAATATTTACAGGGGGAAACTTCTTTTTGTAATGATCGATTGGTTCATCGAAGTGAATTAACCAATGGTACGAATTATCAGGAGATAAGAGAATACAAAACAGACAACTACCTAATAAGGTTATAAGATCGATATCCAAAATGTTTTATTTGTCATGTTCTTCAGTTTTTATTGATCACTTCACACTTGTTTACATCCATAAGCTACTGTAGTTGACTAGAAATAAGGTAAAGTTCCTAGCTGTTTTAAGCCTAATTTTTTAAGCAGTAAATATATGATGTTTACACTAGTACCGGTATATAAAGTTTACAACTTTTTTAAATGTTTATTATTATCTTTCAGGTTTTACTTTATCACAAGAATTTTTAACAAATGTGTCAAAACCATTCTTGATGACTTCATGGATAAAGAGCAGCCAACGCCTGATGTAGTCTTTGTTAATTCATGTTTGTGGGACATTTCCAGGCATGTTTATAAATGATATTCGACCGAATAGCTTGGTGGGTTAGATTGTTTCGGGCATCTGAATATTATTGGACATCTGAATCTAGTGGTCAGTGGATTAACAGTTTAACCAAAAATGAAGAAATGTTCTAAATGGCATGTTTTTATGTTGATATATTATACAATATTAGGCTCATGTATTTAATATCCAGACAACTTTTCTGTATATATTTTTCAATTTTTCAATTTGTTTTTATGGCAGGTATGGTCGAAACTCAAAAAAGGAATATATAAACAATTTGGAAAAGTTTTGTACAGAGTTGGACAAATGTGTTCCCATTGAGACTTGCATTGTGTGGCGAACTACTTTACCGGTGAGTATTCAGAATTGTGTCGGTCGAATAGCTTGGTGTGTTAGTGTGTCGCGTTTCGGCCAAAGTGTTGCAGGTTCGAATCTGGTCATTAGCTAATCGGTTTTGTCCTGTTGCAAGTCATTTAATGGACATCGCTTGAATCTAGTAGTAAATTAATGGTTTCGACTAAAAAACTGAAGGGACTACTCTATCATACACAACCCACTACAATAGCTTTGGTAACCTGACAATGGGTATAAGGTATTCTGGTGTTTATTCCTGTAATTACACTCTCTTTTGCATGCGGGAGCTAATATAATGATCTTTTGTGTGATAACTTCGCATTTTTCATTGGGATAAAACATAAATATCCAACCCTTTGTGACGGACGTCATTTGTTGCTATCATTAGCGTTTATCTGTAGTTGTAAAATTGCTTTCTTAGTGTGGTTATAGTCGCTTCATCATATAGGCTATTACTTAGAGACGCTTTGTCTTTAAATGAAAAATATATATTCAAGCCTATCTTATTATTAGCTGTAACCCCAACAATAAGGAAATGCTAGGGAATTGCTTTAAATCATTAGGCCTAATATTGCTGTTATTTTTTAGGTTTTAAGATTTGCTATTGAACTTCCTGAGTTCCTGGTTATTTTAAAATGTAGACCTTTATTTTTTATGCATAATAGAACATTTCATCTTGCAGGTGAGTCAAAGGGCAAGGGGGGGTTTCTTGTCAAAAGAAATAGCAAACTGTACAAATACACTGGTAGTTGATGTATTACTGGCAAACCACTTGGCACATACCATCATAACGCGACATAAATATGACGTTGTTGACATGCACTTCCTCTTTACTCAGCAACAACAACGGTGTGCATTTATATTTATTTATAATAATCTGTACTTTTAATTTTTTAACATAGGAATACTAAACTGTCTAGATATTATGTGCGCTATGAATAAGTTTATTAACATCAGACAAATTGGCAGATATATTGGATGCCAAACCAATTATATTTTTAATGGATTTTAAAATGTGTTAAATCTGACATCCTATACATTTATTTCCAATTCTAACTTTTTAGTGAGTTAATTTTTTCTATGTAAAGATATTTATCATGTTTCTTTTCATAACACTGGTTCAACACTTATTATAGGCGAGAAAAAGATGGTGTCCATTGGAACATGTTTGCTCATCGTCGTATGACAAATATTTTCCTCACCCATATTGCCGAACATGGGGTTTGGGAGTTCCTGTCCCACCATCGTATAATGATGCCGATGTCATATTTGATCCACGTGGTAAAGCCATAATCTTTTTGTATTTCTTATACTGTATGCATATTATCGAATGAATATACATTCGCCAAACGTACCTCAAAAAAGCAATTAGGTTTTTCTTTTCGTATATGAACAACGTCATCATGGCAGCTGGATCAGTACATTGAAGAGTCAACCTTACCTGGTCACTGGCTACCAAAGTGCTAGTTTCACTTTTTTATTTTTAAATAATAGCTGCTGTCGAAAGCCTCGACCGCCCCCTGAATTTTCGCACAGAAACATTAGTTTTTACTATTTAGTGGTTGTTTAAGCTATTGCAGCATATATGCATCATGCTATGTGTATTATTTATAATAATAGAGTTCACTTATTGAACAAAGGGCTATGAATGTCTCCTTTATTAATGCAACAGCAGAATATAGATGAGAAACCTGATCCCATAACTAAACCACACAGATATCAGTATGAACACAACGGAAGTACTGAAACACGCATATACCCCTGAGAATGTCCATCGACCCACTGCAGAGGAGGTTCGATACGGAGGTCCCATACGATCGCCAAATGAAATGTTTAATCTCTACAGCAGTTTCTATAATGTTCCTCAAGAGATTCACCTGCATGACGCCGAGGTTTGTGTCAAGAATTGATTATTTTTAATTTCGTACACAGAGAGTTAGAGTTTGTGCACAGAGGGTTAGGGTTGGCATTTATAGATAGGTAAGACCGCAGATATAATTGGTGTTGCATTGAGCAGATAGGTGGAGGTTAATACACTCATCACCACAACAACCGTTACTTACGTGCTTTACTTTAATTTTTCATTTTACTATTCCCTCAAACTTTTCAAGCTTAGATAAATGTGGGAAATTGAAGTTTATTGCAACTCTTCACATACACATGAAATGGTTTATTACATGACAAAAACAGTAGTTCACAGTTTTGGCATCCGATGAAAGAAGATTATTCTTTGTAATTGAGAATGATATGTTTGTCTTTTTTCTTTTAGATCATTAGATGCAATCATTATTCATCGTTTAAAATCGTTTACTAAATGTAATTTTTGTGCCTTTAATAAACCCACATTGCATAAAAAAAATTAAAAAAAACATAAAAAAATAAAATCGGTTAATGGTTAACCAAATATTGTTACATCAGTTAACCGTTTTTCAAATTAACTATTAATTCGCAGCCCTAGCACATACCATTCGCAAAACACAAAGCAATGTATGCTTATTTCATATGCATCACTGGAACTCCTTTTTTGTAAATAAATGATTAAAAACAACACATTGCTTGTTGTTGATATATCATAACTTCGATTAAAACATTCCACAAATTATCTGTTGGGAAAAAATCTTGAGATGTGTATTTGAATTGATGTCACTATTTTCAGGATTGACTTTTTCAACAAAACTTAAGGAGTATAAGATTTTTTAGGTTTCTCTTGTGTTTAAACACCAAGTAAACTGTTTTAACTGTTAGCAGTTTCACTACTTTCACACTGTAGAAGCTTCTAGTACATTCCCCCTTTCATTTTTTTAAGTATATTAAATGTTTTATTTATTTATGTTTTAGATAGTGTCATTGTATTACTGCAGCGCTGTAACTCGTATAATTAGCAATATGGTTATTGAATTGTTGGAACCATTTTAAATTTGCGAATTTTTTCTTAAGGTTAAGCCAGACACATGGTTTTATTATCTACCATCAGTTACCTGTAGGGTATTAACCCACTTACAAAAGGCTTAATTCGCAGGTATACAATGAGTACGACGACATTGCAAATTACATGCAGCAATATTCCAGCGAAGTTTATTGGCAACGAACTTTAAATCTCCACGAACATGCTGTCAGGGCATCATTAACCGCGCCGGTAAATTCGCTTTTTTAACGGGTCTGTCAATTTTAAATTAGGGGGTGATAGGGACAAAATAGTTTGGTGCATTTTACCAGTGGGGGCAAATAAAGAATTTTAAGTACACCACACAATTATGTGCACCACACTGCATTGTAAATTGGATGTCCCTTATTTCTTAATTACTGTTATTTTAAACGGTTTTTGCGACCATTATTCATTTATTTGCAGCTGCATTGCAAAATATAAAGAAATATAAATATATGAATAAAACTTTAACCCAACTTGTACATTCTAGGGACAAACTATCCATTCAAACAATTTCGTTCTACACAACAATAACTTCCATTCAAATAACGGTGAGTACTATTTTATATTACTTTTAACAAGCATTTCTTTGAGCTTTTGGGAAAGTGTAAACAAACTTCTTGTTTAACGACTTTCTCTTCCACCCACAGCAGCAGAGTGGACAAGAAAGGTCCACTACGAAGAGAATTACATGCGACCTCCGAAACAGGCTCGTCAGAAGAAGTTCAGACTTCATCCGTACCGACAGCTACATCGATAGTCAACCGCCATACTGCCTAAAATAGTTAACATGAAGTGCCTAAATTTACTTGCCGAATGTAAATATGTTCTTAGAAAGAACAACAAGTTATTTTCTAATTATGCATTTAAAACTATTCAGGATTTTTTCGTATTGTGTTTTATTGGTTTGACCTGACCAAATCAATATTGTTGTTCTATACGTTCCTTAAGGTCAACAAAGGTTGTTCTTCATTCGCATTATGTACTCTTCTGTCACTGAAACGTGGTTTTTCTAATTTCTTTTGTTGTAACTGGTGTTAAACGCTTCCTTTCTGTGGCCAGCCGAAACGGAAATTTCATTTCGTTTACAAACATTCGTTGCCAGAAAATGCATTTCAATTTTTTCTAATAAATTTATATAATAATCGAAGTTTATTGAAGCAATATAGAGCAAAAGTATATTAAGCTTTAATAGCCTATGCTCCACATGCACCACTGTACGTGTCCAAAGTTAAGTAATGCGATTATCTCGAATAACCTCAATTGTCGATCTCGTCTATGTTTGCAGTAGTGGTGACATGTGTGGTATAATTGATTATTTTTTTGAAAGACAAATTGGATCAAGTTTATCAAATCAACTTCTTTGTTAGTACATTGCCAGACTGGTGTCCGATGCTAGTACCCTCTATGAATAGGATAGGATAGGATATTCATGTTTATCCCCGTGAATGGGAAAACCCCAGGGGTTATCACACGGGAAATCGTCAGATCACCTCGCGCCCATCGTCGGGTTACCGGAGCTATTGCAGTGTGTTGTATGTGATAGACATGTTTCTTCAATTTGGTAGAACCCATTAATCCGCTGGATTCAGGCAATGTCCGTAAAGTGCCTTGCCCAAGGACACAACCGACTAGCTAGCGACCAGTTTCGCACCTGCAACCTTTCGATTGAAAGGCGACGCACTTAACCGCTAGACCATCGGGCCGGACGAATCAAACGATTGCTCAAGAGTCGGAATTTCTCTTGCCAGAACGGCTGTCGTTTTTATATTCTGGGGTGTAAGGGGAAATTCCCTGGCGCAATCTACTCAGAATTTACCACTACGTTTCAAAACATAGTAACAAGAACCTGTAAAAGATTTAACTTCATTGTACATTTTATTCCTTTTTAAATAAAGCGTGGACCAGACTCATCACAACCTCTCTCAAAGCCTTTTGCCCCAATCTGAAAACAAAAAATGTTTCAATCAAAATAGTTAAGAAATATTAGCGTATTTCCTTTGTTTTTTATTGTTGTTATTTTTTAGTATTTATATTTTATTAATATGTTTCTAAGTTTGATGAGATGATCTAAATTCTGACATGCCTTAATATATTTCTATGGCGGACAAAGTCACATGATGAAAACAAATGCTCAGCTGATCGTACGATGTTGTTTTTCTGAAATTTTTCATTTTTGTTAATTTAGAACAAAGCCATATAGGTATTCTGAAACAAAGCCATATAGCTTTATTAATTTGCTAGTTTTAGACAACTAAGCGATGTACTGGTATACGATACCGGTATATATTCAAATCACTGATTATAAGGCAAAGAATCGTGAGAATTAAATGCACCCGTCTCATTTAACTGCTTCCTCACAGGTAAACTGACAAAGACATAACGCGAACTGCATTACTGACTGGCATAAATTGTAATAAACAAGTTAAGTGTATGGAAGTTTCTGCATACTTAAGTGGGAAAATGCAGAGGAACGGTGAACAAAAACTGGTAAATAAGAATTAAACTTCAAAATATGTGTTTTTTACTACTTTATCCGACAACATAGCTTAGTTGACTGTTTTTTTAACTGAGTATTTATAAAAACAAGTGGTTGTGCAACCAGATAGATCTGACGTGTGTCATTGCTATACTTCTCATGCCTGTTAGATTGATTGTTGTCTTTTAACCATAAGATTTTTGGACTCAATTAGCTACTGGGTTTGTTGGCTGCATCCTAGGTCCAGGCATATATTAAACTTAACTGGAACCCAGTGGATTATTGGGTTAACTAAAATAGTACAGGAACACAGCAAAAATTATGTTAACTTAATGGTTAACACAAGGGTATCTATTGATTTCTTATAACACCCCTTTGCATTTTCAATTCACGACGATAAACCATGATTATCCTATCCTTATGTACCTGTAAATCTTAATTTGTGTAGTAAGACATTTAAATACAAATGGTTGTTATCAATAGTCATACTGGGAAAATGTATGAAAGTGCAGTTGCAACACATTTAACTGGTTTTCCATTTCCAATTTTTTATTATCAAACGAAACGGTTTTTATCAATAAAAAAATCAAAACCAAATTTATAAATATGAGATTTTTGATGAAACACTACTCTTAACTGAACTGTCAGAATCCTGACAGTCAATGTCTCAAACAAATATTTTTATTTAATAAATACCGGTACTATTATTTATGGTACTGAGTTATAATACAAAGATTGGTAATGTAAAATTTCATTTAGCAATTAAAGGAAATAATCAGATAAAAAAATCAGTACCGGTACTTCGCGGTTCGAAATAATAGAAGATTGATTTAATCAAAGGCAATATGTCTGTTTAAGATATCCTAAATCAAGTACCTACAGTGGTACTGGAAAATTTTTATCTGCAGCAAAACTTGTTGGGGTAGTGCATTACAAATTCATTGATCCATTACAAAAGCTGCATAAAATACGAATAAGGATTTAACTTGAAGTGACCATGCGCTCACACCATTTTATAATTAAAAAAATTGTAAATATTGTACAAGGCTAATTTTGCCCCTGGATGTGAAACTTGCCAACTTTATTTCATAAATTTATACACGAGAAATATTACTAAAAATAACTTTTTATTCTGCGGGTAAATTCTAATAGGGGAAACCAGTTCCAGAGGCATTAAAAAATAACTACTATATATTTTAAAGAATTAAGCAACTGATTTAAAATGCTTATACAAAGTAGAGGTTGTAATAAAAATAGTACCGATAGTCTAAGTACAGATAATAACAATAATTTGTTTTTCCTCTATGTGGGTGTGAACACTGTTATATATTTATATATACTTTTTTATTTCCTTTATTTTTGGTGCTAAATTAATGTACATAGAATTTTGATTTAACCTATGGCAATTAAAAGAGTAACACAAAATTCCGGAAAAAATATAATTGCAAATAACAACCCTATTAGACCTAATTAAATTTAATTAGTACTTAATACGGTGTTGCAGGTGGTGTTTGACCAAAGCGGTGTATTCATTCATCTGATTGTAAATCCTACTGATGATGATAAATTGCTTAGTGGAAAACTCTCTCTATTTGAGGAAGTATGTATTTACAAAAAAACATATAGTCATTACAATATAAAACTTATTATTTTGAGAAGTTCAGAAGTTATGTATGTGTCGCTATAAAGCTTTTTTTAACATGTGTCGCAATAAATCTTTTTTTAACTGTTTAACTTGTTTGCTGCACTTTATAATCATATTCATACAATCTTTATTTCATT
>CH002525.1:46000-82963 GCA_000149265.1 Ciona savignyi
ATAATATATATTTATGTTTTTCCCCAAGCCGCATTTACTTCAGACTAAAAAAGACGCCTTTTATTTTAAAGTTTAAATATCGGTATCATATATGTGAATTATGCATTAAAAACAAATAAATTAACTGTGTTTAACCTCATTTATCTAGGGCTCAGCCAGAAAGGTGGGGTGGAGCCAAATAACATCCCTTCCAGCTGATGTGGATGGTGACACACAAGTTCTCAGTGGCACCTCTAGTGCTGTAGTTGGTTGCGATATTGCAGTGTATGTGGACATATTTCTTATTGTTGAACTATAAACCAGATGAAATAAATTTTAATATGTTTTGAATGATAGTTTGGAACACATGCAAATGTATAGGTGTGCTAGGAATAAAATCTTTACTCTAGTTCCAGTAAACTCTAAAAACTTTAATCAGACATCTTTTTTTGAAACAATGTCAATACGGTACACTACAAAATTTGCATACGCAAATAAACGCACTTTTACTCCTATTACACAGACCCCCTCCTATCCCAACCCACGAAATAACAAGTGACCAGCGACAACAATCAGTTTCTCCAAATTCCTCTGAGCCTGATTGGACAGTGGTTAACGACAGCAGCAAGCAGAAGAAAATTGATGAGTCGTTTGACATAGAAATGGATGTTTTGTCATCAGGCTCCAATGAAATTTCTCAATCTACTTATGACTTTACGATTAGTTTGGATGATATTCGTTACATTAAAAAGTGAGTCTGCAAAAACTGTCATTAAAACTGCCTTTTAAATACCGGTACTGAAATTAAAACTTATAAAGATTAAAACTACCCTACGGTTATTATAAAAAGTATATATATATATATTATATATATATAAAAATTGCACATATTTAGTATTTAAAGCGTTTTCATTCATGCTTTAAATGGTGTAACATCAAGTGTGGCATTTGATAATCACAATACCATTCTGGTATGTCGCGCTTATTAATATAATCGTACAAAACCATCCCATTCAATATTAACAGTTCCAGTATTTTTTTGGTTAATTCAAATATGATTCCTATTTATCACAAATATAATATTTTAATACCAGATCCAAAAAGGGATTGAATTGGAAGTATTTGCTCCTTGAACTTAAAGATGGGGCTCATCTGCCAACTTTACATTTCCATGAAGGAGGTTCCAACAAATTTTTGAAAGCAATCGAGGCCTACGTTCTAACAACTCCGTGTGTATTGTTTGTAATATGATTTAAAATCTGGTTTGGAGTTGATATAATTCACTGTTACGTCTGTTAACCTGGCACAATTTTATTGAATTAATATTATGGTGTACAGTCTTCAGTCATATATTAAATTTAAATGTATGCCATAAATCTTAAAACAATAATAATACTGCAATTAAACCCAATATAAGGTTATGAAGCAATGTACATTGAAACATGATTAATAATAAGAATTTTTGAACAGTTTGTGAAACGGTATTTAATAAACAATTGCACTGATTGGGTATATTTCTAGCATAAAATAAACAACAGGTAATTGAATTTGGTCGTCGTGAGTTTATATTACTTTCCACAGAAAGAATGTTGTTCATATACGTTTTCAATCTAATCTCAGGTCGTCGAAATACGCTCGTGCCATTGAATTAACATCGCATAACAACAACGCCCTTACACAGTCGTTCGATGAACTTAATTTATTTGGTGAAAATGGACAACAACATTCTCAGCGCGGAAAAGGATTCTTAAATGTATGTGCATTACTTTCTTATTTCTTTCAAATTCTATTTATATTACAATTCAGTTTAGATTTAGCAACAGCTGGGAGTTGCAACAGTCTGGTTGTGTGACTGTAAAAAGTGTAAAATTTAATAAAAATAGTTTGATCATTTCAATCAAGCTTACAGTCACATATATTACGGGACATGGTGGGAGTACATACTGTAAATTTTATTAAGTTTACACTTTAAAAACGTTTTTTTTCACATTGGTTCATGTTTTCAGGATTTGTACAAACATATTTTTGAAGACATGACTTTTATCATGTATCAACAGGACCCGATGTCCAGTGCCTACAGTGGCCTCTCAAAGGTCACCAACTACTTGCAAGATTGGTTCAACCCAGCTGAGGATCAACTTCGCCGACCGAAGCATGAAAGAGCTTCCATTGTTCCAGAGGATTCAACGGAGGCAGTGGGATCAAGTCGGATACAAATAAAAAGGGAAGATGGGACAGCAGGAGGATTTGAAGTCATCACCTGTGTGAGTTGTTGATAATAATAAATGTGTTTAAGCAGTTTCATGGGTGTTTTGTAAAATTTAAAAAAATGCTTAACCCTCCATGTCAGTGGTTCTTAACCTTTTTTCTGTTGTTACCCCCAAAATGTTTTGATCAATTACCCCTTTTTAGAAAAAAAACACATCTAATATAGCTTACAATCCAAAATAAACACAGAGAAAAACATAGTTTTTTTTGGAAAAATTATGTTAACCCTTTTAAAATGCCAAATTGCCCATTTGTGGGTAAGAACCACTGCCCTATGTTGTACTTGCCCCTAATTTCACTCATTTAAAATGAACATGAGTATTTAAGATTAAAGCATTTACACTTTTTGAAATAAATCAAATCAAAAAATTATTTTTACTGGTTCCAGGTTTGATTATTTTTTTCCTTTCCTATTGATACAGTTTAATCTTAAGAATCTTATTCAAACAAATCTCCAAACAGGCCGACTTAGGGCCACGTTCAGAGCCCAGTCGGTCAGATCCAATTGACGAGGAGTTCTGGAACAATCACAAAGATGAGGATGGAAGAATCTTGGATGAAGAAGGGATTAAGATCGCCATATTCCGTGGGGTAACTGACATCTTATGTTTTTATGTTGGTCAATAAAACTGACAAATACCATTTGCCCACCGTTGTTTTTTCCAGACTGTTACAATGTGCCTAATAAAGATATTGCAAGCAACAAGCATTTAGTGTTTTTTTTAATTACTGGCAAGTGGCTAGTTTGTTTTTTCCAGTTATGTTTCATAGCCTCCAGTCAATAAAGAGAGTTATAAATTATCTATTTAAAACTGTATATATTTAATGCACACCACGACCTGTACATTGCACAGGGCATTAAGCCAAGCTTGAGCGAAAGAAGTTTGGAAGTATTTGTTGAATTATTGCCAATGGGGTCACTCCGCAGCTGAGATGAAAGTGCACCAGCAGGAGAAAGAGTAAGTTCTGCAGAGCAAAACGTATGAGATTATAGGTTATAGGCAAAAAGCGTGTGGCTAGATATTACTTTGATATTGTAAAGATTGCACATTTTCAATGTGAAAGCTACTTTATTTCCTTCAAGTGTAAAAACAGGCGTAGTGAGCAGTGCAACTAACAATGTATGTTGTGAGAACATATTATTAGTTTTATGTTGTAATGGATGGATGGTGTTGGTGTTTACGAGCTTACATGGTGTAGAAATAAAAAATAAACCCGTTTAATAACACTTAATACTGTCTTGTATTCAGTGATATACTTTAATGTAGTATATCACAAATAGACCGTGGTGAGCTGTTGATAAGTGCAGCATTTCCAAACAAATCCTACATTGTATCTGCATATCCTGCCAATACCTACTTTCTTAATTGAGATACTGAATACAATGTGTATAAACAACTTGTACTTAGGGACGATTATTACCGCATGAAAATGCAATGGAAATCTATCACTCCGGATCAGGAGACTCGCTTCAGTGTTATCAGGTAAACACAAATTATGACGTCATAATGTGTGATGTAACCAATTTCCTGTTGTCAATTGAAGTACGCTACATTCATCGCGATTGTGTTGTTAATATCACGAATGACGCAATAATACCGTCTAGAATTCTTTAATTTGCACATATTAAAATCATTACATGCAAGCTAACGTTTTACCAGCATTATCAATAGTGAAAACTATATTTCCTATAAATTAACGTTTTTATAACAAAAGTGACAAACTTATTATACTTGATAACTATTTTCCGTAAAACCCTTGAAATTTTTGCTATTTCTTAGGTTCTTATCTTTTTACTTAATTTCGAACTTTATAACAATGAAATTGAAAACGAAATTTATAACAATTAAAAGTTAAAACTAAACTTTTTAACAATGAAGTTGTTAATGTGTGGTACATATCGAAACAATTCAGTTTATTTATATGTGTTTGATATTGCTAGCAGCTAAACGTGGTCCGAAACCATCGCATAGAATTAGCAACACTAATACGTCATAACGCTCTCTCGGATATAAACCGATACGGATTATAATAACAAAAGAGATTATATTGTAAAGAAAAGCCACCGTGGAATGTTGACTGAATGCATAAGTCTAGCTTTTTTACGCTTATTAATATTTTTGGGATTGCCTTGCAACAAGTAAAGCCAATACTACTTCATTTAATCCTGATGATATCACAGGGACAATAAGTGTCTCATCGATAAAGACGTTACACGAACAGACCGCACCCGAATTTTCTACGAAGGTCAGGAAAACGTCAGCCTCAAACTGCTGAATGACGTATTGATGACGTATTGCATGTACAACTTTGATCTCGGTAATTCAGACTTGTTGATTTTAGCATTGAATTGTGAATTGTTTATTAATTGAAACGTAATGTGGATTTTATATTATAAACCATCGTAGATGGCCATAATGAGAAATATCTCACTTATTGCACCTACTTTTGTCAATGTATTCACCTTTCGACTTAACCATTTAAATGTCATAAGTTTGCGTCTCTATGTATTAAATTCTGACATGGTGTGCGTCTTACATTATCTGTAATGGGGTTGGTTGTTACTTGCATAATATGCATTACTTTCCAGGTTACGTGCAGGGGATGAGTGATCTTCTCTCGCCTATATTGGAAGTAATGGGGAGCGAAGTGGACGCATTCTGGTGCTTTGTTGGATACATGAACATTGTGGTAAGATTCCATTAAAACCAGAAGAATAATGTTTTAAGCTGTTATACCACAGTTATGGCCATATTACATCGTGCTCTAATTCGGGTTACTTGAGATGTGCATAGACCAGTGGTTCTCAAACTTTTTAGAGTTGGGACCCACTATTAATTACCACAATTTATGACGACCCACTTAACTTTATATATATAGTTGTTGTAACATGTGGGAGAGACTGTTTACGACCCACCAAGATAACTGTTTACGACCCACCAAGATTCTTTTCGCGACCCATAGTTTGAGAAACGCTGCCATAGACTATTTTGTATTCTGATTACGCATAATATTGCAAAATCTGCTATTTATTCAGCAAACTATAAAAGCCTGCCATTGCTATCATAGTTAATAAATGAATGTGTCTTTCATGCAGCAACACAACTTCGACATAAATCAGCAAGGAATGAAGCAACAGCTACGTGAGCTCAGGATATTGTTACAGTACTTGGAACCGAAACTATGGGATCATTTCGTGGAGAAAGAATCTTCGAATCTGTATTTCTGCTTCCGTTGGCTGCTTATTCGATTCAAACGGGAATTTTCTTTCGAGGATATTCAAACTTTGTGGGAGGTAATCAAAAATGATTAGAAATTTCAAGAAAAAAAATCGACTTAAAACATATGTCCAGTGTTTTATAATTATTTTTTGCACTGGCGTTGTAATAAAGTACCTTTTTAACACTTAGTTGTAAACGACCATCGAAGCACTTGTAATCGTCAGAATACCTTATCAGATGGGACTGCAGCCAGTGCTGCTAAAACGGTCTTTCCTCCTCGCATTTGCCGCTAGCTGTTGTTTATTTTTGTTATTGATTTCTTTCCGTCAAGCGTTTTCTGATAAAGAAAATATTCACTAAATAAGTAGTCCGATAACCTTTCACATGTGAAATTTTGATCTCTGTTATTCAAACCTATTGATTTCGGCAATTAAGCTAATAATAATTGGACCGCTTACTATTGAGTGGCCCTTTATTTTAGATCAAATATACTGTTAAAGCATGCCAATTACTATGCATACATAGTGGGTGTACTATTTGCAAACGAAATTGTGGCCACGCAAAACAAGTTGAATAACCCCAGCTATCCACAGACCTCGTGGACAAACTTGCCTTGTCCTAACTTCCATTTGCTCGTTTGCATTGCTTTGCTGGACACCGAAAAATCCAATTTAATGCGAGAAGAATGTGGGTTTACTGAAATACTCAAGGTGTGTATACATTTGCTCTACATGGTCCTCATACCCCGATCAATTTATTTGCGCTGTAGGGTCGTCACACCACATTTAAATTTAACCTATATAAATACAGATAAATATTTAGGGCAAACCTGCCCGACCGGTCGTTCCCTTAGGCCTATATGCATGAAACGAAATTGGGTTAAATTCTCCGTCAATTTGTTTATACACAAATAGTGAAGCAAATGCAAGCATAACACTTATGGGGCTCGATGCAGGCGCAAGATAAAATACCATAATTGAAAACCTAAGTCTGTCAAAACATAAAAGAAATCAACAGCTTTTGTGAACTAAGGCGAACACGAAAGAAGCAATTTGATGTGCAGTAGTTTTACTACGAAATCTTAAAATATGTAACAAAATTGCATTGTTTTGGAAATACGAAACAGCATAATTAGTATTGATGGGCAGAATGCGAGTTAACACAAAATCTCTACTTTTTATAATTAGCATATCAACGAAATGTCGGGGAAGATTGACCTGGAGATGACGCTGAGGAAAGCAGAAGGCATCTACCTCCAACTATCGACGTGTAGAAAAGACTTGCCGGTGGATATTCGCCATATCATTGGCATTTAAACCAAACTTTACATAATGTAACAAAAAACAACTTCGAAGAGCACGGCTGATTTTTAGCTACAGAAACGCTCGAAACGATGAATAGAGCAATCGGGGAATGACCCTAAATTGTTTATTACGCTTGCATACATATAACCCATGTTGGTATCAAAATCCAAAGTGACTGGATCTTTAAGTATCTCATTTTTATAGCTCGTTAACACTAGTTCAATCATTTTTTTTTCGCGATATGTAAGTTATACATTTAAATTGTTATAGTCCCGCTAAGGGTACATATCATGACCTAATTCTTTCCGTACCATTTAAACTAAACTTTAAACCAAGGTACGCCACGACAAAGCTATTAAAATCTTAATTATTGTAGGATTAGCAATATGTTTAAATGACGGGATGAATTAATGTTCGTTATTCCTTTAAACTTTCTGTAAATCCATGCGTGGTGAGTTCATCTCCATTTTTTGTTAACTGTTTTTGACTCGCATATATATATATATAGCACTTACATTGACTGCCGCGCATCTGCTACTGAGGGCAAACGACACGAAACAGTCAGTGGTTTTAGTAACTGTGCGCATATGAATACAGTCTTTAAATGAAAAGTATTGTTGTTTTTTGTTGCCTTAAATACGCATTAACATGTAAAATGCTTTTAAACGAACCATGTTTATCAAATGCATCTTGGGGCACTATTGAAGGAGAAAAATAAGAAAATATACGAAAATCTAGCTACTTACTATATACTTGCCTCATCGGCATTTTTGGTTTACAATAGTTTAAAAAGGTCATACACTCACTGGACGTATGTATCTTTCCCCGAATAATCGCCAATTTTTAGGCGGCTACCTTTTTTCAGAATAATCTGTGCCTTCAATTTTAATCTGCGATGAAATGATTATTTTGACCCGGTCATTTTTTTTCCACTTAACGTACGACCCTGCGATTCGCAAGGTTAATTGGTCTAACGGGACTGACAGGTGGCTTCCGTAGTTGGCAAGCAGTTCTTGTAAAAAAAGTTAGAAAAACAATCGCTAAACGGCCATGGTGACGTTACGTCATTCCGCTGCAACTGCTCTAAACGAGTTTGATCAGTTGCTTCAACAATTTGACGCAGCATAATCCTTTCACGGGTCTCGCGAGATAAAAATAGATGAACCCGTCAATATATTTTTATTTTTACCTGATCATAAGCGAACAAACAATCCATCCAAACACGTGAGCTTAAGTAAATTCTGTAGTAGAGCACAATGACTGCATTTTCATTTTATTTGGATTAATTTTCGGTGAGAGATACGATTTGATTAATAGGGTGATACATCAAGTACAATGTTGGCAATACGTGTGCTTGTTGATATTGGAAAGGAATGGAACTGGCATTCAGTCGAACAAGCATTAAAATGGTTTTATTTTTTATGGTCGAGCGTGAGCATATAGAAATATTCCCACGAGCTTGTATTGGAGGTAACTGAATATAATGTCTATTGAGGTGACGATATAATAAATTACACAAGTAATTTGTACGGAATGAGTTAAACATCTAATGCATGTAAAAACTCGCAGTCGACATTTCGATGTCAGCCTGTGCCTTCTAAAGCGAGTAACATAAGAAGGCAGGATCGAATTTGTGTGGTTTAGAATATTTAGAACACGCCTAAAGACATACGCTGTAAATAGTTTGCAAGTAGAGTTGCCAAATCAAGTAGCATAACCAATTTGACCAAAGAACTGTTCTAAATTGAATTAGAACAAGTTGTATTCAGGTAACGACTCATCAAAACAGGATTTATAAAATTTACGCTATAGATTCTCATGGCTCAAAATGTGCAAATAAGAAAGTTAGTAAATCAGTGTCCCAACCATTGTACAAAGTTTTTCTGTCGTCTAAGATCGCTTAAAAGCAGAGTTGCTGCATGTTTAATGTGTTACGTTGTTACGTTATCATGTAGTGTCCATTTAAAAACACGTTTGTAGACAGCATAATTTCCCCGGTCTTGTGTGTTTGAAAGTATGCATTAACGTTTAGATCATACCATTGCAATATGTTTGTTTCATAGCAATTTTTCACTCATACAATGTCTCGTTCCCTTCTCCAAATACTTTAGTCTGTCTTCGCTACGAGCGAAACTCTCAACATTTACACTAAATGTGAGTTGACCCATTGTTTAAGTAACGCTTATACCCACGTCTGTATCACCACAAGTTTGATCCGCTGATTTGGATTTCGTTTCCAGTTTGGACAATTCCACATCAAATATCGATTCTTTACCATCGCATTTTCGAATGTCTACATCGTCGGCATCATCACCGGTAAGAAACTCGCTCTGACCTTTGCTGGTGCCTTGATCTTGCTTTTTGCCTGCCGATTTAGCGGAGTTGTTTGAGAATATTCCACTATCGCAGTCCGCGCCTGAATCTGTTGAATCGCCAGAGTTGTGCCGAGAAACTTTCACTTTCTGTTCCGTGTTGACAGGAGTGGAATCTTTAGTTTTCTTTGTCAAACATTTCTTTACTTTGGGCCCAAGAAGCTCAACCCTCACTCCATCGTTCCTGCTGGACAGGTCTCTGTATGCAGCCAGTGTTCGAGCAGAATTTTCATATTCCAGTATTGCGCACCATTCCTGGAACGAATGAATGTTTAGAACACCAAACAAAAATATGCTGAAAACTACTTGTTTGAGGCTACTAATGCGGTTATTCAATTATATCATGGAAGCAAACACAGTTTTTATTTATCATACGATATACAGGCTTTCTGAACTTTAAAATAGTATATATAATATGTAGCAGCCCAACTAACTTATAATTTTTAAAGAAACAGGTGTTTTTATATTTAAAAAGACATGTGCGATGGATGTTACATTTTTATTCTTAAAGTTGGTTTATTTTTACTCTTTTGTAACGTCTTAAAATGTATGTGTATTAATAACCGCCGTTGTCTAATACTTGCTCGTACTGGGTAGCGATATCAATGGCGTGGTACCTTCCGCATTGCATCCTGGTACCATCACCCTGGTGTACCGGTCGAGGCATACCGTTGCGCCCCAGGGCTTGCGGCGCCATTTCACTACACTCTATTAGGCCTTAAACACCGAGGGCAATTGTAAGACAATCCACCTCATTCCTGCCTCTTAATAATCAGCAGGAAACCGCGTTTCGACCCAAAACGAAAACAAGCTTTTAAGGTGAATGTTGTCTGTTAATGTCTTACTGCATGTCACTTTTCTGTCGCGGAGTTACATTAAAACATATTCGACGTATAGGCTAAATCACATTTTCTATACAAATTTGTATGGCGAGAAGGCGAATGGCCTGGCTCAAGGCACTAGGTGTTTGCGCCAGGTACCAACTTTAGCTTGAGCGCACTCACACTGCAATGTTTAACCACAAACTCACGCTTTTCGCGCGTTGGTTCAGGCGGCATTTACGATGTCTTATGAATAAAATATTCACATGTATTTTAAACATATACTTTAGTCACTCAACATGTGTAATGCAAGTTATCTGTATAGCTTTACGTTTCAATAATTTATAATATTATACATTTTAATATTTATATATTTTGAGATAGAAATACCAGTAAATATCAGCTTACCTGACCCAGACCAGGAAGGGCAGCTACGTAATTCTGCAAATATGACGGCAATGGTCGGTTGGGAGAAACTATTCTCACTTGCGCGATCGTTCCGAATTCTTTATACTTGAGCAGAACCAGCTCTAACTTTGCGTCGGATTCTGATAGTCCGATCACTACTAAGGATGTCGGATCTTTGATGATGCGCAAAAACTTCTCAGGTATCTGCTCCTTCCTTCGCACTTTCGTCCCGGCCTCGTTGATTTCCAGTTTACACGATTTACGTAGTGCAAGCACCACTGTGTTGTAATCGCGTGTTAACTTTTTTATTGCTTTTACGCTTGCTACCAACTTCATGCTAACGAAACCTTGCGAGTATCGCCGTATTTGCCTAAGAAGGTAGGCATCTTTTGATAGTCCTTCGTCTGAAAACGTTTCTTCAGCGGCGACGACGATTTTCTGCAGCAGCTTTTCGTATGCAATCTCTCGTCTCCGCTCGACACGGAGAAACGGGATATCCTCGTCGGTAGATTCGGTAGAGATGACGCCGGAGTCTCTTGTGCAGTCGGAGTGAGAAAGCAGGAAAGGGGAGGAAGACCTCGATGACGACGATAACGAACTTGGATTCGGAGTCACTGAAGATAACGAGTTGCGGGATTGAAGGGGAGCAAAATCCTGGGAAAGTATGTGTGATGCCAACGGACGTACGGGGGCGTATATGTCGCTCCCATCACCACACACTACGCTATGCTGCGGTCTATTTTGCTCCATCATTGGAAAACCGTTCGGAAAGGGCCCTTCAAAAACTGGCCGTTCGTATCTGTAAAACGTTGTTCCTGCAACTGTGGTAGCTGTGACGAGTCCATAGTTGGTCGAATATTGTTGGGTTGGATGACCGATGTCCGGTACTCGCATGCCGGAATGCCAAGGTTGGTTTGGGCCCATAAACCGAGGATGTTGCGAGCATGACATCCCGTGCCGACATTGATTAACTAAACCATTCCCTCGCCCCTTTATCCTACCACACTGCACGCTTGGTGGGACTTGTATGACCGGTTGAAAAAAGGGCGGTTGTTGCATGGCATTATTGCTGAAATGATATTGCTGATGCGAAATGGGCCTTATATGTTCCACTGAACTACATCTATCATTATTGCAACGCGCGACCCTCTCGCAATTACCAGCTGCCATCTTGCAGTTTGTTTTACAATAATTGACTGCTACAGCGGGCGGAGATTTCGCTGTGTCAGTTTTAGTTGCGTTCGGGTTTTTATTGTCGTAGATTTCCGTCTCTAAATCACTGTTGCAGTTCTGGACAATTACCTTCTCCAGCAGCTCGGTCGCCTCCATTTCTCTCAAGTCCATTCCGATGTATTTTACATTCAAATGGGACAATTTAACTTTAACACGGTATATTTCCTGCAAACTAAAATATAGGACCATCAGTTAAACAACTTCTTTTGCTGCAAACTTAACACGAGTTTCTAGCCTTCTCCCCAACCGCCACGCCCTGCTCGCTTGCACATTTTGCCTTCTGAGGCATTATCATACTTCACCATGCGCGGAACTGTGTCTACAATGTAAATCACCGGCGGCAACTACTGATCTGAGTTGAAATTTGATATTCCTGGTTTATTAAAAGGGGTGCATGTGGACACTTTTCCTGGTTAATATATTCCTAGTAAGTCTAGTATTATTACGTTATTCTTCCTAAACGGACGGTATTCGAAGGGGCATATACATGTTAGAGTTATTTAAAAATATAATTCAGGGAGGCAGGAAAACGAAACACGATTGGTAAACTTTTGTTTAAACAACGATTAAGACATCAAGGAAAACGAAACTAAAAATGTAATTGCACTATAACTCGGACAGAATAAATGAGACTGCACATAACACTGTTTGCGCACCGGCTTCGGCTCTGCCCACTTGCTTTTCTGTAAACATCCGCTTACTGACTTTGGATTTCTTTTCTGCTCATCTCGTAAACTCGATGTTTATGTTCCCGGGTCCCAGAGAGAACCTCCTCCGCCGCGGGCGATCGCTCATTCTTGTACCTTTCCGGCGAGGTTTTTATCACCTAACGGTACTATCTCCATGTGGTTCACCACTCTGCCTATTGCTACTGATTCTCACACGACTAACTAAAGCAATACAATAAAACTGCCATTGCTTGATCAAGCTAAAAATTTGTACTGAGGAAAACTCTTTATTTCAATGAAATATTCTAACGGCTCTCGTGGTGTGTCGAGAAAAAGGCTCCGTAATTTCAGTTTTACTTCAATTTCGTAACTGACATATAGTTCTAAGAACGAGCCTTTTTTTAATTTATTGAATCGTCGACTCATGCTTGTGAAAGCTCTATTATAATCCTATTTAATAGTAATATAAACACATACAAAGGCTTTTAATTAAAAATTTACTGTAACAATTAAATGATTGAATGGAATTCTTTTGTCAGTGATTTCTATGCTGCTTTTGTTTAACAAATTTCAATAATTGTTAGTTTTTGTCGCATTTTAGAAGTTGGTACATGACACGGAGTTTAAATGGCAACGTTACACGATAACTGTAAATCTACCTTCAGTCGGGATCCTTCTATGAATATGTCGACGTTTTTATATCAAGTCGATTTATGTGGTAACATTTCATTTATATGTTAACTGATGCTTTGGAATGTGTCGCAGTGGCTGTAAGTGAAATGTCAATGTTTTAAATCAAAACCAAGCGTTGCCCGTTGATCTAGGTAGGTTTCTACTATGGTGTAAATTGGCAGCCGAAAATCCGTATTTGATATGATTGTAAACAACATCTGTGACGTTACTAGCAGGTAATAAAAACTGCGACATACGTAGTGAGCAACCTGGCCGGCGGTGCTGATTCAAAGAGCTGCTACATGACGTTCCTCGTAGAATTTTAACGACGCTAGTTACACCACTTATCTTTGATTTATTGCAGTTTATTTAAATCACACGTGAGTATATATCGTGGAAAAGTCTTGAAATGTAGTAAAATCTTGTTCTGCTTTTAGCGAGTTCGTAATGACCTTATCCTCTTAGTGTTGATGACGTTTTGAGTGTAATATATAACATTATGTTGTCACATATTCTTAAATTTTAACATCGGAAGTACATAATGTTGCCCGGTGGTCAATTGGTATACCGGATGAAAGCACTTCCAGTTTAAAACGGAAAACTAGAATGGCACGGGTTCTTGTAAATTGATAATTTAATAAAAGCAGGATACAAGACTCAAATTATCGGCTCGGAAATTGAAACACCTCTTCAGTACTAGAAAATAAGGTGCTTATCCGGCACTTAACCAATCCATCGCTATCGCGCATTAAGTCAGAGATTGGTGGCACGAACCATAAATTAGCCCTTGTCGCTTGTTCTCGTTCCGGGCAGAGGGTTCGGACTCAAGTTTCAAGGTTAATAGCGGAATGACAAAAAAACCTTCTCCTTCACAGTGGTTTGTGTTTTTCACTTAACATATAACCTTGCATTAAACATTCTCGGCAAATCAGTTCTGGCTAAATAAACCTAAAATATGTGTTTTGTTCATAAACATTCACGTTGCTTATTTTAAAGTGGTTAAGCTTTGTGATATGATGCAGCCGCATGGGTAGAAATCGCATTTTATAAACTATTTAGTTGCACAATTGCTGCTTAGTTTGGACCTTATCGATTACTAATCGTTTGATATTAAATAAACGGCGCTTGGTGGAATGATACATGATGATAAGCATGCTCTCGGTGCCCGTGGGCCCGTTAACCTCATAGTTCTCATTGTGTCATTGCACACACCAAACCTGTTCGTTCACTTTTTGTGGTGCTAATATTTTGCTTGGAACTACGCGGTGCTGGATCGATACTCAAATCAAAATAATTTTGGCAAAGTATTCCTGGTACACCGACTTGATTTGTACATATTTTATAGTAGAAATTTTGAACTTTATACGTCGAAAGTGGAAGCATATAGTTTATAATTAACCTCTATATCACTAGTTATTCATACTTTTTGTCAGGGCTAAATTTCCACTCTGACAATTAATATATTATATTATAAGTCTTATAGAGACACCGTATTATAATGTTATATGTTTGGTATTGGGTAAACCCACATTGTGCCGTGACCCTTCCAACCATTACGTAAGGCATTTTTTTGTAAACAAGCTGTACAGCCGCAATGTTTTCAAAGCGAAACGAGGAAAGAATGCGGACTCCAGGTCCGATTATCGGCCAACACGGTTTGATGTATGGAAATGACTTTAACGCGAATCTTGGATTACTGTCAGTTGATATTGACCAGCTTTGCCCCGAAGGCCTTTAACGACAGCTTTGCTTTGATCTTGTAGCGTCTATCTATTTTTTGGCATTTCTAAATATATCAATTTATAAATAAAGATCATTCCAATAAAATCGAAACTATTTCGTTAGCATTAAATGTTTATGCTGCATTTTAGAATATTATTGGTGCTTCGAGTAATCCAGCGCCCAAGAACTACATACTTTCTAGAAGTAATGCCAAAACGCGTTATTTAAAGCGAACGCTGCAAGTCGACAATGTCAGAATTTGTTTACAGCTATAAACGTCGAGCCTGCTTGCCCCTATTTAATTCGAAAGTCAATGGTTGACTTTTGCACATATTAAAACACGCTGATATTTAATGCTAAAAAGTAGAAAAACGAAACCAAATTGACTCCGGTATGAATGTTATTTGGTAAGCGCAAAGAAATCCGAAAAATTACCCTAAACGTCCATAGGATGCCGTCAACTATTTCCACGCCGTCTAAGGAGGACATTGACGAAACGGGGTTGGGGATACTGGTTTTGATGTAATTATGATGTACTTTAATGTAAGCCCAGCTTTTATGTCGATATGTTTTGTTTCCAACCACTTTATGGTATTACTATCATAACACATTGTCAGATTTTCGGGGAACGGGGTAGGAAAAGGAAACACATGCCGCTGTGAGTTTCATTAAGTGACTTAGTAATATATGTGCTGTATGCCACTTGACTAGTTTAATTTACCCATTTTTATTTTAACATAGCATCAGATTAAAATTAAAAAAGTATGGTTGAGTGCGAATGTGATGTTATAAAGGAAGAAGATAGCAACAGCAATCCAAACAAATTTAGTGTTTATAGAAAGCGTTGGTTGATTTTAACTATCTCCGTAGTAAGTGGAATATCGTCCAACTTCAATGGCGGTTGTTTCGGGAACATTAACAATGTCCTCGTGAAGTTCTTTCGAGTTAGGCCGAATCAAGTGGATTGGTTTGTTTTATCCTTTACCACCGTATATATTGTGCTATCTTTACCAGGCGCGATATTAGCTAGGAAGATCGGATTTCGAATGACATTCCTACTTCAAGGTGGATTTTTATTGATCGGAAATGCTTTATTGGCACTTGGAACTGTGGTTGAGAATGGATATGCTATAGCAATTATTGGGGAAGTCATGAATGGAATATCATTTATGTTAAATTTTTGTATCATCCCTCTACTATCTTCGATTTGGTTCCCATTAAATGAGGTAGCACTTGCCGTTGGTCTGCAAATGGTGGCACGAGCGCTAGGCTTCGCTATTGCGTCTGTAACCCCTCCTCATTTGGTTAACATCCAACAATCAATCGAAGATATCAAACTAAGGTTGTTTATAATGTTTATTGTATTGGTGGTTATCGATCTTATTCTACTCGTGTTGATTTATTTTGTTATTGATGATGCTCCCCCATCTCCACCAAGCATATCAATAAAACAGACACCAGTGCGAAAACAGCTGACAGTTTCAAAAATATTCGAAGATTTTAAGGACATTTTTAGCATCAAAAGCTTTTTTCCAGTACTCTTTGTATTTGCCACAACCGTTCCTATAATGATCAACTTTACAGCACTGCTTGCCTCAATTTTACACAAAAACTTTCCAACTGTTGTTGGGCTTAACAAGAACGCTGGCTTAACAGGGATGGGAGGGTGGCTGATAAGCTGCGTAAGCGGTACCTTCGTTGGTCCAGTTCTTTCAAAATCGCGTGCTTATAAGCCAGTTCTGTTATTTGGCACGTTTGGTTTATGCTTATCCAACACCGCGATCACTATTGGATTAATAACACATAAAACAGCTGTTATCTATGCAGGAGTTGTTTGTCTTGGAATATTTGACCCTGTGTGCTCAGTCACTGCACTAGAATTAATGGCAGAAGTATTGCACACTTTATCCATAGAACAAGGGTCCTTGATTATGTTGACTCTAATGGCTGTAGTGCAGTTTGTGTACTTAAAGATCAACCGGTTATTACTAACGCATGTTGGAGCTTGGCAAGCAACAGTTTTCCCCCTCAGTTTAACATTCGTAGCTGGCATTGTATTATGCATTACACCGACTCCGTATTTACGAACAAAGAACAACACAGTAACAACCGAATCGCATCCATTACTCCAACATACTCGCTGATTGACATATGGTTTCGCACATGAGTTTTTTTATTCTCTTGTCAGCAAAGTTAACTATTTTTTTCTGCTATCGTTGCTACCTGTTATATCTGTGTTCGATTTAAGTTTCTATTATCTTGTTTAAAATGAGAATTAATTCTTCCCTAATCAGTGTTTTTTGTTTATTGTTATTATAGTACATTATTGTTTGCTCGACATTTATATAACCATAGACAGATTTTGTACTTTTACGTATTGTGTCGCTTTAAAAGTTATTGTATCTTTAATGCATATGGATGCGCGTCTCCGAAAATTATAATTTTATTCATAATTAATGCAATTATTTTCCAACAACACAATGGACTACCTCAACGAACTTTAACGAACAGCTTTCTAAATTGTTCCAAAATACCCACCCTACAAATTTACAATCATTTCCCCGAGAGTATTGAGCATGTCTATGTTTTCTAACTATGTTTAATGGCGTTTTTATTCTAATCTTGTATGTGGTTTTCTAATGTAAGCAGTCCTCGTATATGTCCTGTTGTGTGGGCATGTAAAGTTTTTCACAGCTGAGTTTTGAAATAAAAGTTGCCTTTTTGTTATAAATCAGATTGCGGTTTTAAAACCTTAAAGGTTAAGACTCGGTGAGTTCGGCAGACAAATAGTCCGCAGTCAGATTTCAAAACCACGCTCTTTCGGTAATAGCCCAAACACCAGTAAAATTGATCTTTTTACCATCGTGTAGATGGAATAATACCACACAACAATAATTTTAATTTGTATAATCGCGCATCTGGGATAACACATACCACACACAAGAAGCAAAATAACATAAGGCAACTGCTTGGAGAAAATGTTCCATGGGTTTAAATTATCACTGTCCAGTAAAACAATGCTATCGTCGTGGATAAATGAACAGAATAGGTAAGGTTTTTTAGGAATAATTGAGGTTTATTGGCCAGTAAAACAACCAAATACAATTAGAGAGTTTCAATCCCGTGTTAACCAATACTTTTTTTTAAATCCCCTTTGAGTGTATGATATATATTTCTGCATGCAAAAATGGTCTGAATGAAGTATTCTCGTTGGTATGCAAAAAACAACAAAATAACGCAAAGAAAATTTGTAAATTGTCGTCTCCAGTTGTAAGGTATCAAAAATACTAAGAATATCGACCACAAAATGTGGAAAACGGCCATTGCTCTTTTATTCTCTCGGCGAAAGTTTCCTTTGTGTGGTATATCTAAACTTTGGCACTGCATAACAAGTACATGTAAGTTTACACATTTAAAAAGTTTAGCTCATTCGTTTAATTCATTCCTGCTATTTTTGAGCGCTAAGAAGACGGATCCCCGGGTCGAATGCACTTGAGGTATGGGGCTTTCCGAAAAAATGGTTTATGGTTAGTATGGATGTTGCGTGTCCACAACACATCAGCTAACACACCCACAATAAAGATTCCACTTAATTTGACATTTCGTTTCTTTTCATACAGCGTAAACGATGCTGATCACTAGTTTTAGTGGAATTGCATTATAGGTTAAATATGGGCTTGTGCATTTTTTATTTGAATTCTCTATCTATTTGCTGTTGTTTTAAGGGCATATATATAGCTCGTTAATACGCACAACGACAGTGCTTTTATAATTGTTTATTTAATTTCTATATTAGACAATTTTCATTGGGTAAACTGGGTTATTTAATTAAGATTGTGTTTTTTTCTGGTTTATGATAGACATCTTTAATTTTCTTAGAAATTTAAAGTTTTTATTTTATTTTAGTCCAGAGATATCAACGATAACGCTCACAACGCTCCTGAAAAATAGACCTGTTTATTTTTTCCCGATAACGGTAATCCTACTTGTTTTTTAAACTAAAGGTCGTTGCAAATTATCCACATGCCAGTTTTAGGTTCACGTAAAGTTACATTTTTATAATTTTACTTAATTTGGGTTTATGCTGTGCTGTGTTGAAAAGGAGCAATAGGTATAGTTTTAAGTGTTATGCACCGGTAGCTTATGAAATGTTCCGTTTTTAAATTACTTGTTTTCGTATACTTCGTATACCAACTTTTTCTTTTACTATTAAGAAAAAGCTTAGTTGCACAACCTAGGTTATTAGATAACTAAACGTATTTTTTTCCAAAAAAACAACAACAAAGGCTGCGAGCGGCAACTAAAAAAATTATGTGTCGCCTTCGAAAAGGTTGGGTGTCGCGTCAAGAAAAGCGTCATGTCGCCTCAAAAAAGTATTCGCTTCTTGCAATTCGAAAAATATAGTTCTGTTACAATATTTATGTAAAATGAAACTACTGGCAGTTGTAATTTCTGTCTTTGTAGATTAAAAATACTTATTATCTCGTTGCACTTTACTTGGACAACATCAGTGCACATAATTTCTAAAAATAAAGAAAGCAAATGTGCAATATTTAAATTTGCTTATGACTGCATATCAAGATACATATTGGCATACACACTGGTATGTGCAGTTTAATACCAGTTTCCCTTTTTCACATTTTATACACCTACAACTTTTCTTACAATTTAAAGTAAATAATCCTGGAACTCTGTGGAATTTCCTTGACGTAATTTCTTTAGAATTTGTCACTGTAGATCCAAATCATATTAGTTAACACCACCATCAGATTTTAGCTAGATTATTTTTATACAAGTTGCCACGGGAACTCCGTTAAAATATAAAATTATAACTTACTATAAGACACCATTACCACATATTTAAATCAGCTAAACACTTAAAACCATTACAATCTAATAGTGAATTTCAATACGAACAAAATATATTCGAAAACCCCATACCCACCAAGAACAATTTTCCGGGAAACCCCCCATCACTTAGCCGCACTCAAACCACTGATCAGTCTGCTTTAACTCCGCATTATGCCAGGAATAAAATGAATTCTTGTTAATTGTCGTTCAGCTATTTTATGTAGTTGATTTAACTACACCTCGATTTACGATTAAATAAACAACAGGTTATCCATCTCCGTACCCATCCTTTCTCGACATTTTTCCCAAAACGATTAGTGGTTCGATTACCGAATCCTGGAAGTTAATCAGAGTAATTTCGTGTCAAGATATAACATGACCAAATGCAACCACTTGTCAATTATCGTTAATGAGATAATGCTGGGCCAGTGAAGTATACCTTCATATAAGATATAATCTACTGAAAAAATAAATTTCTTTTTGTATTAATAAAAGCTCTTATTAAACAGTAATCGCTGTACACGAATAGTTAAAGTGCTAAAATAGTAATCTGTCGTGTGGGCCATTTCTGGGGGGTATGCTAAACACGCAACTTCCTAATTGAGTCGACTTACTCGCCATCTTCCTTTCTATTTATTATCAGCGGTAACTTAAAATAACAACAAAAACTACCTCTTTCTATAGTTAATTAAATGTACTAAAAGGCTGAGTCCTTGATTGTAGCAAATAGTTAAAGAATTAAAAAACTACAACGTGAACGAATACTTTAAGCACAACTCATAGAAATATAAAGTGACAAAATAAATTATTCAAAAAAATTATTTAATTTAGATAAAACACCCTGTCATACTATATATATTCTTGAAAAATGGAATGTAACTATCTGTCGAAATTATCAGTCGGTAGGTGGGGCTCGATATCGTGTAAAAAACTGTTGCCTCATTTTTTCTCTGAAACGCAATATTTAAACTTGGCGACGTGAAGTCGTTTTTAGTGGCGAGGAATACATCCGTGTTAGATCTAAATTTAATAGTATTTATATATATGTGTGTTTTTTAAGTAGACATAAGTTTTAAACTTAATTGTTATTTGTTATCTTGCAATAATATTAGACCACGTCAGATATCCCAGTGATTTGTTTAGCAAAACTAGGAAAATCTGTAATGAGAAGAAAAAATAATTTTACAGTTTGACAATTAATGTAGATCATTACAAAACCAAATAATTTTTATAAGTATATTTTAGCAGACTTCATTTATCGTGTGTGTTTGTATTGACTCCTCGCTGTTTACGTGACTTGTTGCTTAAAGCAAGGACGTGGCGAAGATCACGACTGTCAAACAATTCTTCTTTTAAAAGTTAAAGGTGTTGTTAATTTTGATGGAATGGCATTCAGTTTTATCAAGTCTACCATTGTGCGTTGCAGGTGTCGCCTGGCAGTAAATTTAATTTTTAGATTAATCAAGCTGTACGATGAAAGTACAATTGTTGGCGATAGTTGTACCGGTTCTGATTTCTTTGTCAATTCAAGGTGACTTTTTTTTATTTTATTTAGCATATAAGTGCTTTAACTATGCCCGAATATTAATAATACAGATTATATCACGTAAGTCATCTAAACAACCTCAAGAATGTATTACAGCGTTTCCTAATTGAAAATTCAATCTTTCTTGGCTTCCAACTTTTATAAGCTTGTTGCACTTAGTGCGACCGATAAATATATTATTAAAAATATAAATTTATCTTGACTTTTTGACAACCAGTTTTGCGATAAACTTCCATTAAAACGTCATAAATGCGATAACGTTTAATTACTCGTAATATATTGTCAAGGCCGATTAATAGGACGTACTGCAGGTTCCATTTAGTGTCAAACGATCATTTAAAGTGATTCATTTATCACGTTTTTAGTCCCTCGAACTGAAATACTAATCGATTTTACATTTTTAACAATTAATATACAATTTTGGTTATATTCTATTAGTTTTACCAAGTACTATTTAACAATATTAATAAAACTTTGTTAGGGAGAAGTGCTTCTTTTATAATGAAAGAGTTAAATCATTGGGCATAATTCGATTTAAGCACATTATTTTCCAGCAGAAATAAAGAATTAACCCAATCCGCTGACCACTTGTATTTTGTTTTTGTTTGTTTAGTTTAAGCACATAGTTAGTAAAAAAAACATTTAAAAATCGTGTGCAATACTATGAAATCTAAGAAATTTAATCATTAAGTTAAAGTAGCACAAAGCACTTAATGAGGCAAACATTCTGTATTTGTCAATAGTAAAGGACAAAATTCCATGGAAATGTCATATGTAGCATACATATCTGGTTAAGTTAAACACTTGTGGTGTATAATCGAACCCAAGCTTGTCGGCTCCGCCCAGTATAAACTGACGCCTATATAAACCAGCATTTTGTTCCATTGTGTTTTGAGCTGCTTTTCTTTGCCTTGTTTTGTTAACCGAGAAAAGCTGATTGTTTATGAAAGGCTGGGTGAAAGTTGATTACATGTATCATCTTATTTTACCGAAGTAAAATAAAAATCGGTTAAAAAAAACAAAGCTATTAAGGCTTTACTTTCTCCAGAATTGTTTTAATTACACTTACTAATGCTTTAGTCATTTTATTTTTGTTAAAATCCGTTTAATATAAAATCCGGAAGAATCGTTTGTAAAAATATTATTTGATTGCGATGATTATACACAACTGGTTCTCAACTATTACATTATAGATACATCTGGAAGTCAAGCCGAGAAAGACCTTATCGATAGTCTTCTATCTAAGTATGACGTCATGGTGCGACCGACTGTCCGCTATACAGACATTATTAATGTCAGTTTTGCAATCACACTTCAACAAATCGTAGATTTGGTAAGCACACAAATATCTCGAAGTGTTTTCAAAGAAACCATACTATTAATATAACAGTTATTCTACGCATTCAAACAATGGGTTATCTTTGAGTTTAAACAATATAATACAAATGTCAAAATCATGGCGTAAAAAAACGATTACTAAATAGTTGAGAGTTTTAATCTGATCAAATTGCTTGCTTCTAGGACGAAAAGAATCAGCTCTTAACAACAAGTATGTACATGGACTGGGTAAGCATTTTAGACACTTTTCTTACTCAAGAGCGACATTGCCATTCTGAATCCATATTCTATAAACATTTAAACAGAAGTGGACCGACGCCTACTTGACATGGGATCCAGCTAAGTTTGACGGGATAGACGAAATAAGACTACCTGCAAAGAAAGTCTGGAAACCCGACATACTCGTCTATAACAGGTTGTCTACCCTTTTGTTTTGTCTGGGTTATCATGGTTTTTACTTCTCTGGAGATGGCCGTGCTGAAATGTGTTACGTTGTAAAAATATGTTTAACTGTCGAAATCCTTACGATTGAATCGTTTAGGACTCTCTCTCAAAAGCTATGTTCGCAAATGTGCAATATTTTGACAGTGAAATGCATAATTTACCCAGATACGTAATGACATATATTTTTTTTATTCATGCGAATACTTAGGTGATTCATTGCACTGGTTCCAACAGCCACCCTATGGCATGCTTTAAAATGTAGGACAATGTTTGGCTTGTTATAATGGTGTGGCTACAGGTTTATCGTGGCTGAAGTCATGTTTCAGTCTAGATCTAGATTTTAGACAAATACGTAAGGAATAGTGCTGGTTGCATTAGCATGCCCCTAAGAAAAGATTGCCAGAGATAATTTCAAGCGATGAACAAAGCGATACCTTTAATCAATCGTAATCAATAAGCCAATACGTGTAAAGTGAACGCAATGAATCGAGGTGACGTTCTAGTTCGAGAGTTTATGTTTTAATTAGACTTGATAGAGAAGTTCGCAGGGGTACCGTGTAGACGAGGGATCAAGTCATTGATTTTTAATGATCCCTTCAAAATACACGTGTATATAAAAGGCCAACGAAGTGAAGCGTTGAATTCCATGTAATTATAGGTAATAGGGTTACTGTGAACACGTCTACATCGCTGTTGAATAATGCGCAGGGCTAAATAGATGCCCCGTCTTGTTCCTTTAAACAAATTAATAACATTTAATTATATAATAGAACTTATATGCACCATTTAAAATATTTATATGGAACTTGTACTGTGACATCAGTGTGGATGAAATTACAAGCACGTGTGTTTTCCTGTGTGTTCAGTCCGAAACATATTTCAAGTGGGTAAAGTTAAATATAGGGGCAATATTTGCGAGGTAGACATGCTGCATTCAGATTTCAATACAGGGTTAGTGTCGTATGTATACTTAATAACAGACGTGAAATTGGGCTCCGGTGTGCGGTATAACATTATAATGTTCGTGCGAATTTATTTTACAGCGTGAAATTATGGATATTAGGTTCATCAAGCTAAAACTACTAAGTAGAAACCCCAAATAAATTCGTTTTACTGTTATTGCTGATTTGTTGGGTTTGTGGAATGCACCAAAAGGTATTAAACTTAATTACAACATGCGAGAAAATTGTTTTATTCTCAATAGAAGTCACTGTTTTTACTCAATCTCGAAGTGGAGGGGCAGGCTTCATCACTACAACTAAACCATACTTAATATGTTGCTCTAAAGTATTAAACAGAAATCTTACCGAGGAACGTTATATACTTCACGAGACAGCTTTCCAGTTCTGGAATTATCGATACCTAATCGCATGACATATTCGTTCAACGGTCGCATTCCAGAAAGGTGATCAAGATAGATTTCCGCCATGCAGACCACCGTGCATTGTGTTTAAAAGAATAAAAAGGTTAATCTTACTATGCATATAAATACATATTAATTCCAGTGCCGTGGATTCGTTTGATCAGATGTTACAAACCAACATGGTGGTAAGATCGACTGGTGCAATTGAGTGGCTCCCTCCAGGTTTATTTAAAACCACATGTGATGTTGATATTCGATATTTTCCATTTGACGAACAAAAATGTACAATTAAGTTTGGAGCGTGGACCTATCATGGCGGGATGGTTAGTTTGACTTTAAGTTTGGTTTCGGTCCTAAAAAGGCCATTTCATCACAAACTTTCCAACCAAACAGGTTGATCTGGTTTTACCGTCGGAACAAGCGACACTTGATGATTATATACCAAGTGGGGAGTGGGATTTGATATGTAAGTGTTGGTTACGTTGCGCTTAATTTCAAAATATTGCATATCTTATTACTTTCTTATCTTATTAAGTCTGTAGTATCTTACTGGTACATTTTCCCATTAGGGTTTTTACACATCTGATGGACAAATGTTTGTTTCTCAAGCTCTTTCGCCCGCACGCGTGCGTGTGTGGACCTAACATAAAGTGGTAAAAACACCATATAACACCTGCCTATATTCCTATGTTGTACAACATAAAACGGAAGTGTGATGATATGATGTAAAAATAAATGAAAACTTATT
Source organism: Ciona savignyi (assembly GCA_000149265.1). NCBI lineage: Eukaryota > Metazoa > Chordata > Ascidiacea > Phlebobranchia > Cionidae > Ciona > Ciona savignyi. The sequence goes on from CH002525.1 coordinate 70,959, forward strand.
AGTTTAAAATTACAGCTATGAAGGGTAGCCGAACTTCTGTCAAGTATTTATGTTGTCCTCATCCCTTTGTTGACGTCACATACACAATTCATATGAGAAGGAGGACATTGTTCTACGGATTCAACCTCATACTGCCTTGTGTGTTGGTCTGTTCACTTACAATATTGGTTTTTCTGTTACCTGCCGACTCTGGCGAGCGAATAACTCTAGGTAAGTCTAGCATAAAACCCATTTCTTGCTCACAATTAACCACGGATAAACGTATATTAAAAGCATGGGAGATGTTTAGATACTAATGACATTTTTGACGAATGAATTTATCCTTTAATCGGTGTTAAATACTAAAACGTTTAGGCTGAATAGTTTCTTTGTGGAGCGTCGAAACTTCAGCCAAAAGTTGCCCAGCAGTGGTTTAAACTTAAAAGAGTTAAACAAAAACTAGCAATATCTACAATGTATTAAATGAATTGTAATGACTTTGGTAAATGAACACGGTGGACATGGGGTAATCTAACGATTTGTTCGTGTAATAATACCACCTGCGTTTTCTCATCGCTATTATTACCTAATTATTCGTACATTATCCTCTATTAAAAACATACCAGCCTGTATTCCTCGACAAATAAAAAAACAGGTTGTAGAACGCCTATTTTAAATATTAAAACAAGTTTTAATATTTCTGGTAAATTATGCTCAACCCCTTGCTGATCCCTATAAATAAACGTATTTCATACCTTCAGCGACAACATAATTAGCAGTGTTATGTCATTATTAAAACAATTACACTATCTAACCGCATACTAACATTCTATGACCTTGTACAAACGACAGATCTGTCTTAATAATTGGCATACCGTGAAATCAGTTTAACTTGTAGAGGCTTTATTGTTATAAGCAAATACGTAGGTAAACAAATGGACAGACTTTGTTCAGTTTTCATAGCAGCATACTAGATATTTTCATATTAAGCAACACATTATTTAAGATTATTTTAAATTATCTTGATGTGACTACGTCCTACGTGATTCATCGTGGCTGTTTAGTTATAATTAGATGAAATGATTTCCCGATTACCCAACTGGGATTGGAGTCACTGTAGAGCGGGGTGAGTGAACAAACTCAACTGTGTCCGGTTTTGTTTTTACCATCACGCTCCGACTGTTTCAATAAATAAGCGAGCAGTTTCGGTACGAGGGTTGCGCTAGTTACTTGGGCATGTATTACTATACAATATGCGAAATGATAAAAATATTGCCGAGCGTGACCTGTTTTTAAATATTAATTCGGTACAGACTGTTTTGTAGCTATATACTACTGGGATAATGTTTATTACTTATTATATCAACTGTTTAAGATTAAAATGACCTGCCATTCTGTTGATAACCCTATAAAAGTTAGAACACGACAAAAAAGGTGCGCTGACCAAGTATAAATCCTGTCCAAATTATGAAAATCTACCGAATACTTTATGTTGTGTTTCTTAACAATATTAATGTGTTAACAAAATAGAAAGACGACGGTTGCGCAACATATATAAAAAGAAACGCAAGCATTGTAATTATAAGAAACATTGTAAAAGTAGATAACTGTTATTTTGACCCATAACAACACTATAATTGATAAGTTATAGAATGCCTGACCACATCTTCCGGTAGTAACGGCTGGATCTTTCTGCCCCCATACCACTGCTTTGTTATATTTCACCTACTACGTTAAAGGTCGAAGTCAAACTTGTCATATTTTTGAGCTTGTCGTCCCCTTGTCTGTTTTATGCATAAAATATACAGTATTAGTAATTTAAACATAAATAATTTATGATGTTGTCTTCAGATAAATTCAAGAATAATTTGTTGGGACCACTTCACGTGGCTCATCAAGCCAACATTAAAAAAATCGTTTTATTCAATAACACAGGGAAATGTTTTGTGGGAAATTGTGGTAGACCTCAGTTCAAACTTGTCTTGTTTATAACTCTAAAAGTTCGAACTGAATGCTGAAGCATTTTAATTTTCTCCGGGTACCAAATGCAAAATAATATTTATTTTATGGGAACCAGCGTGGAAATTCCGATTACTTCACAGCTGTTTATGAATAAACAAAGTAACATCCAGAACTAAACCCATTTCACGTCCCGCCTAGTTACCAAAGCTCGTTATTCAGCATTTAGCTTTGCCTGTCGTGGATCCACTTAAAATGTATTTGTCATTTTGAATTGCGGGTAAATAGTTTATTGGGAATCGATTTTTATGATATAGTCAATAGGCCAAGGCTGCATTCGGATATAAACATTGACTTTCCTTATTTCTTTCGCCCATATACATGTGAGAACTAACGCTATAAAACATTCCACATAATAATTGTTAATCATAAAAAATCACAACAGTTTTGTTGTAATACTAGGTTATGAAGCTAACTTTGCTCAGGTATCACCGTACTACTAGCGCTGGTCGTCTTTCTACAGCTAGTGGCGGACAATCTTCCGCCAACGGACGTCATCCCGTTGCTTGGTAACTATTTACAGTATCAAGATTTTATGCACTTGGTGTAACATTGAACTAACAAAGCATGTTGAGGCAATGTTGTGGTAATGCATGAATTTTTGCGATCAATGCTCATTGATATTCGCAATCGGATTGCGCGTTTCGCTGTGATTTTGTTTTTTACACATATCGAATATTACGATTAAGGTAATGAAAATAACACTTGTACAAGATTAATACAACTAACTGTATACACATAATAAGATATCATCTAATTTGATACTATATTGAGCTACAATAGCTAACATTTGTAGATATATTTAACAGGTATCACATTGGTTCTTTCGCTTATTGTATTCATGGTGCCAATCGTCGACGTGATCCCTCATTCCCCAATTACATCATCAGTTTGTATGGCTTGCATGGGGACTTGCATGACTACATACCCCCGAAAATATGTACCTAACCCAGTCATGACTCTATTAATTCATACTGACATTTCATAACCGTGGGTGAGGAAAGTTTAACCTACCGTTTTGGTACCATTAAAGTTGCCCAAGCGTGTTTAGTAGAATATTAGACATAGCATCTTATTTCGACACCGGATTTACAGACGTTACATTATGTTTACGCACTAAAGGATTTGAATAACGCAGGGATCGACACCGAAAGTTATGTCACCAAGAAAACTTGCTTTGCCTTAACATAATCCATATATACTCAACTAACTGTTTTGTTTTCTTAACTAATCGCCACTCGCATGATGTTCTATGTTGGCCTAAATATATCCTAAATAGTTCGTTATTAACGAAAAATGCCACCCCGATGACTATTAAGGCTATAAATAACAATATCCAATAATATGTCGCTAATCACATACCAATACCAACCTTCCCAGGTAAATATTTCGCGTGCAGCATAGTGATGGTAACAGCATCAGTGGTGTGCACTGTGATATCCCTTAATTTCCACCACACAACTGCAGCCAACACGAATACTATGCCGAGTTGGGTAAGTTTATTGAATAATTTAAAACCCGCCTTGTCGTTTATATTACTGATGTTTTAAACCAAAATTGGTAAAAACGTAAACGCGGATAGTTTTATATAAATTTCACGATTTATTATAAGTCCTATATGGAATACCTAAAAACAACAAAAAAACTTATACTTAATAAAACCAATAAGAAAATTAGAGTGTCAACCATGTGTTAATCATAAATATGTTAATAACCTATTTTGACTGTACGCTATATGTTTCTGCATGCAAAAACGTCCGAGTGTCAGTGTTTCTTCCATCTGGGAAGTATGAAGGACCACGGGCATCAATAAAATTTAATCGATGAATGTTTTTAAACATTTAGGCTTTTGTTAAGCATCCGCCTTATAGTGGTTTTTATTGCGTAATGCAAGGAAATGTCGCCCTGGGAAACCGCATTTCTATTTCATTAGCTTGTGTGTAGAGTAAAAGGGGATTTCGAACTAGAGAAAGTTGCCAAACAGTACAAAGTCTTTTTTTTGCGGAATATATTTTACTCAAAATAAAATCGATCAAATATTTTTTGGATATTTTTTGTCATCATAATACATTGCATAAAAAGAACTTTATTTAATTACCGTTTGTTAAACTAATATTTTTATGGTTTACAATACATTGAAATCACAATGTTCTTATTCAGATAAGATTCATTTTCCTAAAATTGCTCCCGAAATTTCTTCTTATGAAACGGCCGGGTGAAAATAGTTTCCGACGCAAATTTTTGGATAACCAAAAAGAGCCAATCGTTGACGGGAAAGTGGAAGAGTACCCTCTCATGGTGGTGAGTGGTATATGGTTCAACGCTTTTTTTGTGGCAAGTTATAATACCTATATGTGTTTCATTTGTTATTGATATATATAATAAAAAATACGTTTAACGACTTTTGTTTTGGTAATAAAAATATGCGCCTTTTATTATTTAATCACGCATATTATATTGGTCATATATGTACGTTGGTAAGGAAAAAGCAAAATACGAACCGGTACGAAATAAGTTTTTTGTTTCCCAGCAAATGGGTGACAGATTGAGCAACTGGAGGGATGAAAAGCAGAATGAGTTATCAGAATTAAATGTAGCTCAAAAGTAAGTAGCAAACATGTTGAAAGGATTTTATATGTTGGATTATATACTTCATTTTGAACTACAAAAATAAGAGAATATCTTTCAACTGGATATGTGATACGATGGATAAAAATGCTATTTATACTTGTGTAAATTAAAATATTCGGTCCAATACTAGGGTAGTTGAAGAATATATTCAATTCCCAGAATACCATTCTCAATAGCTAGATTTTGTAGAACACCACTTTCTAGTACGTGTTAAACCAGGTAGTTAAAGAATGCTCTCCATATAGGGAGTTAGGGGACGTTTTGCAAGAGGTGCGCTTCATCACAAACCGGATGCATAATGATGATGAGGATGAAAAGAGCGCTCTGGAATGGAGATTTGCAGCAACCGTGTTGGACAGGTGAGTTACTATTTTGATATGTTTAATTTATTTTACATAAGATAAAAAAATACAAAATATAAATATTACATTCTGGCATTTTTTGTCCTGGAAGGTTCGCACTATAACTATCATATCTAAAAACTAAAATATGCAAGTCATTGTAACAAACAAAATGGTGAGTAAAACCGGTGGTAAATTATGCATAGCCATACTTAGTTTTTATAATATATAACAAAGAAATAATGGAATTTGCGTGGAACGGATTTTTTGTAGAATACACGTAGATGCTACGAAATGCTAAAACACAACGCCAAAACACGTATAACTATTTTTTATTTTATTTAATGTTGAATAAGCAAATAACCTTAAAACAACAACTTAACTCGATTATAAACCACAATGACCCTCGTTTGTCATTAGAATAAGCCAGGTATCTGAAAGCGAATGGCATGAATAGATTTTGTCCGATCGGTTAGCTTGGTGGTTTAGTGCTTCATCCTTAGGCTTTAGTGGCCAAAGGCATTTTCAGCCAACGGGTAAGGGGGACGAAGCTAGTCGGGACCAATACCAACCGCTTGCTTAGTTGGTTATGTTCTTATTCTGTAAGCTTAAGTGACATGGCGGTGGGTGGTAATCTGATAATTACCAGTGTTTTTTTTGCGGATAGGTTCTACATTGATCTTTTCTTTCTTTAGATTTTACACTATTTATTTACATTACAGGTTTTGCCTGATATTCTTCATCATTTACTTTGTCCTGTCAACCGTCTTCACAATTATTATTACTCCAGGAGTCTTGCTACCACCCTTGAACTGAACTTATCCTATAGATTTCTCATAGTGTTGGTTTGCAGTGCCTTGTATTCCTATTTCTAGCATATCTTGTACAGTGCCTTGTTTTCATTTTAGTTTTCACTTTGCTTTCAGTCGTAGTGATTGTGTTTTATTGGTGTTATTTTAAATTGGTTTAGCCAAATACAAAAACTAAGTGTGTATTTTTAACAGAATTTATTTGTCTTCTTTTAGTTACCGTAGAAACCATTTGAATGCCAGCTTAACCCCCCTTGTATTATATACCAAGTGTATGCCTTATAACGTTTGTTTGTCCGAGCAGAAACTAATTGGTTCCCAAGTTACCAATACAACCTTGATATCCATGTTCTTGGGAGAGTTTCCCAGAGTGATTTAATTTTGCGACTGCGCAATGCATGTAAAATAACTTCTCTAAAAAAAGATCAAAACATTAGTTAATTATATTCTAAAACCTATACAAATCGATCGTTAAAAACAATGAGAAAATGCGTTGGATACCCCATACCCACCATGAACCATTTTTCGAGAAACCCCCAACACTCAACCGCATCCGAATAAGTGATCAGTCTGTTTTAACGTACTATAATAACATAAATATAATACACTAATAAGTTAAACTTGTTATAGGTGTTAGATAATATTTATATTAGATATGCAGATGCAAAGTTCTCAAGGCACGAGAATATAAAAACGACCCTACCCGGTGGTATAGAGGTTAAGTGCGTCGCCTTTCAATCGAAAGGTTGCAGGTGCGAAACTGGTCGTTAGCTAGTCGGTTGTGTCCTTGGGCAAGGCACTTTACGGACATTGCCTGAATCCAGCAGATCAGTGGGTTCTACTAAATTGAAGGAACGTGTCTATCATATACAACACAGTGCAATAGCTCCGGTAACCCGACGGTGGGCGCGAGGCGGTGATCTGACGATTTCCCGTGTGTTAACGCCCTTGGTTTTCCCATTCACGTGGATAAACATGAATTTCCTATCTTATCCCTATCTTAGAACTGAAAAGGACATTTCACTTCAAATTAAAAAAAACTTCTTGCTAGTTTATAATAAAACGGCGGCATTATAGCAAAGTACAGATATAGCAATACAGCAGGAAAAATATGTGAAAAAATACAATCATAAAAAGCAGTAAAGTTAATGTTGTTGGCGGTGACGTTGGCTCACAGCACCCTTCCTTCGGGGTCAAGTGTTGTGCCATTAATATTGGTCTTTTAGGTACTAATAAGGCTACCCCAGCCAATCTGTTTGTACCATTATAAATATCATTTCACCCCCATTCTATTTTCACAATCGTTTTTACAATGCGTTTCTTATAACAAGATCATATCATATTTCTTACTGAAAGGTTATGGAATAGTGCTCTTTGCTGTTTCTTGGTTCTGATTCCTTCCACATTGAAGGAAGCAATTTGCAAACGGCTCGCCATTAATTCCCTTAAGGTGTAGTATTTCTTTATCTGTCTATAAAATTGAATATGCTCCGCAGCGACACTTCGTGAGTGATTTTTTATTTGCATTCGCTCGCGGCATATCCAGAAACACACGAGAATATAACATTTTTACAGCCTGGGTTGCTGAAATCTTTATAATTTCCAGGTGCCGTTTCAGTACTGAGGCGCAGATGATAGTATCGGCATCACAGGTTAAACAATTTACTATATGTGTTGATTTCTTCAGCTTGGGTTGGAATTCTTTACAGCAAGTCAATATAAACATACTTTCCCTGGTTTGGCAACTTTGTATTTGGTTGCACAGTTAAAACAAATTTAGTGTTTTCCTCTTGTATTGGACTTTTTCAGTTAAATTTAGGAGACATGACCTCCACGTTATTAACGTTGAACCTTAATGATTTTGTTGCCGGCAAGGGAACTGCTTTAGTGCTGCTAAAAGCGCGTTTATTTCCTCTGATTTTCCTGCGACGTTTTAATATCTTTCAACCCAAAATTGGCATATATTTTGTCAGCAGCGTGCTAAAATTGATTGCCTTCAGCAAAGCTTGCTTCTTTGTTGGAACACCGACACGTGCCCGAAGCCTGTTCTCAGGAATCGTTGTGCTGGCACTACCTACTTTGCTCTCCAGTTTAGAAAAATCCAATTCGCATATTCTACATTCGGATTGTTCATGACTTGCCTTCTGACAATATTAACATGTGCAAAATTGGCCGCTGTAGCCTATGTCACATACAGTTCAAAATCGTTGATGTTTATATCTCGGTATAGGGTTTGAATTTAAATCTTCTTTTGAAACCGATAATATTCTCATACCAGAGATAAATCCAAGCTTGTTGAGTTTGCTGTGTACGCTATGAATAGAAAAGTAGTTCTTTTCAAAAAAAGCCATGATTTCGTCGTTTTTTTGTGGCACTGGTACCCATCTAATAGCTATATTGATTTTTTGAGCTTTCATACAATCGCACAAATTTAATCTTTTCGTTCTTTTAGAGCATATCTGCTAAGTTAATAACACTTTCTCGGTAAGTAAAGGTAAAATCCACTACATTTCCCTTTCTTTCGACTATACGCTATTTTTGGCTATATTTCTTTCGGCCTACCCATCAGCTTTTCACTGGAAAGTTACATTTTCTAATAAGATTACATAATTCCGAACCTGTCATTTCTTTAACTCTGAGACCTTCTGTGCAGATCGATGCATAAGTTTTCTCTGCAATTTTTCAGCATCCGCACGCTAGCCGTGCAAATCGTGAATGTCGAAAATATACAAGTCACAAACGAAGTTAAGATTTAGAGAAAAACACGAAAGTCAACAGATATAATTGAATCGTCTAGAAATCAAAATTGACTTTGCGCAAAATCAAATAAATTGTGTCTCCTTGTTAAACGACAGTACCTACAAAACCTTTGAAACTGTACAAACCACATTCTATCAGATGTAACATCATCTACTCTTGGCTCGATGTGTAAATAAGTTTAGAATCAGCTGTTTTTGACGTCACGATTTTCCCTCACATTTTGGCTAAATGAAGTTTTTTCCTGATTGGTTTGGTGTTAATAACCGAAAACGCAAGGCAGTTTAGCCGATAACTCCACCAGTTCCCGGTTTTGATTTGGTTATATAAGGTCGTAACGTACGTTTTGTCTATTAATGGATCAACTAATTGAATATGTTAACAAATACAAGGCAAGGTTATCTCTGGAAAATGAATCAAAAGTGGTAAGTTTTTAGCTTTAAATCTAAATTTTGTTGCAGACACAAGTGCAGAGACAAAATTTTGTGCTGTGGCAGCAATCAAATTTGCACCATGCCAAATATCCTCACCATACATACTTTCTGGTCCATTCCAGTCAAGATACATATATACAGACCCTATTGGAAAGTTTGTTTTCTGTGCGCCGGATTTTTGCGCCAACTTTTTTTAACCTAAATTTCGCGCCACGCCAGCAATACTAATTTGCGCCACCACAAACGAAGTTGCATTATTTTCAATCAAAACTTTGAAATATAAAGCTTAAAGTATCAGAAATACTGACATAAATGAAAGGAGGTGTAATAACGCCACGCCAGCATAGTTTTTTGGAGTTTTCTGCGCCAATACCCGGAAAAGTAGTCCGTGCGCCACGCCAGATATATCCGGCGCATCATACGAACTTTCCAGTAGGGTATACAGATATACAAGATTTCTCATTAGATTATGCTTTTTAAACACATTTAATAATCATTTTTTTATGATTGCACTAATGGAAAATCTTGCCAATAAGTGTTGTTTTATTATGATTTGGTGCTATCAAAAAGTTCTTTAAATGGAGCATATTGATATGCTGTATTATTTGTCCGTCCAGTTAGTCTGGCGGTTAAGTGCATCGCCTTTCAATCAACTGGTCGCTAGCTAGACGACTGTGTCCTTAGGCAAGGCAGTTTACAGACATTGACTGAACCCAGCGGTTTGATCGGTTCTACCAAATTGAAGTGAACACGCCTATCATAGGCTACACAACACACTGCAATAGCTTCGGTAACCCGACGGTGGGCGTGACGTGATCTGGCGATTGTCCATGTGTTAACCCTCTTGGTTTTACCATCCACGGGGATAAACATAATTATCCTATCCTATATGTACAGTTGCAAAGAGCCCTTCAAAAGGTTGGATGAAGTTGATATGACAATAACTGTGCTTAAGGTAACAATTTTGTTTTGGAGCTTTGCATTTACTGTTTAATTATAGTTTAAAAATTATACAGGCTGGGTGTTTGTATTGGCTTTGCATTGGAATTGATCTTGTTCTAGATAGAAGAATTTGGTTTGCCAGATTAAAGAACGTGTTCATTGTTATCATTGAAAAACTTTTTAAAATATTATTTCATTTAGTTGCTTCAGAAACAGGCCATTGTTTTGTATGATATTATATAATCCGTTGTAATGTTATGCCAGAACAATCTGGCCTATGATAAAAATCGAACTCACAACTTTCGCACCAAGCTTCAATAGCTTTATAGTCAAAGCGAGGTGTTATTAATCCCTAGTCATGATTTAAATTTTTACCCGTGGACCCATTTTTCTGGCCTAACATTGTAGGACAAAATAATATGTACTCTTGGGTTAATGATCATAGTAATTAACCAAAGTCAATATTATTATGATTTTTGTTGTAGCTATTACATACCAAAGTAAAAATGTGCTGTCCATAAAGTATCTAAAAACACACCCACAATACCAGGGATTGGTTTCAAATGAACAGTATTATGGTTTGTGGGTCAATACACTGTTTAAAAAACAAATATACAGTTAAGTGCTATTATCTAAATATACGCGTTGTGGAATATGATATGATTGTAATATGATATAGACTTAGCCAATTCTAATAATATATGTTAATTTAATTCAGTAACTTTTATTACAGTCTACTGGAGTTGGTAAATCTGTTAATGCTCTTCGGAAAGAAAAGGTGGTTGGAGAATTTGCTCGAGAACTAGTTGCAAGATGGAAACATCTGTTATCTAGCGTGCCCCAAACACAATCAACTGAGAAAACAAAGAAAGTGATTTACAAGAAGGATAATCCTTACACAACCAATACAGATGATATAAATGATGAATATGATCCAACTAGAAATTGGGAGATGGCTTCATCTGTTTCGGTATTTATGCTTTGTGTTTGTGCCCTTGTGCTTTTTGTGTTTTGAGGTGAACCATAAATTCTGAATCTTTGTGTAATATGTAATAACAATAAACTAATGCAAAAGTAAAAATACTATTTCTTATATATATACAACTATTTATTTTTTAGCCATATATAACATTTTACATTATGTCTCTATTTCAGCCGCAAAAATCTTATAAATCCAGCCAAGAGGATGAAAATGAGTACGATCCAACGCAAAATTGGAAAATGAAAAAGGTAACAATATTTTTTATTTAACAAGTTGTTATAGAAATGCATTTTTATTAAGTATTTATGCTACTTGTCAAGATCTTTTTGTTTTTAACGTTTCTTCTCATATTCTATACCCTTATATATTTTTATATATTTAACAATCAAATATGATTTCACCAACAATAAATGTCATGTGTTCACAATAAGTGCAGACGTGCAGTAGTATGGTCAAGTATGCTTAATTTCAACTTCACATTTTAAATTATTTTATCTAAATTTCAGGCCAAGAAAAAACAAAAACTCACAAAGGAATCTGGACTTTACAATCCAAATTTAAAAGTTAAACCTGAATTAGAAAGCCAGTACAATAAACAATCAAAAAAAAGTAATTCAAACAAGAAATATGTCACAAGTTATGAAAACTCGTTGAATAATGTTGATGATCAAGATGAGGATGAATACGATCCATGCAAGCCCGCTGTCCAGATTAAACATAAAAATAAAATAACTGATGGTCATTCTTCTGATGCTGATGCAAACGGATATCACGTACCTGATTACAAATCTTCAAGTGAAGATATGTATGCACAAAACAGTTTTAGTTTACAGTCAAACTCCCATAAGCGCCATCAACCATTAGAAACCGTTGATCATGAAGAAGGTTGTGAATATGGTTCCAAGCATGTCAAACCTCCAAAAAAGAAGTCCTCATCAGATTTAAATTCAACACAGACATTAAAATCCAAGGAGAAATTGTCTGGTAAGTAGAAAAATAAATCACTTTTCTACAAATGTTGAATACTTTCATAAAAAATGATATACGTATCATATGTACCCCTGGTACCCTACCACCCCAGTTGGGAATAGTTTGCTTTTTTTTTGCGGGG
>CH002525.1:100423-156955 GCA_000149265.1 Ciona savignyi
AGATAAAGAGGCCTATTTTTGAGAATTTTTGGCGTTATCACCGATATTTCCGGTTTAGAAAGGAATAATTTCTTCAAATTTTTTAGGAAATTCCAAGAAGTACAAGACAAATCAATAAAACATAACTAGAATTTAAATTACCCAGTTTACTCCGAGGTAATAAGTCAGGGAACTTCCCGAGAGGACCCAAGAATATAAGCATGCCGTTTTGCGAATGTTCGGAACAGGTTATTCTATAACAGCCGATATTTCGAAACTGTTAAAGACTAGAGAGTGTCAACCACGTGTTTAGCCACCACTATTTGTAAAACACATGTCGTATGCCATATATTCATGCTACAATGTCCCTAACCACATTTTGTATTTTATACACTGAGTATGTACTTTGTTTCTGCAAGCATAAACGCATGGGTCCCATAGTTATCAGACCAAACTTCTTTTCCATGTGTAGATGAGAAAAGAATAAACGTCTTAAATTTACGAAAATTTCACCATAAATGTTTTAAATTAAAGCTTGTTTACCAAGCGTGGTGGTAAAATAAAGCTAAATTTCCAAAATAGCCCGATTTCATGGTTTCAGGGAATTCCCCTGGGTTTAGTAGATAAGTTTCTGTTTTACATATGTGGGACATGTTATGTAACAATTCTTAAAGTTTTATTTAGTTTTGTTGACTTCTTGTTGGATATGTCAGTGCGATATGGCCTGCCTGTTAGAATCATAATTCAAGAACATATTTTCGTTTTTAAGGGAATTGCCCTAAGAAAATGTTTTCTTTGTTTTAATTAATTAACTCAGAGTGTTTAATGGTCTAACATTTCACCAATTCTGATCAAAATTAGGGCAGCCGTTCAAGCGCTATGCCCCAAAAAGATAATTTATTAGAAAAAAAACGTTTTGGTTTTTAACGTCTCAGGGGAATTCCCCTAGATTTATTACCCAACATTATAGTTTCTGCATATCTAAACCATGTTCCCTTACAAATGTCAAATTTTTATTGCGATTCCATTACTCTTTCTGGTAGATGTCGTGGCGCCAAGCCATTCATGTTGCTATCATGATTTGAGGAAAACATCTTATTTTTTAGGGTATTTCATTAGGTAATTATTTTTGTTTTTGTTTTAAGTGTTAAATCAGTGAATAATGCACTTACATTTTACCAAATCTAATTAAAATTGGAGAATTTGTTTAAGCGCTATCCCGTAAAAGGCTATTTTTTAGAAAAAGTACCGTTTTGATTTTTAAGGTCTCAGGGGAATTTCCCTAAATTTATCACCCACAATTTTGATTTCTGCATATCTAGACCATGTTGTCTAACAAATGTCAAATTTATTGGCGATTCCATTACTCCTTTTGGTAAATGTCAGGTTGAAATTGCATGCTTGTCACAATCCTGATTTGAGAACAAAATCCTATTTTTTGGGGGTATTTTCCAAGGGAAGTTTTTTATTTTCTTTAGGTGTTAAATAAGTTACTAATTACTTACATTTCAACAAATCTGATTAAAATTGGAGCAGCCGTTCAAGCGCAATGCCTGAAAAAGCTAAAAAAATAGAAAAAAAATACCGTTTAGGTTTTTAACGTATCAAGGGAATTCCCCCCGGATTTATTACCCAAAATTTTAGTTTGTGCATATCTAGACCATGTGGTCTAACAAATGACAAAGTTTTATTGCGATTTCATTATCCCTTCTGGTAGATGTCGGAGCCACAAGCCATGCCTGTCAAGCTTTGACGAAAAAAAAGAAAAAAAAAAAAAAGAAAAAAAAACGGACAAAAACAATATGTGTCCCATTTTTTCAAATGGGACCCATAATTATTAACTATATTGTAAGAAAAGTTGTCGGTCAATAAAATAAACTAAATTAACAAACGGGCACTACATACTTTAAGTTACCACGAAAAATCCGTATGAAACTATAAAATTCATAACTTAATATAGTACACTAGTCACTATAAACATGTATATAAATCAGTTAAACTTTTAAAACCATTACAAATCGATAGTGAATTTAAGGCGAACGCAAAAGATTTGAATACCCCATACCCACCATGAACCATTTTAAGGGAAACCCCCCTTTACTTAGAGCACTTAAACAACTAAATAGTCTGCCTTAACTCCCCATAATAACAGGAATAAAATAAACCAATGGGTTAAACTTGTTTTAGTTAAAATGTATTAGATATGTAGTGAAAAATTGTAAATAAATCACGCCAGGGAAACTGCCACCTAGCCCAAGAATATTAGCACATTTACCATTTTATTGCATTTTAGGCATTTTATTGTGGTAGAAATATTCAATAACAACGAAAAATTCATTAATTATAATATCCCCGAAAAGGCCGCAATAATATAAAAAAACAATTGAATTTTCTTTGTTTCTATTGTCTTTTTTTAATATACTAACATGAATACTTTATTCAGAAACATAGAGTTTGGATTGGTTACCCGGGAACGGGAACCCATTCGTTATACTTTTTATATTAAATATACCATGGGGGGGGGGGTTAGGAATGCAGGCCACTCGTTCGTTCCATTTAGAAATATAGATATCAAGTTTGGATTGATAACTCAGGAACCTTTTAGATTCTGCTTGCAGAAACAAACGTTATATACTTTATTTTAAAGATATACCAAAGGTGATGAGGTAGCCAGTGAACCCGTTTTCTGCATGCAAAAATATACCGTACAACAAGGTTTTTAAAAATAGTGGTGGATAGCACATGATTGACAATCTCTAGTTTATTTAAGCTGTTATAAGGCAACATATAATGCTAGCCCTTAATTAGTTCTGTTTAATTTTATAAATTCTTTCCACAGTACTCAAAAATAAACCCGAACCTATTATGTCATCAAAATATAATTTGTAGATTATTCTATAAGTGTAATTGAAGTGAATGTGTGTGTGTGAATGTGTAAGTGTGTGTGAATGTGTGAATGCCTAGGTTTATATAAATTGTCAATCGGTGTATTGCAAACTGTCCTAACGGTGGTCATGAATACAGAGAAACTTAATAATAGGGACGATCTGACCTTTCCACAATACAAATCGGCAATACTTTTATATCTAAAGTTACAAAGATTATGTAATACAGTATGCTTATTTATAAATCTCTTTTGTAACATTTAAACTTTCAATAAATTATATCATTCAATAAATTATAAGTATTTCGATTTGTAATAGGATAGGCTTATAAACTAGACCCCTGATATGTTATTCATTACACTGTTTACCTTTTCTTTATTTAAGAACTTTTACCCCTTAAAATTCCTATGTTTTAGTGGGCATGAATAAAATGTGGGCATTTTTAAGTGTTTACTTACTGAATCATTAATTTGGCTCTTCTAAAATAGTTCTCTTTTCTGTATTTAAATTATGAAGCATAAGTGAAAGTTGCCAAGAGAAAGTTTCTACAATATACAATGATATTTTGGGCAGTGTTTATTGCTATTATCTTACAGTTTTATTAAACATGAAAGTGTTTTAAACTCAAATGCAGCAAAGGGTGGATTGCTTTAAATTATATTGTTCTTCCCTTTTTCCTTCTTTTTACATTAAATCAAATATGTAGTATAAATGGCCTAAGATGCAATTTGTTTTTTATTCATATAATAACATGTGTGTGAAAATTATATTTTTTGGCAATTTTACCCGTAGATGCATTTATTGCACAACTCATTACCAGTTATTTTTAGTTCATGTAAGTCGATTTTCATTTTGCTAAGCTATAATTAAATCTAAAATAAGCTAAGCGGATAAACAATCAAAGCTGGAATTAAAATCACCACCCACAATTATATACTTCCCGATGGTACCAGGTTATCCTAAAGCCTAATTTATTGGATTTGGTAAACATTATGTAAACCCTGTTATTGAGACTAATTGTTTAAATCCTTTTTTATGGTGGCTTGCAAAGTTATTCTGAGCATTTCCTTAATTGTACAACAAAATCTTACGAGAACAATTAAGTCTTCTTAATTCCAAACTTTAAACGTTTATTAAGTCCTCTTGGAGAAGTTCATGTAAACAGACCACATAATCATTTCCTAATTAAGTATATTTTGGCATTCTACAAATATAGTTCTTTTAAAATTGGTGACTGTGTGTAGGTGTGTATATGAATACCGAGAACATAGTGCCAATCACATTGATGAAATCACATGACAATTGCGTCCCTGCGATGGATTGTCCGACGCCGTAGACTGATTAACGTTTTAATCTTCACCTTCTGCCGCGTCCCTGTCGTAAAAGTCCAGTCTGCGGTGTCGTACCTAAGTTGGTGATACCAGCGCCCAGTCTTAATGCGATGAAAACAGCGTTTAAGTCATTATCGTTTGATGATTAAACTTGAGAAGCCGCGACCGATTTCCCGCCTCGTGCAGTCGGTGCTCGGTTAGAATAATACGTTTCTCACCTGCCCGCTTTCATCGAGATGATGGATGATTCACTAACCTGTTAGCCATCGTAAGATAATAATCAAAATAGGCCTCCACGCTCAAACAATCATGATTTGGTTACATTTATCTCCGTTTGATTGGCCATTAATCGACCACTTCAGACCGACCTTTGCCGCCTGTCAGGATCTTTCAAAAGTTCACTTTTACGCAAAAGAACTGAATCACCCCACTACAATGCAACTGAAATAAGCCTTTATAAGTTATTCGATTTACAGTCGCGGCCTGAGTATATCCATAATTCTTTTTATTTTGTTGTACGTTAGTTGCCGAAAATGACGATTCAAACTAGTACCAAAAAAGTGAATTTGAATAATAAAATATAAAAATATCTTTGGTATACAGCTTGGATAGATTATAGATTTTGTAATACATTTACGGAATTTTTAGGTCGAACTTCCAAATCGCTCGGTCAGGGCACTCGGAAACAATCGCTTTATTATTTCGTTTGTCGGTTAGATAGCTTCCTTCTCAAAGAACTACTTAACCGGTTTATTGCCATTGTTAAATAAGCACGCGGTCTTGTTTATATTTATCTGTCCACGGAGGTATAGTACTTTTACCTAGACGCAAGTTGTGATCTAAACAAAGCAAACTATTTCTTCTCCCAACCAGCGCATTCCATCAATACCCAGACCAGCGGTTAGACTAATTATACGCTCACAAACGAAACACTCGTGTTTACCATACTGCTTGAAGCATTTCAAGCGATGGCAGATCACACAAAATTAGCATTACTTGCATACTTGAGACCGAGATACTCCGCTTGTTTATCTTCATAGGAATTATGCGGTTTGGCAACGACCTGGGTTGGAACAAAAGCATCAGGGCTTTTTTAAAGACATGGATTTGATAGTAATTTGTAGCACAAACAACTTATTTTGTGTTGGGGTTAAAAAAACCAATTAAAATTGTATCCAAATTACGACGCCAACTGTCCGTCGTTGGTTTGATCCAGATAAAACCGAACCATTATCCCGTCATCAGTCTTCCGCAAAGTAGCCATGTCAGGCATGCCTGAGGTAAACCTGATCAACAAAGTGAAATGGTCCATGCAAAACTCATGAGAATTTGTTATTGAACCAGGATTTGGTCGTTATCGCCATCTACTTCACCTTGCAATCACCCCGGTAAATCCACCCTCACTGACCGTTGGACCGAAACAACAACATAACGCTAACATTGTTACGCTATCCGGGTAAATTGTTGAGGCGGTCGCTAAGCTGTTATGGGACGCGTTTTATCTCATGATCCAGTTAGCGATTATCTCTAGCAAGCAACAGCCGATATGGACAATTTCACGCTCGTTTGTTACTGTTCAATTTTATAAACAGTGCTAGAAGGTTAGTCTAGCAAGCCGCCAGTCATTGCTTGGGCGCGCGCAGTTCTATTTAGCAGCACCATTGTTTTGGCATGCAAATAGTTTATAATTAATTGGAGCACAATCAATTTTCCATAAATGAGCTTTCCACTCTATAACACTGATGCTTCTAGCATTACAACACATGTACCGGCAGTACTTTTTTACTCCAAATATTTTTCATCTATATTATAAAATGTAAAGATGTATAGTTGGCCCGGTCTAGGCAGTAAAGTTGATGTCTAGACTTCTAGGAAGATTCAAACACTCTTCGAGTGTCTTGTGTGAGTGCTAAATAAGACCATGGGAACCGGCTTAAATTGCAACACTTTGCACAACCTACTTGCGTTCCAGCTTGAAATATAAACATGAGCGTCTTAACAATTCTCTATCGTGCAACTGACGATTGTTTATGGCGGCCTTTTACTGTTCGGAACGATTTGTCGATGGTTTGTCAGCAGTTATACAAATCTAGATGGATGAGACCTGCTCCATTCTTCTGATAGATGACCCGATTGTTTGACTTCGCTCCTCCCAAATCCAGAGCGGCTTACGTCACGTGCCATTTTGACGTCATCATTGCTTTGTTTCGTCATCGCATCTACGTTTGATTATCTTTCAGAACAAACAAACATATCATTAGTTTCAGTAATAATACACGCGCAAAACTGTTTATTTGTATTACTGTCCATCGTATGTTTGTATATCTACTGTCAATCCAATGTTTGTATGGCATTAAAATGAGTTTCGTAACAATAGATATATAGCCCATTTAAATGTTATTATTGCAGATTTTCTTTTTTTTGTTTAAATTTTTGCTGTACTGCGAAAAATGCCTTCTTCCGTAATCTATTATAACTTTTGAAGTACGGACAACGCAAGTATACAGTATTCGTGATTTCCTTAAAGCATCACCTGGGAACAGATGTGTTGATTGAAGATCATTATTTCGCTGTGGTTACTACGACACCTGTAGAAAGTAATCGCGTATAATTACCGCGAAATAACCACCTCATTGGTAGCCTGTCGTGTGATTTTATCACATCAGGCCAAACGCTATATAAATGTGACCTTTTCTTGTGGTTCAGTTTGAGTATATAATTGTTACATTTACGCGTTTTAATGACGTAGAACGTTGTGTTATTACGGTTGAACGTGTTATTACTAAAAGTGGATTGGAACATTCAGTTTGTACCGACCAGCATTACGGATGTGCTTTTTATGGCTTTAGGGAAATCCCCCCTAAAGAAATTTCGAAAAAGGCTAATTGTAGTGCCAACTATCTGACTTTCAAAAATACCATTTTTTATTATCCTTGCCAAACACTCTGATGTTAATATTTAAAAGCATGCTAGTCAGAAAATAACTTAAAATTGCCTAATTTGATATAATAACGAATGAATTTTAATTATAATTACCTGCACAATGATATGTCGACTTTATCTAACATACTCGCATGCAGGTGAAACAAGCCACAGAAAAGCCAACCAAGGATGTGCAGCTCCACACCAGGGAAAACCGTTTTCAAAACTTCGCTTCCCTCCAAGTAAACGGGGAACTTTACATGACACCACAAGATTTTCTCGAATCTGTGAGCGACGAGTCACCCCGACGTGAGTTGTTTTATGATCAAACATTCTAGTAAAACATATTTCGAAACCTTTGTGTGGCGTAAATTATAAAATGCAAATCTCTCTTAAAAGTTCATTATTACCCATTCAGTCCCCGGGAAGGGTGATTTCTGAAAAAATTGAACAGCCGTTTTAGTGAGAGGTTATGTAATTGTGTTAAATATGCGTAAATATTAATTATATCACCATAGCGTATCAAAATTTGTTATTGTAATCCTTCTTGGATATAACATGTCGCTTAAATCAAAAGTTAAAATGTTCGACCAGGCCTGCTGACACAGGGGTGGCTTTAACACAGGCGAAGTATAGAATGGCAAAAGACGCTTATAAGGGGATACATACCAGCGTTGCTAATTAAATTCGCTTCGACTATAATACGCAAATGTTGTGGTTTATGTACCGATAACGTAAAGTTTAACAGAAGACTTTTTAATCTATTTGAATGTAGTTACGACCACTAAAAACAAATTAAACAAGGCTAAAACATGTATAATGTTGGACCTGAACGCCAGATGTTCTGTTTCCGAAATTTGCTCATTTTCTTAAATCCGACGTACTCATTTCATTTTCCCTTGTTGTTGTTTATGCTTGATAGCAAACGGAAAACGGCTGGATTCAAGGATCTAATTATAATTTGAACGATAATATTGTCTGATAAACTGTACTGACAACTGAGTAATTTTATAAAGTTTACAATTCCTTGTCGTGCGAAAGCACTGTCTACACTATATACGCTGTCCCAAGCCCAATAATTAGGAAGTTGTGTTCATTAATTATACAACCGTGGGAAGTGTATTGCCACAACAAGCTTTGTTTTGTGCCACAAAATTGCCCGAATGCTCTTTTTAGGCTTAAAACGGATGTTTCGACTTCAAAGCCTATTTGCCTTTTGCATCAAGAACGAAACATTGTTCAGAATATTTATTATCGTGGCGTGTGTTGCGTTTGTTGCTTTATGTGATTCATACCAGTTACGGGAAACTGCAAAACAAAGAAACAATCTTCGATTTAAGGTTTCTAAATTATAGAATCGGAAGTATGAAGGATGTCGCACTCTGAAAGTCAAAAGCAGAGTTAGCAACCGATAGGAAACGGATTGTTTGAAACTCCAAATCTTCTGGACTTTGAAAAATAATCCAACTCAACAGGTTAAACAGCTACAATTAACGCAGAAGACAAAAGTAAGTTCAGTCACAACTCAGAAGGAAAAAATAGACGATACGAATTTTAGGAATCAAATTTAGTAAACTGCTTAATTCTTCTTCGGAGCGTTACTGAGTTAGTTTGTGCAATACTTCCGCATAAATCGCAATATTTGAATAATGTAAAACTGGAAGGACCTATCCTATTACTGCACAATAAATTAAAACTAAGTAAAATATGACACATAAATTAAATTCCCCACAAGGAAAATAGAACGACAAGAGTTTAAAAATATTGTAAAGTTAAATGTTTTGTGTGTCGACACTAGTGTTTATTGTGAATGACAAAGGATTATGCACCGACGCGCCGGATAAAGATTTTCAATACACCAGACAATCGTTCAAAACTGGATTAACTTATTTGTTACTTTAACACTTTATAATTGCCATTCTGTTTTTAATTGCTTCTTTAATGCTTTTGAAAGAAAGTGTTTATATTATGACTTTCATACCTTTACACAATGTTAATCAATCTTAATCTGTGAAGATTGGTTGAATAATTATATTTTATTATTATATTAAAGTGCTGTTTTAAAACATAAATGTGCATTATTTATAATAATAAAAAAAGAACGCCCGTTCATTTTCATCTAAGTTGAAACCTCCCTTGTCTTCTTGTCTTTCTCGCTTGTCAATTAGCATGGTACGTGTTGTTCAACAAGCGCGACTCCTTGACCCTCGGACCAGGTGTATGTTCTCCAACTTTTTACGTGTGAACCCCACTTGTCTATTCACCCAATGTTTGTTGTTGCCTCAGCCGCTTTTACTTTCCTGTCTATCGTGATTACTTTTCCACATTCAACCAGTTCGATGTACACACAAACAACTTAAATTCAGGTTTTCCTTATGGCAACACTGCCCACCATCGCTCGTTGTTTATAAAACCGTGCATGGTCGGTTAGCAGAACCCTGAAACCTTGTATTTGTTTTGGCCTCGGCTGTACGCTGATTGATCACTCGCTCTCCGCCCATCAAAGCCGTCCGCATTGTTGTATTATCGATTCAATGAATACGAGAAAAAGTAAAGCGTTCTATATTTATGGGATGTTTGTTTGTTAGAATATTAAGCTGAAGGTGCGACTGCTTGGGACGGAAATTCCGGGCCTAGGCGTGAGGTTTTATTGATTTTTGTGTCATTGACTATACCGATAACTTCTTTTGAACATAGGACTGAATTTCTGTTTTACATGCTTAACTTGTCAAGATATTTCGTTATAAAAAGTCAAACCTTGGGTGAAAATATTCAGCCGAAATAAACTCAAGTAAGCACGAGTCGCGCGCAGGTGATGAAGTTCCTGTCACCAGTTACATAACAGGTGGACTTATTCGATCATATTTGTAACAACCGCGTTTCGCCGTTTGCTTGTGCTGCAAAGAGGCGACGGCCGTCGTAGTGTTATCGTTTCTATCACCATTAACCGCACCTATTTGCCACCCGGAAAGCGAAACTGAAAATTTAAATATTCTTTGATTCTCACATCAAAAATTTACAATGAATGGAAGTCGTGGTCTCCAATTTTAGAGTTAATTATGACGATGTACTATACCCAACACGCGGCTTGGTAACTCGTCGGAACTTGGTTTCAAGGCCACGCGTCTCGATTTGTGTTTTGTCAACAGTATATCGTGACGGGCAAGGTTCTATGTGGGTAAACATATCTTCACGATGAGAATATTCGTACTAGACCATTGACTTTGACTTCATGAAAACTTCTCATTGCGCAATGTTTCCCTTATACGGCTCCAACGAATGTCAGACGCAGTCGTTTACTGCAAATGACATTAACTCGATTTATAGCAACAGTACTCTTGGTGGAGCGACTCTCGGCTAGCTGGTGTTCAATTTCTTCAGCTCGCTTTAATTCACTTTCATTGTCACGCGATGGTTTAAAGCATAATCCCTCTATCGCGATTTGGGTCCCAAATAAAAAAAATGATCGCGTTCTGAAGGGCTTAAGGGAAGATGTGCGTGCGACGCTAGCTGACGCCTCCGTCACATTCACACAAGCTTTTGCATCACGCTCCGCGAAGGTACTTTGACTCACGCCTCGAATCTGTATCAGGTTTCGCTTTCTCCGTTTTGTCGCGTGCAAACAGTTGTAGTGTAGGTCTCCACGTCACCCGGAGCCGGCAATATCTTCGTCCATCTCATCCCGTCTTCTCCCCGGGCACTCTATAATGTCACTACCGACATAGTCACGTGCTTTATGCAGTGATTTAAGGTTCGAACCTCGGATGGCTCGGCAAGAGACTGGGCGCCGAATGAACAACAATTGCCCATATCACCCGAGCACTACGCACATGACAAACATATTATTGCATATCAGCAGTATTAACCCACAAATATCGACCACAAGTGCGCAATGCCCGGTCAATCGCGATCACAAACGCGTTAACAGCACCGCATAAGTTCTCTTCGCGTGCTTACAACTACTTTGGCTTGTCGGTATCACTTATTTGAATCAAGAAGCCTTAAACGGCATGTTGCGGTTGGCGGTTACCTACCAGATATCACAAGCGCGAAGTGGGCCACCAATTTCAAGTAAGAAAGTGACCCTAATAATAATTCACCAATAGTTTGCCTTACAACTATCTTATGTTCATTACCTTGCCTGAAAATAAAACGATGTGGTAAAAGTTAATTTATCATTGTAATTAACTGTGGTCACCCAATGACATATCTGATGCAGACTTTGCCGCATACACGACGTATTTAACGAAAGCACATTATTTTCCCTCTCGTATTTTTGTATATTTCCGTATTTTCTTATCGATATGCAATCAGAAGCCGGATGCTCGGATTTAATTAAGTAGCATGACATACTGCCTTCTTGGCCGCCAGAACATAGCCTACGTGACATCCCTTAAACCGAAACATCGGTGGTTAGGACAGATATAATAACGGTTTTTAGATAACAAAATAGAATACATTTCGCTTCTAGTAACATCATTCCGAAAAATGAACAGCGGTATGATTTTGGCTCGACTTTGCTTAAACCTATTGTACATCATTCGGCAGTATAATATTAACCGGCCGCATTCTACACATTTGTGTGGTCTACATTGGTTTTAACAACACTTTTAATGGCTTTTTGGAACTTGATCACCACTATCATTACCTGCCCACAACCAGTACTTCAATTGAAGTTTTTTTACGTCGAAACTTATACTAATCAAAGTTGAGTAAAATTAACCCTTCTAAGAATCACCACCGCCAAAACCCATTACCATAATTATTTACAAAAAAATACTTATAGCACAACTCCTATACGACATGATTTTACGATCATAATATATTATTTACCACTGTACGAACTTCCCATTATTACTTCATGACACTTCCGTTAAAACAATTCACCCGAATTACTTCGGTAAGTAATAGCGGAGCTAACCCTTAAGACAACTTGCTGCACAATATTTCCCTTTAAATTGAGACAAACTACATTATTGTTAGTAACTATTGGGCTTGTATATATATACGGAGTCATCTATTCTTCAAAAACCGTGCAACGCTAATTCTGCTAAAATATGGATAAACTTGGTTTGCTTTATTGACACCATTGGTGTCGCAACCAGGAAGAAGGAATTACCGCGCGTCACACTGATACTTAGATTGTTCCATGTTCTGCTTTTACAACCTTAGCGTTGTTGTTCAGTATTGTGATTTACTGATTTCATAAATACACAACCAGGCTAAAGGAAGATGTACAAAATTGTTGGCAATTACTGCACTTTTAAACGACCAGTCCAATGTTATTTTGTATTAGTGACCTGTAAATGTCGTATTTAAGTTCCGTTGGTATATTTATCGTACGCTAGGGGCAGGTGATGTCATTCTTCTCTATTTCTGTTTCCCCGCAAACACCATTATACCATTCTCCGGTGTCCTGAAACGTGTTTGATAAGGAAGAAAATAGGAAAGTCACAAAACTGTTAAAATCCCCAAGATGTTGTAATGCGGTAATTGCAGGTCAACGGCCGAAATTGCCGTCTTAAAATATTTCGTATGTCGTGTTGACATAATGACAACGTGACCCACACCCCACAAACCTGGAATGCTAATATGATTGACGCTCAAAAATATGAGTGGAGAAACGTATAAAGCGTGGCCCTACGTCTGATTACGTGAAAGGCATGCAAGCGGTTCACGCACGGCTTCCCAACTGGAGTTTGTCAGCACATGTTTCTATCTAATGCTTTTTATACCGAAACTTCGAATAAAAATTAATCGCAATGAATAATGAAAAATGACCAAAATGTTTTGACGTGTTAGGGGCAGTATGTAATTATAATTTGAAACAAGGTCGAGGTGTTGTAATTAACCTCCATAATGTTTAATATAGTCGAAAAATCTCTACTGCCAATGGAGATTAACTTTTTTGGTTAAAACTAACCATACATATATTAATTAAAAGTTCAGAAGGTAAAGCTTCCGCTATTACTCAATGTGATTAAGCTTTGTCACTTCTGACCTGGCACTTCGCTGGATTTTCCTAGAAGGATCATACGTAACAACGTAATCGTCTATTGCGTCATACGCCTGGCTTTGTGGGACCACAAATAGCAATTGTCAATCGAACCAGTTCAAGGACTGGAAATTATCAGATTTTATTCACCCAATTCGATAACCGTGTCAGGAGAAAGAACGTAAATCTAGACCCTGTATGTTGCCAAACTAGAAATAACAGTCTGTTTGTCTGATATATGCCGTATACAAATTCTCCCCCGAACGCCTTGTTTTGCGCAGTTGTGCGGGCAGGTCATCGATAAACGGTCCCTGAAATAGCACAAAAGACGAGGAGGCGATCACACATTTTATCACAGTTTAATGCGGCTAACATTACACCATGATGCGGCTTATTTTACAACACATTTTTCTTCCACATTTTAAACATGCCACGAAACTTTGCTTGATGTTACTTTATTTCCGTAGAAATTAACACAGCAGTGTCGCTTTTCAAAACTTATTTTCAAATTAAGTATTCTTAAATTCGTTTTTTCCTTCTAAAAATAACCAAATGATCAACTCATTTCCGCTACAATTCTCTAATGTGCGTGGGGAAGTGCCCCCAAACTTCCTGCGCAGGTATAAGGTGTCCACGATAAGCACACTGTGTTTGAGAAAAATAACTAACACGCTTTAACCGAGGATAGAGTATCGACCGATATACAGATTTTCTCACTAGATTTTTGCAAAAAACAACTTTTTTTTATTTTGGATTACTCGTCTGTTACCCTGTGGTTTATGAACTTGCAATCAATATCACTTCATTTACTAGTATATTAAAACTGCTCGTGTAAGGCCACAGAAAATCTGTTTATCCCGTAATGAGGTGAAACGCACTCAAAGTAATTACCCGAGATAACGAACGAGAGACTGCATCGTTGTGGTGTTAGGTTTGCCTAATTTCATTTGTCATTTACGGGGCAAGTGGCATCGCACGGGTTTGCCCGACAAGCGCAATTTTCGTCAAATTGCTCCAGATAACAATCACTGTGTATCTTGCAGCATGTCGTCGTGTGAATTATTCCACACTAAGCTAAGTAACGAACATGCAATGTTGTGCTTATGGTTACAATATTGCATACAATCTGATGCACTTGCTGCATAGTAATGTAACGTTGGCTTCCTCAGTGATTCCTGTAAAAACGTAAAATCGCACCACTTTACACAATATCCAATTCAATCGATGTATCATTTTAGGAATCTGGTTCTTGTTATTCTTTCTTTGTCTGAGTTGGCAGCATAATAATTATGAAGTAGATCCCTTTATTACACTTGTACAAGTCGGTGTTTGCTGCAGAGTGCGCAGACCACCATTGACACAGGTTTCCTTTTAATTACCAACTTGAAATCGCAATTAACAAATTAATCCTCCGACTTATTGGGGATTAGAGCTGATGTTTCTCCCTTGTTGAGGCGTTGGCCAACCGCAGTCTGTGTTAAGTTGTCAGTAATTGGATAATTATCAGATGAACGTCTTAGCGATCCCCTCCCGCCATCTAACAATTAGCCGGCTACTGCACTGAACTCTAGGCTTGCGGTATCATATTGAGGGCCGCCTCGGTGGCAACTTCATCGAGATATCATGAGCCTCTTATGACGGTATAATTGCCTGGTTTGTGACACGCGCGGTCTCGTTGGCGGTTCCGCTAATTTCGATTGCAGGTTGAAGAAAGCTTAAACATGTTCTTGGAAAGTTCTCGAATGAAACCCACTCGAACCAATAATTGTGTCGTATTTTCATGCCAATTCGTAGTTTATGCAAACATAACTACAAAATGCCAGCTTTCTGATCGATCGGTGTATTAGCTACATATCAGTTACTTCCCATTTGACTAAGGGCTACTCTTTAAACTGCCAAACAATATTGTTTATGTAACTAAAAATAACAGACACAATCTTGAATCTAACAAACGTTAAAATTGCTTACGCGTGTATATACAAAATCGTTTCGCGCGACTCCCCAGCGACGTTCAGTGGTAGAACCACGTCCGCTTGACGCAACGATCGGGTATTTAACGATTTGGCCCCAAATCCCCCCACACTTACAGAACAGGATATTAGCAAGCTTGGAATTCCTGGAGGTTTATTTTTAGACAGGATGTCAACTTGATACTTCTTGTAACTTTGTAAACTCATCAATGGAAAAGGCTTTAATTGAATCCAACTATAAGGGAATAGTAACCCTGATTGTTGTTTTGAAAGCCTAGCTGGACCGAGGGTCACCCGACACCGGCTAACCATTTGTCAGCTCCGTTTGGACCCCGGTCGCTTTGTTGGGGCGAGCTTTGCGTCCGTATTTCCAGGTGTCGGGGTTAATCTGTCGTGTCCATCTAGAAAGGTCGCCCTTCTCCTACAAATGCTACAAATAAATGACTTATATCCGAATTCTCGCATTTGTTGCACTTTTCCCATGACAGCAAGCACTTCGTCGCGGGTTGTAAGAGGGTGAAAAACACTTTCCCATAAAAATGTTCCTCCCCTATTAACCCTGACTTTCCCCACTATATCTTGGCAACTTTTCCACCGCTCCCACCCGAACCCCAGATTTCCCACGCTGGTTAGTAGCTTTATGATGAAACAATTGTTGCGGATGTGGCCGGGGCAAGGTTCAGTGATTAGGAAGTTTACCGATGTTCTCTCAATGGCATACGTGACGTCACAATACTCCCAAAACCTGCGTAAACGATGATTTTACCTATGGCTGTTATCACCACTTCAAGACAATCCGTAATATAAACATGTGATCAAAGAAACAGCTTCGCTCAATTTAGCACTAAAGGTTTTCCCAGGTGCGGATGTGCGGAGCTCTTTCCAAAAAAATAATTCGTAAAATTATTTGCCCTTGACAAATGTAAACTTGATAATCGAATTGCTTTCGACGAAAAGTGTAAATTCCGTCGCATCCCGTTTCCGACATCGTCGCGAATTCCGGGAAGGAACTGTCGTTCGAATGTCCTTTGTTCTGCGTTTTAACTTATTCACGAGAATCCGACGGTAGCGTCACAATTTGTTTGCCCATTGTCAATTCGCAATAATTCTGCACGCTGTTAGTTTCAACCCAACCAAGCGACAAAAACACTCACGCTATCCAGACGAAAACATTCTCAATTTTTTAACACAACGGCGTTGTCGTATCATAGTGACGGCCACATTTTAAACGGTCCACTTCCGCTGTAGAAGTCAATCGAATAACCATGGTATAATTGCAAAGAAAATCCTGTCCTGACAAATTTTGATTTCTAAATATCCTTATATCGAATTATGTAAGTCGTACTCTTACGTTGGGGCACACGTAAAGATTCTCTCTTTTTATTTCAAACGAAGCGTTATATTATTTCCTGCCTGGGGTCCATGTCTAATCGCTCCAAAGTAACCCCAATCACCTGATCGTAACTTAATCCCGGATCACATGAAATCCCACAACCAAGCATTCACAATATTGTTTTTTTGTACTTGGTCAAGGAAACGGACCGACCAAACCGTTTGTTTAACCGCAAACAGATGAATAAACCTTCTATTTAAAAGTTGGAATAACGTGAGATTGCGGGAACTCTGCGTGGGCTAGCACCGGCTGCTTCCTCCACTATAATTTGTTGTTAAACTTTACTCCAAAATTATCTTTCCTGCTATTTGTGTTTATTTATTATAGTTTGTGCCTATTACGTGATGTTATTATATTTTCTCTCACCATCAGATTTGACAACATTATACCACGAAAGCGCTTGCATTTGCAGTAGAAGGTTCTCCTTGACGTATTTTCTTATTTGCTATATACACGCAAACACGCTTAACCGTGCTCAAATAAAACTCCATTGAGCGTAACCCACAAGCCACGTCTCGGTTATTTGAAGTATCGCACAATTTAACGCAGTATTTTAAAGGGCAATCGGAAAACTCACAACGTTTCCGGCGAAAAGGGACGGTTGCCGTTCTCACGACATTTTTCATGTTAATTCGTCAGCATGCTATTTGCACACGTCCCTATTGCGTCTGACTCACGATACTAATGCCGGTCAACGTCGAGACGCTTTTGTGTGGCAGTGAATGTTCAATCGTCGAACCGGTGTCATCTCCACCGCAGACGATTAATCTTCCCACAATATTTGCCAAGATTACACCATTGCTCCTAACCCTCTTATTTCATACGACCCCACGTACATCCGAACATAGCCCAAACATCCCAAGTCTTCTACTAAGCAAAGCGCCGCCCTTCGTCACACAATACTGCAATTATGACGTCACAGTGTCGACGCGACGTCAAACTATGATGGTCGCAGCAGTGGAGACCCATATGAGATCACGTGGCCACCCACGGACGATGTTTGATGGTGAAGTGGTGACAGGACGTAGTTGCCCATCCGAATTACCAGTCTGTAAACAAACAAGCGTATCACTTGGGTCCGGATATGAATAACCCAATTTACCCAGCCCCAGCGCCCCAGATCCGCCAATGCTCTCTCAATGCACGAAAGGTGTACGTAAACAAGAATGAATCACCGGGTAATCACTGATCAGCACTTAATCATGCACCGATAGTCCCCCAGCGCCCGGATAACATGAATCAGTCTTCCTGCCACGCCTGCAACCACCGCCAGACATACACATCAATAAAAAATATTTTTTATTAATTTTGAGTACCATTGCAGTAGCATTTTATGATATTAACGCCTGCTTGGATATTCCATACAATATAAAAAAAAAATCTGCCTTAATGCTGTAATCAACAGTTACTCGAATTAGTAAACCGATTTGGATGTTAATATCATTGCCCAACTTTTATATACAGCTGATATTAAGCCAAATTTTAAACGCAGCACGAATCGGACAACTCGTATTGACCGATGGTGACGTGAAACGAATGTTGGGGAAAACCCCAGATCGAAAAAAGAGTTCGTCTCGATTTTTCCGTTCCCTCCACAACAATGGACTAATTTCGTACACCGAATATTTATTTCTACTATGTATACTAACAAGTAAGTACCGTTGTTACCATTGTGTGTTTAAACTTGGTTGACACCTAACGCAAGCCTGTTTTAGTTAAGCTACTGCTTATTTTACATTCAATATTGTATATATAAATGACATTACTCTATTTGGGTAATCAAATTCATGATCTAAATTCTAAATAAACATCTTTACTTCGTTTTGTTTTTTTTATTAGATATTTCATATATTTATTGTTATTGCTACACACAATAAAACAAATTGATGTTTAATGTGTGCCGGTTTATCAACACCTAAAGCGAAAAAATACTAGTTAGCTTAACGGGTTAGTAACTTGCTGTTCAGCCAAAGGGCGGTTTGATGATGTCTTTAAGCAAGAAACTTTGCGGATATGGACCCTGGACGCTTGGGACTTAGTGAATTATTGTAGATACTGAAAGAATGTCTTAATTAAATACAGCACACTGCAATATCTCCGGTTATTCGACAGTTCGCGCGAGTTAATCTGACTATTGCCCGTGTGAGAACGCTGTCATACGTTTTTGCGAGATATGTCCGCAACATAACGTCTTTGCGTTTTTTCGCGATATAAATATATACTATTCTAAATCCACTTTGATTCTAATAACTTCACTATAGTTAAACCTCACCCTAAACTACAGCCCTAGTGTGCAGTTTTATTCTGACGCATCTTAGTTTGTCTGGATTTATTTGCAAAGTAACAATCTGAATGGTTTCCCATCCCCACACCAGAACCTAAATCCGGTTTCCAGATAGCATTCAATATGTTCGACAGAGATGGCAACCAACGGGTGGACAAGAAAGAATTTTTGGTGGTAAGTTGGGACGAACTACAGATTTTTATATTTTGTTTTTTATATAATCTATCCAATATATATATGTTTTAATAATATTTATATTTCCAGCTGAGCGAGATATTTCGAAAGCGTAGTGAAACTTCAACGGACAGCATTAGTGTAAGTTGACCTAATGCATGGAATTATTGGATAGTCTTTCAAAGTGCTCAAACCTTTTTTTCCAATTATATCACTAACTTCTTAATAAATAACCAAAAATTGACTTTTATTTTACAAACCAAGTGATCCACCATAAAAATGCGATTAACTTGTATAACAGATTTCCTCCATCTTAATATCGAAAGGACGTCTGGTGTGTTCATTGACTCAATATAATGCATATTTCCTCGTCTGTATTTCATACATAACATAACCACCGTCTTTCCGGTAATTTGTTAAATATTTCCTGCCGTGAATTTGTGTGGATATTGCCGGCCGTCATGTACCACCACTGTTGTGCAAACATCATTGAAATTATCGCCAGCGGCATCAACCTATATATATTCGGATTACACGACTGCCATAGCTTAACAGTGTGGTTGTTATGGTCGGTTTGTTAAAAAGCAACGCATGAAGAATATTCGTGGTATCTTGGCTCAAAGATCCGTCTCTTTGTAACATGGAATCTCTGCATCCGACTTACAGCATGTGTTCTTTGCATGTCGACAGCGTCATCTGGCGGTCAATACACACTTCAGTAGATCTTGTCCGGTATTCATTAGAAGCTCTTTAATCTTGCATGCCGCATCGTCTCAACACTCTCCAGTTTCTTACTTTCACTCCTAAATAATAGATCCAAGTAAATCGTTAAAACTAATGTGTAATTCCAATTTTACGAGCTAAGCGACAGATTACCAGCGCCCCGATTCATGCCGCCTGACCTAACATAGGCAACATATATCTTATAACGGACCTGTAGCATGTTAACACCCATAGCGTTAATATAGAGGTTCTTACGTAACGGTTCAACTATTGGTTGCACAGCGAAGTGACGACTGCAGAGGAAGGATGGACCTACAAGAAATAACAAAGATACGGGGGGTAATTGCTAGCTTTTAGAATATATTGCACATAGCAGAACAGGTAAGTAAGCGTGGCGAGTGCTGCACACGGCACATACAACCCAAAAGTAAAATCACTGCGCTGTCTCTGCTACGCAGTGCTTTACCCGACAACGTGAAAAGATTTGCATACGATTTTGATTTTGCACCGCCATGTATTTCCTGTTCAATACGCACGTTTGTTTATGTCTTTAATTTGCATCAAGTGATTGTGATACGACAATTAATGTGTAGATATGCTGATGCCTTTATTTGTTCCACATATTTACAAATATGACGCTACAATTTGCACAAATTTAATTTAAAAACCTAGCTGAAACCTGGGATATTTTGCTTTAATGAGTTTACCATATTTGGTTTGAAACCATATTTGTTGATTTGACACTGCACTATCTCTGGCAACCTGGCTTAGAGCACCCGGTATAAACATTTATATTCGTTAACATGGTACGTTTTACAACCCTTAGAGTTAAAGATTCTTGTTTTGTCTTGTAAAATGGTCTAACTGACCCTTACCAATGATAAATGATAGACCATCCACACCCTTTCTTTGTTTAGACCAGGTTGTTGTCATTTATTCTGTCTACCATTCTATGCAACGAATTAAGATTCCTCCCATCGCACAGGCTGTTAGCGAGGAAGATAATGATCATTCCGATACAACATTGCTCGTCCACTTGTTTGGCAGAAGTGGCAAAAACGACCTCAGCTTCGAAGATTTCCATAGGTGGTGAAAGTGACTTTTTAATGTGCCAACTGATACCAAACTTTAGTGTTGTCTCCCTATAACGAGTATAACGTTTTAACAACGACATTAAAAAATCAAAATCATAGAATTGCATAGGGTTTATGCAAAAAGCCCACAAAAACATACATCATAATGATAACAAAGTATAATTATTTATTTTAAACTTAAAAGTGTATTTTTAATATTTCTATTAGTCATTACAAATATTTTACTTGCAGTTTCATGAACAACCTCCAAACAGAAGTTTTGGAAATAGAAATATCCTTTTAAGATGGTTTTTAATCAACTATTATTTTATAAAGTTTAAATCTTAGTATCTAACATCCTTAAGCAATTAAACCCCATTTGGAAATCTTTTGTTCGTCTAAATTCTAAAAATTTGGCAATATTGTGTCCAGTAACAATATTATCGGTTTTTATCAGACCAGAGAAAACCTCTTGGATTACCACCAAAGGTTGATTTGTTCAAATCTTGATTGCACTAACTATAACCTCTTTACGTGTCGGGTTATAAATTCACAATTTGCTCTGAACAAAGTTGCGTATTTGTTTAAACATGTCGCGACCTTAGTTCACGTAGGTGTGTTAATGTTATATCCGCTGGAAATCTGTAAATTTTAATGGTGATAACAAAACTATAACTATTTGTAACGTTTTAACTTCGGGGAATTGAACCCGACCACAAAACTTGGTGGTTGTGTATGTTCCAAAGTATAACACACAATAACTTCGTTGAACCGGGCGGTGTTTATAATTGTCTATTTTGTAGTCAGTATTGTTGTCCCACTTCCGTTAGACGAGTCTCCTTCCTTAACTCATTACACTTCTTGGAGTATAGCCGAGGTATGGCCACAATATCGGAAGTCGACTTCGCCTGCATGTTGCTCCGGTTCACTGATGTTGGTGATATTGAGGAGCACATTCAGAAGCTCCGAGAGCGAATCCCGGAAGAAAAAGTATTTTTTTGTAATTTTATGGTATCGGGCATTCCTTTTTCACATAGCAAATGAAAACCGTATGATTACATCGTAAGAACGGCAGAATGCGATTTTAGTATGTAATCTAGTAGAAGGTACTCCTTGTATAAACTTTCCTTGCACAGTTCACAGCTGCGTTATGTGAGTTTCGTGTGTTTATCCAACATGCTAGATTCAACAGTATTTCACATAGATATATATATTT
The DNA here is from genome assembly GCA_000149265.1 of Ciona savignyi. NCBI lineage: Eukaryota > Metazoa > Chordata > Ascidiacea > Phlebobranchia > Cionidae > Ciona > Ciona savignyi. The sequence goes on from CH002525.1 coordinate 122,369, forward strand.
TTTTTCTTTTTTAGTTTTAGGCTGGATGCACGGAGGTTAGCATACTGATAAATTTTGCTCATTTTTGATTTTCTGACGTTCAAGCCAACGTTCGTTTTAATAAAACAAATCAATATCCCCTGTTTATTGGCTTTTGTGCGGACTAGACTTCACCTTAATCTTTTTTACTCTTCCGCAGGGGATTTCCTTTGAGGAGTTCCGATCGTTCTTTCAATTTCTTAACAATTTGGAAGATTTCGCAATCGCTATGCAGATGTACACACTTGCTGGGCGATCTATAGGCCAAGGTTGGTATGTCATTGGTCGAGCAGATACTGTTTAAACGTTAGGTCGTCGAACAGTCGCACTTCCGTACCGTGTGTGTGTGCCCTTTTCCTATACTTTAGATTATTCAGGTTGTTCCTCGTGAATGGAAAACCCTGTACGAGTTAGCAAACGGGCAATGGTCAGATTACCTCGCGCCCATCGTGGGGTTGTCGGAGATATTGCAGTATGTTATATAATAATATGGCGTTGCTTCTGTTTTAGCTAACATGTAAAAGTTTTCTTACAATACAAAGTAATGTCCTTGCGAGATAATATCAATAAAGGTGAGTTCCACACGGCATTCTGACGCGCCTTCCGTGTACCACTGATGTTGTCACCATTTCCACTGTTTATCGCCATTAAAACGCAAGACAAAGCCGCGGATCTTTTCAGACGAATTCATGCGAGCTGTTCAAATCTCTACTGGCCACCAACTTTCCGAGCACTTGGTCCATACCTTGTTCCAAATATTCGATAAAGACGGCGACAACCGACTCAGTCATGTTGAGTTCATTGGAGTAATGAAGGACCGGATCAATCGTGGCTTCCGGGTGAGAATTATAGAAAACTTTTAGGCCAAAACTTGGAACAATAGCTCAGAACGTCATACTCACTGGACTGTTGTTGTTCAACTTGGGGTTTAAGTTTGTGGTTGAACGTTGATTGTACGTTGAAGTTAACTTGAGGTTTAGGAGCTTTTTTACATCATTTTAGTGCGTAGGATGCCTTTTTATAATTTTGATTAACTGGAATGCAGAAACTACTTAAATTAACTTTATATGGATTTACAGTGTGGAAGTAAATTTGGAATATTACAAATTATTAGTAAGTATAGCAAGACACTTCGTCTAGATACAAAAGTATAATTTTTGTTTATACTACCATACGACTTTTCGCATACAGATTTTTAATTCGTAAAATATTAAACGATTCTTGTGATATACAATTCTACAGGATGTAGTTTTCTCAATTGATTAACCTTGTTGAAAAATGCTTAATTTTTACCAAATGTAACTCGAAATTATTGATGTCTAAATACTAATATACTCTTCAGCTGACAGTGCCAAAGGTAAGATCTATGCCTGTCAGTGCTGTAAAACTGGATGTTTATGTTAAATGTTGTTACTTGGGATGTAATTGTATGCTGTCCTTGGTCGCATGATTTGTACCTGGAATTAGAGGATTTCTTTTCGTTTTTACGTTTCCCATTTAATTGGGATTGGAAAATTTAGATAAGTTATAGTTTACTATGTAGCATTGTGCACCTATGACATGTGCTGTAGTCACCGCACCAACTTAGTCCTGTTTCTTTACCACTGTGTTGTTGCAGCGTCACGGGATTACCCGGCAGTTTAACGGAGTAAGCGGCTTCTCTGGCTGCGTGAGCCGCGAGTTGCGTATCTATGCCCGCGACCTGGCAACGCATTCACAAGGCAGAAAGATATTTTTATGAAGCCAGCTTGCTTTTATAACGCTCATGGGTTTTTACATGGTTCTATGGTGCCTTTGTTTCTTGAATACACGCTACAACTTTGTATAAACTATCTGTGTGAAACTGAAAATCGGTACTAAAATGAATTGTCATTTGCATGCGGTTATTGGACGACCCCTACATTATTTAAGCATTAGGTATCATCCATATGTGGTATGCAGTCCTAATTGTGTGAATTCTTGATAGTAACGCTTCATGCATGTGGATATGTCTCTTCGCTTCTCGTCTTCTCTGTGCGTTTTAATCGAAACCGGCCCCCGTTTCTTAATGACCAATACAACATCTCGTTCCCAGTTCGCACAAACTGACCAGAATGCATAATTATAGACTTATACATAGTAATCAAAATTTAATGTCTATGATATTATTGTAATTAAATCAAACAAAAGATCACACGATTTCAACCTGCCGCAAACCCAGTTGATATTAAATAGTATTTCAACTTCTTTTTTTCCGGGACTTCTGTAGAAACTGCGCGAAGAGCAACCATCTTGGTGGGCTGAATTCATCGATTGCTTCAGAACATAGGTCGTCATTAATTTACGTTTTTACGGGAAATGGTTTCGTTTTTATAATTTCCTTAAGACTGCATGAATCCTTGGCATGTGAACAATGGGTTGATAATTCACAATTGCACCAAATTCTACATTTTAGTATTTGTTATTTTATTTTTAGTGTAGGGTACTTCGTCAAATACGAAGTAGGCCTGCTATCAATTCGTTTTTTTCCTAATCTGCATTTTGTTGTCATAAAACGATTTTATCATTTGTCATATAAAATTAATTTGACCGGTTTTTGTATAAACCAGCCTAAACCTACAACATCGTCGGGTTACCTTATGTACTCACAGAAGGTATTGTAGTGTGTCAAATGCGATAGAGAGTAACTATCCGGTATATCTATATTTATATATACCGATTGGTTACTTTTTGGTTTTAAATATGACTGTTTGGTCTTATTTTAAGTTAAATATAACTGATCAGTGTAAGATTTGGAGAGAGTTTATTGCATGTTTTTTTGTGCTTTCCATAGTCTACAAGCTACAACATATACCAATACGTTGTCATTTATCCTCACTAATTTAGTGTCGACCTACGAGTCATTCCGGTTGGACTGGATTTAAAAAATGCGTTCGGACACAAATCCGGATTTCTCAAGAATCAAGCTGACTTTATTATGATCATCTTGCTTTGCATGCGGGGTTCTGCTACAATTTTGTTGTCGATAATTTGCACTTGTAACTTTAAATGCCAGTTTAAATAGTCTTGTGTCATATTAATCGTGTTTTACCATTAGCTTTTCGATACGCGTACAAATTATAATTAATATAATTATTTTACCGTGCTAGTTGTTAGTTCTTAATTAAATTAAATATTTTCATGCTTAATTTATAATCCTGTAATATATTATTAAATAAATGCTGTTACTTTCGAAATATCAAGACTGTTGGCCAATCATCATAAACACTAGTGACAGTAGAACGTGCCAACAAAGTATGTTGGAAACCAGATGTGGTGTATCTGGGAAGAAGGTGAGAAGACCGCTCAAACACTTTCTCTCGGTTAAAATAAAAACCAAGAAAGCGTGCCGATAGTTGTTAGGTAAAAATGTATTGTCCAATCCGGTTAAACTTTTACAACTAGGATCCGACCTGTTAATAATGATAATTTTTATCAAAGTTTCAAGGAAAGTTCTTAAAAAGTATAAAAGCAGCTGGTATTTTTGCGGTTATATTTGGTAAAAATCGACTCTAAACAGAAAAGGAATGACTACTTACTTTAAATTAAAAAAAAAGATAAAGGATGTATGAACTGATTTTACAAAACACAAATGGTCTTTCAGCCTATGTTTATTTATACATGTCAGTAGGGGCCCTAACCAGAATCGTTATAATTTATAAACATTTTATATAATTTATTTCTTTAAGCAGAAACAAATTGATCCCTTAATTAAATAACCAAACTTGTTCACCTTTTAAAAATGGCACACATTTTGTTTTAGTCCGTATTTATTTGCTTCTCCTATAGTCCTCATGTTTTACCTGGGTGTTTTGTCCGTTCGAAATCGTCGAGGAGTTATCAAATTGAAAAAAAACTATTACATATTTAAGCTAACATGGGCTTTATGTACAAGTATGTCAAGACTTATTTTTAGGGGTTTAGCCTGGGACAATCCCCCACAATCTTGGAATACTAATTAACTTATTTTTAAGCATTTTATATATTCTAGAGATCATAGGGCCCAATCTAATTACCAAAATTATAACGAAGTTTGTCTTATATAAGTTTACTCACAAAAGATACAGGTTATTATTTTTTAAGTATATTTTTTATCAATCGGATGTATAGTAGCGCAAAACCTAATTACCAAAAATTGAATTAATTGTGTAAGATGTTAGAACACTTTCAATAGCTTTCAAAAAGTAACCCTGTCGATCCAAATCTAGTAGAGAGAGTTCTTAAATCATGGTGATACTAGCAGATAGCCTATGGTAGCCAACATGACCTAGATATAATCAAACACACCCAAAATTAAGGGTTTTACCCTGGGGAAGTTCCCTAAACTCTGGAAATACAATTTACATTTTTTAGCATTTTATATTATGGCGATCCTGTTATAATTTATTAATTTTAATTGGTCTAATGTTTGTCCATTTACTACGGTGGCCCATAAGTGCAATCCTGAAATTTTATTTCAGTCTACAAAACTATTTCATAATCGACAAAAATATTTTCAAATCGACAAAAATATTTTCAAATCGGCAAAAATATTTTCAAATCGGCAAAACACTTTTGCCGATCGGCAAATCTTTTTTTGTAGCCAACCGGCGAAACTCTTTTGCAAATCGACAAAAATGTTTTCAAATCGGTAGAACTCTTTTACCGATCCGCAAATCTTTTTTGTAGCCAATCGACAAACCCCTTTGGCAAATCAACAAAAATATTTTCAAATCGGGAAAACTATTTCGCCGATCCGCAAATCTTTTTTGTAGCCAATCGACAAAACTATTTTGCCGATCGGCAAAACTATTTTGTCAAACGGCAAAACTTTTCTTTTTTGCTATTATTGTAGTGTTCAACACACTTTAGGTATAATACGTCCTTTATTATAAGTGTGTCGAGATGGAAAGAGACCGACAAGCGAGATGCCTCTGGCTTATATAGCCGACATAACATAGAGATCTTAAATATCACTACATCCCCCTTTAAAGGATAATGAAAATAATGACCAGAAATTTAGGTACTATATCAATAACAAACAGTAATATAAAAGCATAACACGTCTCCATCCGGAAACCGTTATTCTTATATTCATTGTCAGTGTTCTGTTTTGGAGTGCCGGTCCTCGTGGCGATGCAGGCCTTAATTTCCGCTTTTGCTTTCTCCACGTTCTCGGGAAGACCCGTTACTTTAAACACTGGCTTTTTTTCGCGACTCGGTGTCACTATGTACGTGTGGGTCTTCTTCTGGATTCGTTTAATGGTCGCTCCTTTGGACCCCACCACCAACCCTACGATTCGGTAAGGGACTCGAACTTTCACGGTGATGGTTCCGAGTGAACGATTACTGTCGGACGTCGCGTTAGTTGGGCCGTTTATTATCGCGTGCTTATTACGAGTTGCGCGAATTTGTGTGAAATGTTCAGCAGTGGATTGAACCTCTCTGTGAGCCATTGCGACGTCCTCCTTTGGGCCGGTAATCACAAACGCTGGCTTCTCCCCACGCACCGGGGTTTTAATGTAGGTGTTCGTCGTCGCCCGGAGCGCTTTGATCTTGCATCCTCGTCTTCCAACAATTTCTGCAACAAGTTCCGAGCTCGGTACGGGCACGCATTCGGTCATGATTTGACCTTTCTTGATTTTCGTGACCTTCTCATCGGAATAGGTTGAAATCCTTCCTAGGTAGGCATCTGATTCTTCCGGAGTGATCAACGGTTGCAATCGATGCTTCGATTTACAAACAGTTTTAAAGTGACCACGTTTATCACAAGAAAAACATACTGCGCTTCTAGCAGGACAACTTGCTCTTTCGTGCGATGAGCCGCCACACCATTGGCAGTTATTTGGTTTACGTCGGCATTGATTGCTTCCCCGCGCCACGCTTGTCCTTGTAGATGCTTTTGTACTGGCGTGCACCGCGTCCAACGATTGATTTCGTTCCTCTTTTAAAGTAATTTGTTGTTGCTTTACAACTTCGGTATTTCTAACCATGTTTACCGCTCTTTCGAGGGTTAAATCGCCGATCATCTGTAACCGTTCATATAGTGAATCGTCGCTAATCCCCACGACTATTCTATCTCTTAACATTTCGTTTCTGAGCGTCCCATAGTTGCAGTTTTCCGACATTTTATAGAGTGATGTAATAAAATCATCTATAGACTCCCCAGCCTGTTGCGAGCGTCGATTAAACTTTGCCCTTTCAAATATTACATTTTGATGGACATTGAAGTGCGCCGTAAACTTAGTTTTTACGGCTTCATACCTTCCTCTTTCCGCTTCCGTTAAATTAAACGAGCATAGGATGTCTTCCCCCTTATTGCCTAATAAGTACATTAAGGTATTTACTTGCTTGGACTGTGATTCGTCCAACAGTCCCGATGCTTCCCGGTACCTCTCGAATCTTCGGATCCATGCAGACCATGCTTCTGGAAAACTGAAGTCGAATACTTCCGGTGGAGCTATTTGAAACGACATCTCACTTCTGACACCATGTAGTGTTCAACACACGATAGGTATAATACGTCCTTTATTATAAGTGTGTCGAGATGGAAAGAGACCGACAAGCGAGATGCCTCTGGCTTATATAGCCGGCATAACATAGAGATCTTAAATATCACTACAATTATCGCTTAATTCTCTCCCCATTTGATATTTGACCTCGTAGAAGTTGGACGGTTGGGTAGCTTAGCTTTATGATACATGTACATTATAAGTATGATAATAACTTTACAAAAAAACAAACAATGTTGTTAAATAAATTCTAAGCCTAGTCGCCTGGACGATTGGCTTAGTGATGCGGCGCGCAGGACCCTTAGCCGAAAGGTGGCCGATAGAAACTTGCCGCTGTAAGCATCAAGTAGGTTGTGTCCTTGGACAAACCTTGTAAAGACTTTAACGGCAGTTTCTTGAACCTAGTCAATATTACCTTTTCCGGCTCAAAAATACATTTGTCGACTCGAAAATACTTAGGTCGACAGTGAATTAAAAGATTTGCGGTTCCTAAAAAAGTTTTGCCGATTGACAAAATAGTTTTTGCCGATCGGCAAAAAGAGTTTTGACGATTGGCTACAAAAAAGATTTGCGGATCGGCGAAATAGTTTTCCCATTTTGAAAATATTTTTGTCGATTTGCAAAAGAGTTTTGTCGATTGGCTGCAAAAAAAGATTTGCGGATCGGTAAAGGAGTTTTGCCGATTGGCTACGAAAAAAGATTTGCCGATCGGCGAAATAGTTTTCCCATTAGAAAACATTTTTGTCGATTTGCAAAAGAGTTTAGCCGATTGGCTACAAAAAAGGATTTGCCGATTGGCTACAAAAAAATATTTGCGGATCGGTAAAAGAGTTTCGCCGATTGGCTACAAAAAAAGATTTGCCGATCGGAATTGTCGTATTGCCGATCAAAATTGTCGTACCAGTTAGTGTGGCGCTTTAGTGCGAATCCTTTCACCCGAAAGGTTACAGGTTCTGAACTGGTCGCAATCTAGTCGGTTGTGTCCTTGGGCGTGGCACTTAAATTTGGTTTGTTGTACCCATAATAAGTATAGCGATGCGTGTCTGTCAAAACGACCCCATAGTTTGGTGAGTTGGATTAGCGCGCCGCCTTTCAGTCGAAGGTTCAAAACTAGTCGCAAAATCATCCCCCCCTCACCACGGGTCATGTCAATTTTCTGTAATCACTATACCATACGAAATGAAAATTACATCACATCGCCTATTCATACGTTAAATTTTTTTGTTATTTTTCCCTTTGCCAAATCTGATAAATTATTGCGTATGTTACCTACATATCCCATCCACCCCGTATTTACATCCATTATCATGTGACGATAGAATCAAAAACTGAAGAACTTTTACATACTATGTTAAATATCTTTTTGCTTTTAGTTTTAACTCACCTTGCAAATCAGGTTAATTTTTTGTTAAAAGTTATTATTTATAAAAGTTGTTATTTTATAAGTTAATAAAATGTTTTATTTCGCTTAAATTTTAGTTTATCGTGGCATTGTTTTGTTTTTTATAACTACATTTAAACTTAGGTGTAAAAGACAGCTCTTATTTACTGTAATACAACGTAAACTAAACTTAGATTCTGCAAATAATAATCCGATTTGTTTTTGAACATGTACAACGTGATTTATCCTATTTGGAAAATGCAGTAGACAAGATAGAAAAATATAGAAGCTGAAATTTTAAAGTGTTTCCTATTTGGCCATTTCACATTAAAAACTACCTGCCGGTAGTTATTCTCTGGGAAATCTTTAAAGGTCAATCATGGGCTGCTGTGAAAGTTGCTTGGGAAAGACCGACGATGAACCAGTAAGTTTTAAGACGTTTTGATTAAACAAAAATAAATTAACTATGGCATGTTAGGGCTATGTGCATCTTGTTGTTCCTGACTGTCTTTACTCACAGTGTGTTAAAGTACCGGTAATTTCAGTGTGTTGAATATGATAAAGTCAAAATAAATTTAAATTTATAAAAGATTCTTAGCAACCTAACATAGCACATCATATTTAACAATGATCAGTTTATGAACTTGTCCAACAAATAAAAATTGGTGTATCTAGATAGGCTGCGATATGTATGTTTTTCCCTATGAAATGGAAATATAAGGGCATCATCACAAGGGAAATCGTTTGATTACCTCACAATTACTTAAGGGACATGGGTAACCCATTGATGGATTACAGGAGCTATTGTAGTGTTTTGTGTATGATTAAGAAGAACGACTACCTAGCACCAGTTTCGAATCTGCAATCCTTGGTCTGAAAGTAAAAGCACCAATCCACCCTGCTACTTGGTTATATACCCGAATTTATTTTAACCCTGGATTCATTGTTAACCGCAGAATGAACGAACATCTTTATTGGGTCCTTCTGGTAATGCAATTCCTGTCAATGCTGCCAATCCAATTTCCACTCCTTATGACCCAACACCAGTGGGAAGCATTGCGAACAGCAAATTTGACGAACAGTCGATGTTCAACGGAATAATCACACAATACAACAAGTACAGTGCAAACTAACAAATATAATGTAATATTATATAGCATGATTGTAAGAACCAGAAAAGCAGATAATGCCTAACCTAACCACATCATGAAGCAGAAAAAAATTAGTGTCTTTAAAAATTACCTAGTATACCACACAGTTTACCTAGGGTATTAGGAATTATGATACACTGTAACCTACACACTTTTTCAAAGGTGGATGAATAAAATTCTGATCATGGTTAATGTATTGTGTTAAAAAAGAAAAATATTTATTTTCTATTACTTGGAACCATACTCCATTTTGGGTTTACTGTCTGACTTCTTTATTTTAAAACTCAAATTAGCGAATGTACCTAGCTAGGACAAAATATAATTATTATGTTGGTATTTGTAGTACTTTAAAAATAAAACCGATTAAGTTATAATCATCTGGATTTCAACGTTAGGTTCAGATTCAAACAACATCTGTGTACAAATTCGTGCTCTTGTGTTGCAGATTTCTGACATAAACCAATCGACCATTGCTACTTGTGTGGAATAAATAATGATAGGATGGGGTACTGATTTCCACTTGTAAACTAGTTTTATCCGTCCCGATTGTAGATTTTAACAGTACGGTACTGCAGTTATTACGAAATGCCAATTGTATACATAATCGGAACATCAAAACTGGGGTTGAATTTTTATTTTTCACAAAACCTAACTTTTGCTTTTAGTGAAGTGATTGATATAACGTCGATGGATTCCAAGATTGATGCAGTCGAGTATATGAACAGGGTTCAACTATATAAGTATGTAAAAATGTTTTAATTCCTATCTATAGGAATATAATAACTCTATAGAGAATAACTCTATATAGAGAATATATTTATAGGAATAACTCTATAGAATGACTAGTATATAACCAAGTTATATAATTTAAACTAATATTATTGGGCTTCAACTTTTTTGTGTATATTAATTTGAAATAAAAAGCAGTTTAATGCAATTAAATATGAAATATAAGATAAGATTCCTGTATTCACAACGATTTTGCAGTCGCAAAGTTGCTTCATTGACAAGTGGATCCCGATACAAACAACAACCCCTTCATTCATCTGGGAATAATCCGGCCAATGTGCTGAGATGTGATACAGTTGGCATTGATGACATAGCACTTGTAAGTACTTGGATTTGTGTCTACCGGCATGTATTTCCTTGTAGAAAAAGTAAGAAATAAGACTTCCCATATTACTATTTCAACAGGGTCTACTTTACTTTTTAATGTAAACAAATGTATTTTAGAGTATATGGAAGTGAATTAAAATATATGAACCCGGCATTGCTTAGGCCACAACTCTATTTCAGGTATGAGTTGGGTCTGAATTAGCTTGGCCTATTTCCCAACTGTTTTAGTATAAATCAGATTTTAATAAGAATCAACGCATCTGTCCAGCAGCCTGTGCTGCTTGAACCATTATTGGGAATTCGGTATAGATCAATAATTAATAATTATAAAGACTTCTGTGGAAAAATATAAGTTTGACTATGGGATAGGTTCCAAATCTTGATATAGGTCCGGTCCGGTTGTCTAACAGTTAAGTGCATCGCCTTTCAATCGAAAGGTTGCAGGTGCGAAACTGGTCGCTAGCTAGTCGGTGGTGTCCTTGGGGAGGGAATTTAAGGACATTGCCTGAGCCCAGCGGATTAATGGGTTCTACCAAATTGAAGGAACATGTCTATCAAATTAAACACACTACAATAGCTCCGGTAACCCGACGATGGGCGCGAGGGGATCTGACGATTGCCCGTGTGTTAACCCCCTTGGTTTTTCCCATTCACGGGGATAAAGATGAATATCCTATCCTATATATAATTATTGGAATTGTAAAACTTGCCTTAGTTAAGATTTACCGACCTGGTAGTTTCACCAAAGTGTCGCATAAACTGAGTAGGCTAACCAAATGTTATAAGGAAACCTCGATGTGCAAAGTATACCTAGCTACCATTTTCAGTTGATAGAACATATTTCTGTGTATTGTGATTGAACAAGATTGGAAGGCAGAAAATAAACAACATTTCAATGTGTCCAATTCTTTTAAACCTTTATAAAATGTATGCAGCCCTTTATGCCAAATGTGGTATGTTATTAGTTTATACAGAACCTCACCAAATATTTTGTGGTGACAAGTTTTTTTTTCACAGATCACTGAAGTGGCTAGTGAAATAAACAAGGCAATGGTCAACTTTAAAGTTGAGAAACAACAAGACTTAGTGTTAAGTTTGGAACATCGGTAGCGTAGAAACTACATTTCCGGCATCCCTCTCCGAGTTGACTCACAGTGTCAAGTCTTGTGCAATTTCTATGACAGAAAAACTGACATCTGTTCAGCAGATTATTCTGTTAGCCGCATTACAGTTGCTGATTGGATAAAGAATATTTTAATTTTTTTTCACAAATACAGGTTATTTATTCATTCGACTTATTGTGTAACATTATTTATACATTGCATTGATTGAATAAAGAATCATTTCCATTTTAAGCAGTGATGGATTTGTAATCCTTAGAATGATCTATGCCCATGTAAGCCAACAGTTTATATTTGGTATCCTTTTTATCTACAGTTTTTTATCCATTTCAGTGTGTTGTATACAATAGAAATAATAAGCTTGGAAAACGCTACTCACTACCTACAGCAAGGATAATGGTCCTAACACCATGTTGGTATTTAGTATGATACTACGTACGAGAAAAGACAAATGTTATGTGACCTGAGTGATGATTAAACCTAAAACATACACCCAAGTGGCTGCACCTAACAAGTAATTTAGCTTTCATCCCTGTAATTTGTAAAAATAATCAGATTCTACCAACATTGGTTACAGATTATTTAAGATGCAGTGTTGTATATAATGAAGTTTAACCCAACAATTCACTGGGTACATTCTATGTCCAGACTTGTTCAAGGACAAAACCCCTAGACAGCCGGTCTTAATCCAACAATCTTTTGGTTAACAGCATATGCTCTAAGACTAAGCTTACTGGTCGAACTAATATTACCTTTAACAGCTCACTGACGATAGCTTAACAACAATGAAACTCTGGGTTTATGACAACTCCAAAGGATTTGTTTTCTTGTTTGATTTGACAACTTGGTTAAAGAAATTTTTTTTATATAAGACAAACATTTACAACGAACACAATCAGTCTAAAATTTTTTACAACAGTGTATCTTAATAGTACGAACACATAAAACATAATATCACAGCATCTATTCAGTGGACACAGTGATTTAACAAAACAAGCCATTCTGCACTATTCTGATTGTTCCATGCTTATATCAAGAATAAATACAATTCATGGAACGCAATTCACCACTTTTCTTGCCATGCAGGTTTCACTGAGTAGCGTCCGCTAGATTTTCCTAAAACTTCTTTGACAACATCAGAGTTTTTGGTCAACTCTAAACAAAAGAAGCCTAAGTTTAAAAATTCCGCTGAATAATAATATTCAGTAATACACCCTAGACATGTAGACAACTAACTATTGTTGGCTTCACATATTTTAGAACATGTCTTTGTTACAATACAATGTGAAAGAATGGTTAAAACAAAATAAAAAGTTGGGAAAAATTTTGTCAGTCAATCCATAAACATATAAGAGTAAATCAACCATAAAAACAAGTCTACCTTGTGCTTTTCTAACAGACATTCCATTCCGATCAATTGATGTGCCCATGTAAGCTTTCTGCCGCTTGTATTCATGTAACTGTGAAGTTCTCTGCAAACCAGGTGTCGGTTTGCATCCCTGCAGTCTTTTTAACATTTTCTGAAAAAAAAACACCATTTAAGGTTAATTAATTAGTGCTGTTCGCATACAATGTTTTTTTTGTTTTTTTAATTTTTTTTTGGGGCCATTCTTAACATCGAATAGTGTCAGCTCAATTTAAGTGCGGACAATAGACAAGGTTGTTGTAATAGCTGTCTTGATGTTGTAGATTCAAATACATCAATAAAAATACATTTCTCTGAATAATCAATAAAGAAACACTCTGGATAGGATATTCATGTATGTTTATCCTTGTGGTGGTACATAGAATGGGTGTTATAGCATGGGTAATCATTAGACCTCATTTCTGAGCTATTGCATTGTGTGTATTAACCCTTTAACTGCCGCTGTCGACACAAGTCGACAGCGCTAAAAATTACATAAGTAGAAAAGTATACGGCCGATTTTGATCAGTGAGATGGCGCTGGAGAGCTGAATAATTTCTGCGTTTACCAATATAAGATGATATATAGGTTTGCATTTGATATTTTTTAGTTATTTGAGTTTAAAAAATGTATACATATATGTGTGATTTTTAGTTGTTTTAATTAGTTTTAATTTTGATTTTAGTCCCCGATTAATTTATAACTATTGTCGTCATGGTTCGCTTGTTTAGTTTGAAAACAAGCCTTTCGTTTTTCGCTTGTACATTTTGGATTAGGCTATTTTTTGAGCTCATGGAGGGTAAAAACAGGTATTCTGTTGAAGAAACTGCCCTTTTGTTGGCTGATAATGATTCTGGAAGCAGTTGTGCTTCATTTTCGAGTAGTTCTAGCCATGAAGAATCTTTTTGAAGCTGTTTTGCAGCAGTTTTGTTTTCCTGTGGCTATGTGTTTGTGTTTCATTGGGCGAGTGCAAAAAAAAATAAATTATTTTTTGATTTTCGTATTACGACGTCATCAGTAAAGTTTTGACGTCATCATAAAACGAGTAGTACAAAAATGTTCCAAAGATAATCATAAATAACTTTGCTACATACTGTTTTGTTTGTAAATGAAAAAAAGATAGTTTTTGTTGATCTAAACAGTAACACATGACGTCATTGCCCAATGCATGACGTCATCAAAATTTTACTAATGTTAAAAAAAAGAAAATTTATTACTGAACAACTTTTCTGTTAATCATATAATGCTTACATCAATAGTTTTTTAAACAGAAGCTTCTAACCTAAGGTGACTTAGCCAAAAAATGACCTAAAAAACAGCCGGCAGTTAAAGGGTTAAGTTAAATACATTGCTAGAATTAAACATCATTCTATAATGTCTTGCCCTTGTGAAAAGAAACCCCAGATTTTTAGCTGCTGGTCCAACAAGTTACTACATAAGCTAAGTGGGGGTACACGCACGCATTATGATATAGCTTGGAAAGTAGAGTAATGGCGGGCGGTATTTATACTACTGATCACTCCGTTAACTGCTATTAAGTATGTGCTGTTCCAACAAATTTTCCATCTCTAGGTACAAACTGTCTATATTAACCTCTCACTGTTTACAACAACCTGGCATTGAGGAAATACTTACCAGATTTTCCCGTTCAACCTGTCTTTGATAATTGATTCGGTTAATGGTGGAGTGGTACAATTTGGTTTGTTTTGATGATTTATGTCGCTGTGTTGATGTGGAACTAGATCGTGATGCCGTGCTTCGCCTGAAAATAATTGTGTAGATAAAATAGCTAAAGAATAAGAGCATGTAAGCTAATTTCAAGTCCAAACAGTCCCAGGTAACTACAGTCAGATTTTGGACAAAAATTAAGAGAAGGAATAGTTAATTAGATCAGGTGAGTCGGCTACCTGCTTCTATCCGTTGCATCTGATCGTACTGATGTCGTAGAACGCACACTAGAGGCGCTGGAGGGTCGTGGTTGCTTTCTTGACCTGGTTATTTCATTCAAAAGCCTTCGATTTTCACGATCAATTTCGCGTACCTGAAATATTTAATTAATGATACTTTCAATTATTCAATCATTGCAATTCTTCACAATCAAGTGAACTGCAAGGTTTTCTACTCTATTTGATCTTTCCAGTACAGTCAAACAGTGTCGCTCTAATTGCTACTAAATAATTGATGCTATAAGAACTGTCAGCATTAAATTAGCTTGGCATATGAAATGTTGGTAAAACCGATTGGTAATGCTTCTGATGGCAAAGTTTATTGGCCAGAATATTTATGCATTTAACTTTATATAAGCACATTACTGCATAAACCAGAGGCAAAAATCATCAAATTTCGGGCAATTCAGAATGCACTCGCGTGTGGAGCACAGGTTCTAACGCAAGTAAATTTTATGAGAGTATCAGGAGTAATATTTTTAAATAATAAAATAAAACGTTTTATAAAACAAAATTTGTGCTATGTGTATAATAAAAATCGGTCACAACGATGAGGATTTTTTCCTACATGCCAGTTTAACATAAATGGTTGCAGTAATCGTTAATTAGTTTTTTATTTGCTGAATCAAATTTTTACTCGCTTGCTGTGCAACATGCGATTATACATGGAGTGTTACTCATGTTATTGCACAGAGTTTTGGCCCTGATAAACATTTCTAACTTTATGCATTTAATTTTTACAAACAGTTAACACTCTGGCTTACCTGTTGGTTTGAAAATGACAAATTCTTTCTGCGTTCTGATTGTTGGCTTACTGGTCTTACAATCCTTTCATGTTCCTCTGCACACCGCCTCTGGTAACATAAAAAAAGATAAAAAAACGATTCCTGGTATATTTCACAATACATGTACACAAGAATTTAAAAATGCCTTTAAACTGGTTGGTTCTAACCACCTGGATGGAAGTGAAAGGTCCAGATTAGAACAAATAAATCGTGATAATGATGCGATAGACATCTTCTGTGGACAAACTAGTGCTGTTTTATTGCGCATCGCTTTTCAAAAAGAACGATAGTGGTATCATGTTGGCAATTCTAGGCCCAAGTCACAAAATTTTAAATTGAATTTTGTTAGAATAAGCATAAATCTAATAAACCATTATGTTGCAGTGATCTGATTAATCATTTTGTAGAACTAAATCTGGCAAATAAAAATCATGGAATTTTGTTAAATTTTTAATGCACTACACATGCGAAAAGTCTGAAACAATTTTTACTCTTTGGCTTCAATTGATAGCCGACTTCATGTTTAATATTAAAAAAATAATAATTTATTCTCTGTTTTTGTTATCATGAGCTGAGTCCATTTGCATGAATCATAAAAAAACTCAAGTTTGATTTGTTTAACCAAGTGCAAGTTGATAATTAAAATTTTGTAATATAATGAAGATATTCTAATATAATTAAAAAAAGGCTTAGTTTTTTCTTTCACAGATATACTTCTATAACAACAACCGAAAATTTGCGTTATTTTGCTTGGCTTTCCACTTAAAAACTAATTCCAACCAATCCGATGTAGATTTTTATTAATAGCATTAAAAAATATATATTCCAACAAATAAAATACTGGTACTTCATATTGGTATGTGACTTAACTCAAATATACTACATTATCACAATCAATCACAAATTAAGGATTGAATGCGGGGCGAAAAACACAATGTTGATATCACGGCTGTCGTTGCTAGCCTTTTTTTTCAGGAAGGTAGTCTTCAGTGCACCTAATTATCTTCCTTATGTCTTTGTAATCATTATCAGTGTTAGAATGATATTTTTCATAAATTTAAAATATAATAAAACAAACTTTTTTCATTTGTTCAGACTACCTGATTTGAAAGTAGCATATTGGCAAAATTTACTTTTTTCATTTGTTCAGACTACCTGATTTGAAAGTAGCATATTGCCAAAATTTACTCCACCACTATACACTACCATAGTAAAAAGTAAAAAAAAATTTGCATGGCATACTTCAAAGATAATCGATTCAGGCATTTTTTTACTTGGTCTATCTAACAGGAGTATATCCACTTTCCATCATGTGATGCATGCTAATTTAATTTAAACTAATAAATAAAAAAAACATTCAAAAGCATATATATATATATATATAGATATATAGGTCAAACCTGTTTTGCTTTCTGTTCAAATCCTAGCACAGTTTCAAGTAGCTGGCTGATGTCCCTAGATTCCATTGCTGTGGAACCTAGAAGGCGCTGTCTATGATTTTCAACAGCCCGACTGTGGCGATTGTCTTGCCCCGCTTTCCCATGCATTTTATTCTGCTGTACATCTTCATCACTGCTACTAAAGTAATCGTTATATATATTTTGGACATTATTTCGATTGCGATCTTTAATAATAGGTGCACGTCTACTCGGCATATCCATTGTTGTCTCAAATGAAACATTAAACTTTGGGATGTGCTGTACAGTAGAGTAGTCCAAGTCTTTTAAAAATGCTTGTTTATGGTGTTTTCCTGTTTTTGTTTTTACTACTTTTCGATTCATGTTCGGGGACATTTCTGGTGATGACAAAGGAGAAACATCTGTGACAGAATCTGATGAATCATCATTCAGTTGATCATTTGGCTCATTTTTGTTTTTAACCAAGTGATCATTTCTCTGTTTACGTTTGACTTGGACGGAAATTTGATTTATTTCCGTGTGTGCCTCATTGTCCGAAAATTGATCTTCATCTGAAGACTCAAAATCATTTTCATAAAATGGTGACTTATAAGACGGTGTATCCTTTAATGCTGCATTGCTTTTACCTTTACCATCATGCGTCCCATTGGTTCCATGTAAATTGTTGTGACTTTTATCTGAAGATTCATCATCAGACGAACTTGATTCAAGTTTGCTCAGAAAGCTTTTCTGATTTTCATGGCTTGCTTTACTGCGGTATTTATCTAAAAAAAATTATTATTCTAAAAAATGGTGTTTTATATTGTGTATAATATGCTTCTGATAATATCTTTATTTTAAAATAAAGTAATTATATAAGAAACCATTACATATGAATTATTTTCTAGAGAACAGTGCAGACACCAGTTAAAGTCATTTGCACTGAATTGTAGGAAAAGTAAAAACAAATCCAACCTTCATTTGGGTCATCAAAAAAATCATGGTCTACAATATCATCCATTGTTCTAGCCTTGGTGATTGACACAAATGCTTAAAATACTGCCATACCTAAAACCTAATTTCCTGCAACATTCCGTTTCTTTGTTACATGTAGACATTTATACAGAAAGGTTTAACAAAGAAAATACAGTAAACTTAATATTAAGATAAGAACCTAAAGACACATAGGATACAAACAAGTAGTCTAGCCAATACACATTTATACCTGATTAACTAGTTATAATCAAGGTTACATTATACACTACTATGGTATTGTATATTACATTATACACTACTATGGTATTGTATGTTCCAGGGTAAAATTTTAGGGGTTAGTGCAAAATTCTAGCTATAAAATTATCAACTCGCTTTAAAGGCATCCAGGTGTGTGGGTTATTTAAAAGAATCTTAAGTCTTTTACAGAGTTCAAGGTTATTTTTTAAATTTATGCTTACAGCAAAATTTTAACAGACGATTACAATATATATCGTTATGCATAGCAAATGGTGCAGCAAAACACAAAAGAGTCACAGAGTTGGCTACACCATTATGTTCAGTTAGAAAATAACATTGAATAAACAGTAAGAAAATACAGTTAATGCTACTTCGAATAGTTTTAATGAATGCATTTAAAACTGAATTAAAGATATTGTGATCATAAATATGTTTTGATTTTAGACAAAGACTAGCTAGTCAACCTATTATGTACAACTATACGGCACTCTATAATTCATACCGAAGAATACCTGCAGGCTATACCAGTATAAAGCAAGGTAACCTTGATGTTATTTACCTGTATGGTAAGGCCTTTTTTATTCATATAGCCAAAACCATATTTAATTGATAAGTATTTTGGAAATACATAAATAACTTATTTTGTAACATATCTATAACAATAATACTACCACTATACAGGTACTTTTGTGCCTTTATTTCTCTAATATTGTTGGTACTATGACTGCTTACTTGTCCTAAAACAACAATTTCTTTATCACAGTTAAAAAAACAACAAAAGTTACAACCCACTCGAAGTCAATTGAATTACACTTTAACAAAGTAAAATGTCGCTCGTTTTCGTTTTAAAATTTAAGTTGTTTGTTTGTTAGCAACTGTGCGTCTAGCGCGCCCATGCGGTTGAATACTAACTAGATTACCAGTAGTGGGCAAATATAAAAAACTACTTTACCCAAAGGTAAAAAAGCGCATACAGATTACGTTATAAATTCCGACAGCATGACTCGTTTTTAGCGACGTCTTTCAGGCATTCTTCAAATCAAGGAGATAAAATATGATTATCCTATTCGTACAACCGATTAGTATGATTGTTTAGTAATTCGCCCTTCAGCCGAAGGGCTACAGTTTTGAAACTGGTCGCTCGCTAGTCGGTTGTGTCCTTGGGCATGACAGTTAACGGCATTACCTGAACCCAGATTATATGGGTTCTACTAACTTAAAGAAACGTGTTAATTATACACAACACAAAGCAATAGATCCAGTAACTTGACAGTGGGGGCGAGGTGATTTGATGATTGCCAGTGTGTTATCCCCGATGGTTTTCCTATTCACGGGGATAAACACGAATATTTCATCCTTATTCCTAGACCATATTATTTTGACATACCAGATATGAAGACACATCAATAAAGAACCATATGGTTTATTTCAATTTGCCTAGCCCTTGCTTCACTATTAACAAATAAGCAGAAGACGTGAAAAGCAGCAAAATAAGTAGATTAGGGGCTGTATGCCTACAACAGCAGGTTATCATAAAAAATTCCCCAAAAAGGTATTTAAATCCCAATCGCAAAGTCTAACTTAAAAGCGATTGGAAAAATAAATAACGGTGTAAATTATAAAAGCCGTGAAATGGTATAGGCGATAAACAATATATATAACAAAAAACACTTGTCTTAGTGCTGGATAATCCTTTCAACTTCTGAGTAGGACAGCGCACATATAATGCCATGTAGGTTATGGTTTTTGGATACAAGTTTAACCCTGCTTCGTTAATCTAACTACATTTCTTTGTGACCTTGAGTGTATTTCCGTGTCTTGGTGTGACTGATTCGTCGTCAGACATAGAACCCGATGCGTGTGTCCCTAGATGGACTTCTAGTTCATTTATTCTTTGCTTGAGCTTTTGTTGTGACGAAGCGTTCTCTGCGGTCATTCGAGAAAACTTGATTTGTAATTTTCCGAATCTTCTCTCCATCTCTTCAACTCTTTGTAAAGCTGCTTGCTCGTCCAATCCAGGCTTGTCCTATATACACACAAATAAGGGGCGATGTATATGTTGACTTCTAATGAATAACTCCGAACATAAAAAGGAAAAGAGCACGCTTCATAATTGGCAGATTGCTGGCCCGTATTCGGACGTTTGAATAGAATAGAACCTAGGTTATATCTATGAGACAGAATGGGATATTCACGTTTATCCCTGTGAATGCGAAAACCAAGGGGATTAACACACGCCAATCGTCAGATCACCTCGCGACCACCGTCGGGTAACCTGAGCTATTGCAGTGTGTTGTGTATGATAGGCACGTTCCTTCATTTTGGTAGAACCCATTTATCTGCCTGGTTCAGGCAAAGTCCGTATTGTGCCTTGCACAAGGACAAAACCGACCAGCTAGCGACCAGTTTCGCACCTGCAACCTTTCGATTGAAAGGCGACGCACTAAACTGTCAGACTAACCAACCGAATACCTATTATCCTAGACATGATGACAGTCATTGGCCCACCCGGAAAGTAATATAAATTGAGTATAAAAGTAAAATACTCGTTACCTCCCCGTCCTGTTGGTTCACCAAACCATCTTTCATCAACATTCTTCGCCCTTTTTCCTCCAGCACCGATTTCGCACCGGGGTATTCTGACAACACTTCCAGCAAGTCGTCTTTGGATAAGCAAAACAAATCCGTGTACCTATATATAAAGAATACGTATCACCCTCCATCAAGTTTAAACAGTTGTATGTCTATTATTTAATAAAGTCTACACCATTTTCGTGTGTTTTGGATAAAGTCACTAGTTGTACACTGTTTTGATGAAAACGGAAGTATGGTGACTATAGTTGAAAACTATTTATTGCAATTACATTTTTTTTCAATACGAATCTACCCCATGACGTCGAATTATCATCCTCCCATTGATTTATTTTATTATATAACACCCAATTGCGAAAATAGGAAAAAAATATTAAAAACTAAAAACAGAAGTAAAAATAAATAAGCAAATTGCACAGAATGTTACCCGATACTACGGACATTTGCAGTTCTTCTATTCCCCGTCTTATTACCAGTAATATTGAGAATACTGATTTCCCCAAAATATGCTCCGTCACCGAGAACAGCATATTGGGTTATTCCATCGTCTCCCACAACCCCAAGCTTACCTGGACATTTTAATAAAGTATGAGCGTTATTGTCCGGCCGAATACCTTATTCGTACAGGTTATAGTGTTTCGCTTTTCAGTTGAAAGGTTTAGATCGAAAATAGTGACTAGCTGGTCGGTTGAGTTCTTGAGCAAGGCACTTAGCGTACACCAGCTTACTTGGTCCCAATGTATTAATGGTTGTACTAAACAAAATCTAAAAGAACCCTATCAGTCACATCCAACATACTGTAATAGCACAGAAAACCTGATGGTGGGGACGAGGTTATCTCTCAATCGTACGTGTTATTGCGCCTCTTGCGTTTTTCCATTCATCACGGTAACGAAGGAATGTTGGACAGGTACGGTCGTGTGAGCGAGTGGTTAACGCGACCGATACATATACCAAATTATATACAAAAAAGGTCTTAGCGTCTAGCCCATGGTGGTTCGAAACTGAGTCCGGTAAAAAAAACGAAAAAAACGAAAGTTTCAGGGAAGCGCTAAATCGGGGTTTATTGGTTAAGTTAAAAACAAGCAAAAAACTTGATATTTGCAAATGATATTTTATGTACAAAAAATAGATACCACCCATGTCTGACACTCGCAATACATTATACATCGGTCGGTACATTTCTAATATTATATTTGAAGTAAAGTCATGGTATGTTATTACAACGATAAAGCTCAAAGATTCTTGATTTATGTTATATACAGTTTGGTACCATTAAGTATGAATCAAGACCAGTCAGCAAGGTTTATAAGCAACAGTACATTTAAGTTTAAGCACAAGCACATACGCATGTGCCTTTCCCTACCTTCCTTAACGATGTACATTTCCTTCCCAACGTCTCCTTTGCGACATACATAATCTCCCGGACTAAACACTTGCGGCCGAAGTTTTAATACCAGTTCAATCAACAAGCCCGGTTCGCAATCCTGAAAATGACATTTAATTAGATGTTCCGCCTTTAACGAGCTTGCTGTTATTTCTAGACTATAAAGACAGGACAATCACGCAAACGTCAAAGAACTATAAAACTAAATCTTTAGAGAGCTTGAGCTTCATTGATATAATACAGATGTGAATAAACATACATTTACTGTTTATCTACCAGGGAAATTTACTAAAGCGAAGGGTATATTGATAGTTATTTTTTATATGACATGTATTTTATCCAAATGTTGTATGCAGCAGAAGAACATATACAACACTTGTGCACAGCATGTATCGATTTTTGGTTCTGATACAAAAATCACCCTGCTTTATACACTGACGTGTAAATAACTATAATCGTATACATTAATTTGTTAATGCTGTTTTTATTTTTGTTCCATTTAAGTTTTTGCACTTTTTTTATATTTAAGCGTAGTTTTATTTGCACATAACACACTCATCAGTCCGACAAATTAGTCTCTGGGTTAGTGCGTTGCTTTTCAGAAGGATTTTTGTTTTAAAATTAGTCTCTCGCTATAGTCGATTGTGTCTTTGGGCAATGCACTTAACGCACACTGCCTGAACCTAGTGGAATAATGAGATGGGTTGTACTAACTTGAAGGAACGTGTGAATCATACACAACCCACTGCAATGACACCGGTAACCCGACGGTGGGCGCGACGCGATCTGACGTTTGCTCGAGTGTTAACCCCAATTTTTCCCATTGGCGGGGAAAGACATTAATATCCTATCCTATCCTACTCATAATATGTACATGTCTAAAGAACCAACCTGAAAAATGCTAACTCTTTTCAACGTTTCCAAGTGTACGCTAATTGCAATTTCGGCCCGCAGAGTGTCCGGTAATAGACCCAAGATCGCCTGTTCATCGGTCGATTTCTTGTTAGTCCACAGGTAATCAAACCATTTAATCACTCGTTTTTGTAGTGTCTTGCTCACCGCTCGAAACTGTAAAATACCCAACTCGATTAAGTCTAACGACAATAAAATACGAGATTGTACATTAAGAATTTCTCTTAGATACTGAATTTAACAAGTATTACATTTTATGTGAGTCGCAAAAAATCGATCCAAATAAACTCTTGGTTTATAAAGGTCTGATTTATCCAGCAATAACAATAAAAACTACAATATAACTTACCTGCATGTATTGTTTTATGGAATCCATTTTGCCCTGAAACTCTGATCGAGCAGCGTTCATGTTACTGATCATAGACCCGACATTACCAACGATCGTAGCGAATATCAATACCCCCACCAAGAAATCAAAAACCTGAATGAGTTAAATTTTATTCGTCGTTATTATAACCAATAAACTTTTATACATACAATAATTTTTGAAGTATGCCAAGGAAACAACCATATTTGCTTGCAATATTTATTTTTCCGCGACTATGCAATTCTAAATGAACATTAATAAACTAAACAACTTGACATGAAATAGAAAGTGATCATATTTGAATACATATTAGTCGATTATATTTGTTGTGGGGAAACAGGGTTAGCATACAATTGTATACTCAGGCTAGTATATTATTACGATATACCTTAAAAATATATATCTTTCTTACCTGGAACAAGTATTCGATGTCTTTTTCGGGCATTGGTGTTTCACCGATAGTTGTGAGGGTTAGGGTTGACCAGTAAAGACTATAGACGTATTTACGCGACAACGTGTCGAAAGGTGGTATCGCTGGGTCCGGGTAAACCCAGCCATCTGAACCAAACCTATAAGCAAATGTTAAGTTCGCTTTGCCGAAGCTCTTTAATAAAAGTTACTAAGTCGGGTATTTGGGGTTACTTCAATTGCTGTTATAAGCTATTTTAAAACCAACATACATCTATCTTACTTACCCGATAGCTCGTGATAGCGCATAAAAGATACAGGCGTTCCAATGAATAATAATGATAATGTAGAAAACAAGGATTGAAATTCGGAACAAATTAGGATAGGTTGTTCTTGTCTCAACCCTCTCAAAGCATTCAAACATTCTTGAAATTCGTAGAACACGATTAAATCTAAAAAACAATATATTTTCTTGTATCCTACGCTTTTGTAATTACTATTCGTTGAAAACTAGATTTCAATTAAAATTGATGCTGACATTTGAATGGCTACTGCTTGTTCATAGGTAGTAACCCCGGCCCGTCAGCCGAAACGTAAAGGGTTCGAAACCCAACCGTTCGCTAGTTTGTTCTGTCATTAAGAAAGACACTTAAAGGACGATGCTCGGGTTCAGTGTTTTTTTAATTGAACAAAACTGTGTATCATACACTATTATTAATTTATATAATTAAAATAAAAAATATTAATAAATAATACATAATACAACATTTAGTAGTAAGCCTAATACATAGCTGATTTTTTAAAAATAAGTATCTAACTACTTAAACGTGAGCCGGTAACCAACTTTTGAATAAGGAACCAGTATCCGAAAAACATCTCGCCGACCCAGTAGCAGTATATACATAAGCCATACCCATGCAATAAATAATATAAAATATTATGACAAACCTTAATTCCAATTGATGTATTCCAAAGAAAATATAGCCTAAATCGGTTGGCAGTATTGAAATAAGATCGATGTAATATTGAAAACTGCTTCTGTAAGCTTTCTTTAATCTATCTTTGTCTTTTACCAGCAAACCTTGCTCAAAGAACCCTGTGTTGTTAAAAATATAAATAAATATATATGAGACTAGTTTATTTGTTTTTTATGTTATACGGTTAAAAGATGGCCGTGTGAGTGTAGACCTATGGATTCCTGAGTTACATAAGGATTTGACCGTACATACTCCGTGTTAAAGGATTGGTCTGTACGGCAAAGATAATTCTAAAAATTCGTTTGTCCGTTGATAAAGACAATTTTATTTAAATATACCTCGTGTCCACGCTGTAGTTGTTTAAGAAACTATTTTGCTACAGCTGTAGTTGTGTAAGAAACTATTTTGCTACAGCTGTAGTTGTTAAAGAAACTATTTTGCTACAGCTGTAGGCCTAGTTGTTTAAGAAACTATTTTGCTACAGCTGTAGTTGTTTAAAAAACTATTTTGCTACAGTCTATATTTTAGCGGCATCGTGGTGGTTTAAGACCGCGAATTTAAGTTTCGAACAAACAAAACTACAAGAATACAAATCCACACAACAGTTTGATCTCACCTGTTTTTTGCCTTACCACCATATCAAATATGTATATGATGTCACACGCATAATCAAATGGCAGCCAAACAAGATAGTTCTCTTTTTGGAGAGCCTTAAAACAAGATCGAGCAATAACGAGGCTGAGGTTGTAGAAAACAGCCAACGTAATGATCAGCAACCACCAGAAATAAAAACCTTCAGCAGGATCAATAACCCAGTGTCTTGTCTTTGATTTTTTCTTTACTTGAGGTTGGCCGCTGGTAAAGAAAAATAAGAGAGTGTATAGCAGGTTATAAGCCTGATTTCGTATAGCAGTTTACAAACTTAGTTATATTAAGAATATATCGTTTATTTTGGCGATAATTATTCCCAGCACATTCAGAAGACTGGCCGAGGAAATCAAATATTGCGTAGTTTTGTCTGACGAATTAGTCTGGTGGTTTTACGCGTCACCTTTTAGCCAAAGGGTTTCAGGTGCGAAACTGGTCGCTAGCTAGTTGGTTGTGTCCTCGGGCAAGGCACTTAACGGACATTGCCTGAACCCAGCGGATAAATGGGTTCTAGTAAATTGAAGAAACGTGTGAATCATACACATTGTAATAACTCCGGTAACCTGACGGTGGGCGCGAGGTAATCTGATGATTGCACGTGTGTTAACCCCCTTGGTTTTCCCATTCACCGGTATAAACATGAATATTCTGTGCTATTCTATCCCTAAATTTAAATGTAAAAGAGTTAGTTGTATTTTGTTTAATTACTATGCTAGGGAGGAATATCCTCATTTAGAAAAATTCGCTGCGGATGCAAGAACTACGTGAACACTACACCATATACCGATTAAGCAATTTATACCTTTTATCTGTACTGGTTGTTGATGCAATTTGTGGAGTGGTTGGCATAGGTGGACCATGAATCCGTGCTATTATTTCATCTTTCTTTTCTTCTGGAGGATCTTTAACAATCTTCAACCATTTATTTACTCTACAAGAAAACAACTAATGAATAACAAGCTATAATCAAGTCCGATAAAATTTTAATGACATACAGTGAATATTTTCTAAAAGTATAGCCTAAATTCAAATCTCTCAACCTTTGGTTATATTAAGACGGCCGTTTAATTCTATTATATTACAGTGTGTTTTAAAAGTTGCTTTTTCCACTTATTTTTTTCTAAAGACGGTTCCCTTGGTACTGGGTCGTGCTTGCACACTTTTAGTCAATTGTCCAAGGACACCAGTCTTGATTTCAAACCCAACCCTTAGGCCTTTTGCGTATGGTCGACGTTCTTACCAATTTGGCTAATCGGTCGAATATATATATATATATTTTAAAATAATCATTTCAGTTGAACTCCAGCAGTAGTGTGAGACTGGGGGAGTAAAATGTATTCGATAACATATCTTACCTGACGATTGATGCTGCAAGGCGTGTAAAGATTCCTGTTCTTGAATAATCGCTCTCACAGCCCGACGCTTCGAGATCCATTGGCCTACTTTAATATACAAGAAATAAATTTAGGACACGATCAGCTGGTGCTTTTTAACACGCCCGCATGCCATAGTCGTAAAAAAACACTTTGTTTGAACTTAGTTACATTTGGTACGAACCTACTAGTGATTTGAGACTCGGATGAAAAGTCGAGTTCGTCCGACACTACGCTTCTATTGATATCGTTTTTGGAAATTGTAACTACGGGAATGCCGGTGGGGTTTCTTCTTGGTTCTTGTGAACAAGATGCTCCTTGACTGAGAGGCACCACTTTATTCGGCATTATTTATATTTTTAACGTTCGGCGGTAATCCAAATTGTCTGTTTCTTTTATGGCGATTTCTGCAATACCTGTAATATTAGCAACTATGACTTTATCCACTAAACTTAAGGTGAACCTACCATGGATTGAACATAAAACTGCACAGCTGTAAGCAGAAACTTTTCAAAACTGCTCTAAATATTAATAATTCTAAAACAAACCGCTGTAACAGTAGAATGCACGCACCTGCCCTGTGCATAACAATGTCATTAATTTCTAATTAGCTACCAATACATAGCTGGTTTCGCGTTCTGTGCATTGTATTAAAAAGCAAAAATATCTGTGCCATGGTCGACAATACTGCAACGAAATACAGCAGTACGACTGTCGATCGATACAAAACAATGGAATTATTTGAACGAAAATCTGGTGTTGTCAACGCACTAATCCGCTGATCCCTCTTGCCCCGGCAATCTGACCAAGCACTGTTCGCTGATGAAGGGATATCCATTGTCCGATTTCCAACTCTTTGTTAAGAAAAATTGGTTGTAAACATTCTAAGCGAAATTCATTTTTGTTGACGTACTTAAAAAATATAAACGTTTTAAAGTAACAATGATTTATGTCCGACCGTTTTGCTTATGTCTAACATTTTAGCTTGGTGAGTTGGTGAGTGCGCCGCCTCTCAGTCAAAGAGTTTCTGGTTCGAAACTGTTCTCTAACTAGTTAGTTATGTACTTGGGTATGTCACTTAGCGGAAAATGCCTGAGCTAGCGCAAATTTTTAAGTAGATTAATGGGTACTACCAAATTAAAGGCACGTCTCAATATTGCACAACACACTGCTATAGCTCGGTAACCATGGGTAATTATTGTTACGGGGATAAATAATATCCTTATATCCTATTCTATTGGGTGGTTTTGAAATTTTCGTATACATAGGCATATTTAATCACAAAAGAGTTGTTTACAATATTGCAAACAGTATCAAATCACGATGATGTCGACTTCAGAAATGATTTGGCTGTGATATTATTTGCAACACGTACGGTATAGGAAGAATATAGCTAACCAGCATTAGTATGTAGAGTAGGTCAAAAAAGCGTTTACACTACGCCGATTGGCCTCGTCAACATTCCTGCTTATCTTTGTTGTCTTGCATGTATAGTTAACGCGACCGATACGTATACCGACTATACAATACAAAAACGGCCCGAGTAACGAGAAACTTGGCTCAGTAAAAAAATGTATAGTGGAAATGAGCAAATGAATTATGTGTGGGAAACGGTAACCCAGAATGTTGTTAATTTGGATTTTGTTTTATACGTGTGGTAGACCGGTAAGTATACAACCGACAGGTATTCCGTACTTTATTCAAAAATAAAACTGGGGTGACACTATGCATTATTACAAGCGATTGGCCGCGTTTGCTGCTTTGCTAATCGAATTTGCGGTATATAGGACAAAGTCGAAATAGTAGTACGAGTTCTTCTTCATAAAGCTGTATAAAAAAGAAGGTAAGATTAAAGGATTCTTGTACAGTACACGGGAACATGTGTTAAACTTTAAAAATTGTACACTTGTCTTGGAAACCCCACATGCTAACACTGATTAAAAAATTAAACACCAACATGCTCATGATACGTAAAATTAAACATTTAATTGACCGTACATCACTCGTTACATTCTATCACTCACTGATTGTTAGTCATATCACATACGGCATTTCCACCTGGTGTTATGGTAACAATCCATTACTAAATAAACTTAAACGTATATGCAATATATATGTCGAATGATGTTTAACTTTGGAAAACAGGATAACACAGTAAGAATTATGTACCAACATAGTATTTTAGGTATACACGACATGAACAAGCTTGAAATTTTATCTATTATGCACAAATGTAAACACCACAAGGTACCCCCTTCCATTTTACAGTGTATTAAGTTAAAACCAATGACATCAGGCATTTGAACCAGACGAAAATCCCGATTTATAATTCCATATTGTAGTAAAACCACTACCCAACAATTAATAAAAAATATTGGCCCCAAACTCTGGCCCCAACTTTCCACTAGTATCCGTGATATAGAGTCATTTAACAAATTTAAGTAGTAAACAACACCTCTTGGATGATCCTCACCCTCTTCCTTAACCTATATGTAACGGTGAGAAACGAAATTTTTCCAAAGCGAAATTTTTCCAAAGCGAAATGGCAGAAACGAAAGTTTTGTTTCTAAAAAAAATGTATTAAATAATTTTTTTAGCAGTTAGGTGGCACTAGAGGTCAAACAGTAAAATAACCATATAACTTCTTATCATTCAACAACGGTGTCTGGCCGAATGGTTAGCGCGACTGATTCGTAATTATGGACCAGCCCATGTTGGGTTCGATACTTAACCAGGTAAACTATTTTTTTATTCACATAAACCAGCCTAATTAAAATTGGTAAAACGTCACAGTGACGTCATGCAAAACATTGGCGGCGTAAGAAATCAGCTTTGTCGCGCGTTATTATGATGTCATAATTAAACTCGAGTTAACAGTACAAACACCTGCCAATAGTGGTGTGAATAATGACTCATAATGGAGTTACATTATTACTTGTGTAATCCCCACAACAGAAAGATTTTTTTGTTTGCTATACAAAATTACAAATATGGTGCTCAGTTTGTGATCAGATGTTGATTCCTTAAGCAATAGAACCCCTCCCTACGTGGCTTGCACGCTGTGGAGAGATGCCTGCGAAAGGTGTCTCTTTACAGCAACCACATACTAGGGAAACCTCCCCCAGTGGATTAATTTTCACATTGCACGAGGGGATCGGCCTAAGGCCACCAACTCGCACTAAGTGCACAATTTTGCTTTTTTTTGGCTAACCACCAAAAAAAAAATAAAAAAAAAAAAATAAAAAACAAACGTGCGTCACCGAGTAACACATAAGCTAAATGTTCTATAGCAGAAAGCGGTTACTTAATTTGTCCTCAAAGTTTTGAAGAACAAATTGTACTTGCCTATGTTTTGACCGATACACCTACTACAAAGATTTAAAGCTCTTTAACCACGAAGCATGCGATATCACATTTTACTGTCATAAAACTAACATAACAACTTTTCGTTATCGTTTCTGGAAACAAAATTTTCGTTTCTCAGAAACGAAAATTGTGTTTCTTAAATGAGTTTAGGATTATTATTTCCCAAGTTCTATGATTACATAATTCGTTAAGCTGACACAATATCAACAATTTCGAGTGAAAATGATTACATGTGCAGTTAATAAATGTAGTTGGACCTTTTAAACTAAGATAATGTATTTGTTGTATTAATTTTAATGAAACATAAATGTATAAACCCACAATATTAAAAATAATACACTGATTAGTACTTTTTACGGGCGGTAATAGAAACAAACGGGGTTAAAAGAGTGATTTAAATTCGTGTAACCTATAAACATTAAAAAAAACTCGTCATCAATAATGATTTTAATTTAGAATAACATTAGAGAGATTTTCAGGTAGATATACATGAACAAACTGTCGTAAAAATAACAAAAAACAAAAATTACGTGACTAAAGATAAAATGGATGATGATAATTACTCCAAAAGTGATTACGTTAATGTTTTTTAGATTTTTTTGCTTTCCGAAACTCGCTTTTGTGGTGTGTCATTTAGTTAGTTCTGCTACAACATACCTTTTCTGCAATCATTGTGTTTATCCATAATAAACAACAAGTTTTGCAATACGCAGTTAAATTAAGTGGCAAGATCATCGACTTCACTCAATGATGGTTAATTCAGAACGGAAAATGAGAACTTGGTTCGCAATGAAGAAGATATTTAATTATATTGTAAAAAAATTGATGTGTGTTAATTGCAGCATCACACCTAAGTTCATTAATATACTGCGAAAATTTGTCGACATTTATATATGAAAGCGGGCTGATATCACGTCAATGACGTAGATAAGAAAATGACTTAAGGTATTTCCGTAATATGTTTGAATGTTGTCCTTTAAAAACGATTGTCATTTTTTTTTCTTTTAAACGATAATCATATTTTCTAAGATATTATATTAAATCTAACAGGTCCACTTTTTAATGATTGTGATTGAATGACAGTTGAACCAATGTCCTAAAATAGTTAATATTCATTACTGTATTGAGAATTGCATGTTAATCTGAACAAGGGATTAATGTTTTCATAAATTGTAGTATTATTGAATTAAATAGGATCGATATAGCGAACATTTTGATAATTTGACCTTGTGTGGGTGCGTTTGTGGCGCGCGTTTGAAAACCAAACAAGATATAAGTTTTTTTGGGGGGAAACAAATTTAAAGGTATGTTATCTACCCATCTACCAATTTTTATCTACTTTTATAAGAAATCGTCGATTTAGGTATATCCAAGCTGTTTCATGTCAACCCAAACCGAACATATTGATAATTTGACGTAGTGTGGGTGCGTGAATGGCGCGCGTTTGAAAACCAAACAAGCTATAAGGTTTATTTTTTAGAAGCAATTTTATAAATGTGTTATCCACCCATCTACCAATTTTCATGTACTTACTATAACAAATCGTCGATTTAGGTATATCCAAGCTGTTTCATATCAACCTAAAGCGAACATATTGATAATTTGACGTAGTGTGGGTGCGTGAATGGCGCGCGTTTGAAAACCAAACGAGATATAAGGTTTATTTTTTGGCAAAAAAATTAAAGGTATGTTATCTACCCATCTACAAATTTTCATGTACTTACTATAACAAATCGTCGATTTAGGTATATCCAAGCTGTTTCATTTCATCCCAAAGCGAAACAATTGATAATATGACGTTTAGTGTGGGTGCGTTCATGGCGCGCGTTTGAAAACCAAACAAGCTATAAGGTTTATTTTTTAGGACCAAATTTATCTACCAATTTTCATGTACTTACTATAACAAAACGTCGATTTAGGGATATCAAGGCTGTTTCATTTCAACCCAAAGCGAACATATTGATAATTTGACGTAGTGTGGGTGCGTTTGTGGCGCGCGTTTGAAAACCAAACGATATAAAGGTTTATATTTTGTGAGCAATTTTATAAATGTGTTATCCACCCATCTACCAATTTTCATGTACTTACTATGACAAATCGTCGATTTAGGTATATCCAAGCTGTTTCATTTTAACCCAAACCGAACATATTAATAATTTGATGTATAGTGTGGGTGCGTGAATGGCGCGCGTTTGAAAACCAAACAAGATATAAGGTTTATTTTTTGGGAGCAAATTTATAAATGTGTTATCCACCCATCTAGCAATTTTCATGTATTTACTACAAGAAATCGTCCATTTAGGTATATCCAAGCTGTTTCATGTCAACCCAAACCGAACATATTGATAATTTGACGTATAGTGTGGGTGCGTTCATGGCGTGCGTTTGAAAACCAAACAAGATATAAGGTTTATTTTTTGGGTACAAATTTATAAATGTGTTATCCACCCATCTACCGATTTTCATGTACTTATTATAAAAAATGGTCGATTTAGGTATATCCGAGCTGTTTCATTTCATCCCAAAGCGAAACAATTGATAATATGACGTTTAGTGTGGGTGCGTGAATGGCGCTCGTTTGAAAACCAAACGAGATATAAGGTTTATTTTTTGGCAAAAAATTTAAAGGTATGTTATCTACCCATCTACAAATTTTCATGTACTTACTATAACAAATCGTCGATTTAGGTATATCCAAGCTGTTTCATTTCAACCCAAAGCGAAAATACTGATAATATGACGCAGTGTGGGTGCGTTCGTGCCGCGCGTTTGAAAACCAAACGGGATATAAGGTTTATTTTTTGGGAGCAATTTTATAAATGTGTTATCCACCCATCTACCTATTTTTATGTACTTACTATAACAAATCGTCCAATTAGGTATATCCAAGCTGTTTCATTTCAACCTAAAGCGAACATATTGATAATTTGACGTAGTGTGGGTGCGTGAATAGCGCGCGTTTGAAAACCAAACGAGATATAAGGTTTATTTTTTGGAAAAAAAATTGAAAGGTATGTTATCTACCCATCTACAAATTTTCATGTACTTACCATAACAAATCGTCGATTTAGGTATATCCAAGCTGTTTCATTTCATCCCAAAGCGAAACAATTGATAATATGACGCAGTGTGGGTGCGTTCATGGCGCGCGTTTGAAAACCAAACAAGCTATTAGTTTATTTTTAAGGACCAAATTTATAAATGTTTTATCCACCCATCTACCAATTTCCATGTACTTACTATAACGTAACGTCGATTTAGGAATATCAAGGCTGTTTCATTTCAACCCAGAGCGAACATATTAATAAGTTGATGTATAGTGTGGGTGCGTGAATGGCGCGCGTTTGAAAACCAAACAAGCTATAAGGTTTATTTTTTGGGAGCAAATTTATAAATGTGTTATCCACCCATCTAGCAATTTTCATGTATTTACTACAAGAAATCGTCCATTTAGGTATATCCAAGCTGTTTCATGTCAACCCAAACCGAACATATTGATAATTTGACGTATAGTGTGGGTGCGTTCATGGCGTGCGTTTGAAAACCAAACAAGATATAAGGTTTATTTTTTGGGTACAAATTTATAAATGTGTTATCCACCCATCTACCGATTTTCATGTACTTACTATAAAAAATCGTCGATTTAGGTATATCCAAGCTGTTTCATTTCAACCTAAAGCGAACATATTGATAATTTGACGTAGTGTGGGTGCGTGAATGGCGCGCGTTTGAAAACCAAACAAGATATAAGGTTTATTTTTTGCAAAAAAATTTAAAGGTATGTTATCTACCCATCTACAAATTTTCATGTACTTACTATAACAAATCGTCGATTTAGATATATCCAAGCTGTTTCATTTCAACCCAAAGCGAAAATACTGATAATATGACGTAGTGTGGGTGCGTTCGTGCCGCGCGTTTGAAAACCAAACGGGATATAAGGTTTATTTTTTGGGAGCAATTTTATAAATGTGTTATCCACCCATCTACCGATTTTTATGTACTTACTATAACAAATCGTCGATTTAGGTATATCCAAGCTGTTTCATTTCAACCTAAAGCGAACATATTGATAATTTGACGTAGTGTGGGTGCGTGAATGGCGCGCGTTTGAAAACCAAACGAGATATAAGGTTTATTTTTTGGAAAAAAATTTAAAGGTATGTTATCTACCCATCTACAAATTTTCATGTACTTACTATAACAAATCGTCGATTTAGGTATATTCAAGCTGTTTCATTTCATCCCAAAGCGAAACAATTGATAATATGACGTTTAGTGTGGGTGCGTTCATGGCGCGCGTTTGAAAACCAAACGAGATATAAGGTTTATTTTTTGGGAGCAAATTTACAATTATGTTATCTACCCATCTACCAATTTTTATATACTTACTAGAAGAAATCGTCGATTTAGGTATATCCAAGCTGTTTCATGTCAACCCAAAGCGAACATATTGACAATTTGACGTGGTGTGGGTGCGTTCATGGCGCGCGTT
>CH002525.1:195462-215481 GCA_000149265.1 Ciona savignyi
TGAAATTTTATATGAACAGAATAGCAAATTTAAATACATGAATATGGTGAAACATTCTAGTATAGGATTCGAACTTCTAGATTGGAGATATTTTATTCTAGAATATTATAGAATACCAAATTTTCCTATTTTGTGCATCCCTATATACACACAGACTTGTTTTAAAACTTGATGGCAGACTGATTAACAGAGTAAAGTTATAAAGTTTGGTGCTCTCACATATATAGGGATAGATACATTTAAAACAGAAATGATGATTCGGAGCATAATGCATGGTATTTTAAATAGTCTGAGCATAAAAAAACCCAGAATAATCATTTTTTTATATTAATGCTCTGTTTTAAACTAAACTACAAATTGAAACTAGGGAGATTTGTGTTTGCTACTTTTAATTGGGGCATTATAATTTCTAATTTATTGCTGTTTAAGTTAGAAGATTACACTGGTGAGCTGTTGGTTTTCTGCAGAAAGCAATAGTATAAAATAGAAAATTTTCATTCCGGAATATTGTTTACTATGCAGATACCTGTGACCAAATATTGACATTTTATCTCCGTCCACCTTATCACCGAAGTTAGCTCTGATCACTTGTGGAAGCTAGAAAGAAAGTTTGTTATTGCTATAGATAATACTACTATAAACATATGTCGAAGAAATAAAAAAAACAACCATTGAAAATTTTAAATGACCCTGTATAGATACTTTAAAAAAATATATAAATATCGGTATAGATACACTACACAATATTGCGAAATTCTCTGTAATTATTAACTTGTGTCTTGTTATCACCTCTTTAGTAACATAGGCAAACATCCTGTAGTTGGTCTTCCATTTGTCCTCAGTAGCATTGACATAGAAACCTGCACCCGACCCAAAGTCATAAGAATCATTCTCACCTTCAATATTACATCCTCCTGGGGAAATATATATTTGTTATGTTAATAAAGGCATCTTTTTTATTACAAATCCTTCATTAGGTGAGGCAAAATTTAAAATAGTGTAAACCAACTTGTGGAATAGAACATAGGAAAGTCAGAAAATTGACATATACAGGCAAAAGTTCAGTTTTGAAAACGAAACATATTCGTTATATATAACCTGTATATTGATCACAAAAATACACTGTTCTAAAAGATTTAAACACAAAGATTTAAACACTTAATCATTATGCATGAACACATGACACAGGTGAAATAGTGAATGTATCAAGTCACTAAATCTTAATTTTTATTCAATTTAATCATGGTTCTTTTCACTAAAGGTAAAAAATCCAACAACACATACTTGGGCTGGTATCAGGGGTGATGACCACAATTCCATTCTTAGCCGCCGGACCCTGCGTTCCTCCTTTAGTTACAACATTTTGTTCTGTGCAAGTCAGCCCCGACAGGTAATATAGAGCAGGACATTTCTTTGTTTCAGCCTGAAAATATCATCGAGTTTTTTTTCCCTGCGTCTTTGCACACTTGGGTAATTTCACACACGCTCACGAACTGGCGGACAGGTGATTATTTCTTTATACTGAGGGTACGCTCGGGAGCCAGGTTATATAAGAAACAAATTAACGGTGCGCCGGTTCGTGAGCGTGTGTATTGACCCAACTTTACATTTTAAACATAAACATCGTATAATTTCCAACAACCTGTAAACTCTGGACCTCAGGTAATTTACTGTCAGAACATTTCTTGTTATGTAGTCGACCCTATGTTATGTAGATAGATATGTTAGCTGACGGATATGATAGATTTAGGATAGAATTTCATGTTTGTTTAAGATTTTTACTAAAATAGTAATAAAAAGGAGATTGTGTGCACACTTAAAGTGTGCACTCTTGGACGTTTACACACTGCACACTTAAATATTTGATGCGTGCACACTCGAGATCTCGGCGAAAAGTGAGGTACTTTCCATACGGGCATACAAATGTTATTTTTATCACCTGGGGTGGAAAGAAGACACCAAAACCTCATAGTGGCATTTGCATTCTTCACTTTCGTGTTGGTAAACTTTCTGCCAGCCACCAAATGAGCGGTTGCTTGCTACTTCTTTGATTGACATGTTGCAAATATCAATTGTTTAGCCCCTAGAGTTAGCCTAAAATGGTAGGTTAAACTAAAGTAAGTTACAGAAAATTTTATATCCGTCATCATCAACTCGTTGTTATGCGGTGGAATCAAATTTTTCACGGCAATTTTTTATGTTACATTGGGGCATTGGGCCGATTGAGATTTTTTATTGAATTCTTCTGTATAGAAAGCTACCTCCAAAATACATACTTAGGCAAAACATTTAATGTGCACGGTCAACTGGGTGTTTGGTTGAAAAACATAATAATATTTCCAATACTGTAAAATAAAAATTGGTACATTGCATTGCATTTTGACATTGTTCTGACAAATCAATCATTTGTGTATTTTCTTTGGGAAATCCCCTCCTCCAATACTGAAATAGAGTTGTCTAATTAAATTCAGCTTTATCAAAACAAAACTATGTAAATCGTTGATCGGGCCGATGTTATTAACAAATCAAAGTTGTCAGACATTTTATCGTTTTGCGTTTTACATTTGGATAACTCCTTGATTGGTGACTTTGGCCACGTGACAACGCACGTGAACTTCGATAACTTTTGGACCTTTTTTCCTGCGTAATGCTCGTGACAGGGATGCCCGGTCGCCAGATGTTCGGCCAGAAGGGTTTATCCAATAAGGTTAAAACATTGGGCAAAGTTAACTAACATGCGGGATATTGCTTCAACACATTATTTAAAAAAAAGGAAACATCGAAAAAAACAGTGATCAGTCTGATTTAAATTACCCCATTTTTAATAAAAGTAGATTTTTTACAGCTAATAGCTTATATGTTGTGGATGTGTAGGTTGTGGTAATTTTAAAAGAATGATAATTAGTTTTTTGATATAGTTTAATTTTCCATAATCATCTTATCTGTTTCAAACGTAACCCATTTACCACAATTAAAATAGGCGTTTGGCTTATATCTATTATATATATATATATATATATATATATATATATATTGTTGTGTTTTAATGTACAACTAATACCAACTGGTTACGTCATAGCCAGATAACACGGAACATGGTTACTAAGTTTGGATGGGTAACACTGCTCAGTGTTGATGTTTCTTATGCAAGGCATTTGAAATGGTCATGCAATGGTCATGGATTTGATCCAGTGGATGTGTAAAATGCTTCATTAATTTAAATGAGCACATAGTATTATGCGTTTTCAAAACACAGAAGTGTTAATATTGGTAATATTTTGAGGTCTGAGTTTTACTAACACTTATGCAGAGTACTACCAACATGAATTAATACACAAGATTTCAAGGTACTTATGTTACATTTTACAGTGCACAGAAACAAAGATAAAGCTACTAAAAACATTCATGATTGATATAAACTAAACTTAATATAATCAACATATTATTAACTTAAAAATATGTAACATTTTTCCTTAAAAATTCAGTAAATACTGTATATATTTTCCTTAAGAAATATTTTATGGAACTCTACCACTCGTGTTTTGAAAGACATATAAGAAAAGTGTATTGAGCGTCAAAAATGTATAACAATTAATGTATAATGCACTCTTTAAAAATATTGAAAAAGAAAAAATCTGGTATCCGGAATTGCAAATGGTGAAATTTGAGATGAATGTAGGAGAGAAAAATAAAACCTTCACAATAATAAACAGCACAGAATATTTCAAGGCCTGTTGTTAGGCTTTTAAGGTGTAGAACTGCATAAACTAGACAAGTCACTAAATTGAACTAATTGTAAATACATTGTATATCTACAAATTTGGATTCAAATACTTTTTTAATTCAAACAGTTATGACCATAAACAAAGAATGACAGTCAAACTTGTACATTTTGTTTAAGGCCACAACAAAACTAAATGTATAAAACTTGTTTTTTTCAGTATAGCTTTGGTTGTACCCATTTAGTGCCAAAAATATTTTTTATATTGTTATGTTTAAACATTAAAACTATTGCAATGTAGTCTATTTTCTAATGTGATGTTTCATAAAAATAAAAAATCAAGAATCATTGTCCAGGGGGGTAGGGGTTTTGTTCATCTGGTTTTCGTGAACTTAGGTCGTGGTTGACGGAACGATGATGTGCTTCATCTGCTCGAATTGCGAGGATCACGTCACGCATCATTGCATCGGACTGGAATATAAATGAGGATTGGATGAATAATCCTGGTTATTGCAACTAGGGATGTACAATATAGAATCTCAATGAATTCGAAATCTTATCTGTATCTTTATATTAATAGTAAGGATTCTAATCAAAAAAATATTTAAAATATATATTTGTCAATGGAAAACACACATTTCACCCTCCGCCGAATGAAGGTTGTTACAATCAACCCCTACTTGGTTTCCCCCTTTGGCCTATCCTGATAAACAAAGAAACAGCACCAATGATTTTACTGATATTGACCACAACTGGGTTAAGCAACTGTGTTTTTCTACCCTTTTGACATTTTTTCACCCGATTATAATCATATAAGAATATGATACATTAAATGTATCATATTCTTAACAAATCATTAAAAAATCTCATTCTACGTACAGGAAGCTTCCAATACTCGACAGCGATTTCAGGAGCATTCATTCGGCTCCACATTTTAAGGTTCCCATTGTCGATTTCCTTCAAACAATGAGTGTAGGTCTTAACAGCTTCCTCTTCTAGATACCCAACAAACCGGTGGCAAAATCTTGGTGATATCAAGTATGCTAGCGAGAACCCGGACACAAATATTCCTGTGTTAGAAATGAAAAAAATTATGAGAAAAACTGCAAAATTTTAACTGTATTCCACTTAACATCTAATAATGATTTCTAATATCCAAAAAAGTAACACAAAAAGCAATTGAGATTCATGGATTGTTTAGAAACACAATTTGGAACCAACATGTATCTTTAACCAAACTGTGTGTATGTATAATCTAAATCCACAGAAAATGTTGGGGGAAGAATCAGAATCCAAGTCTATCTTGATTGACCAAAAAAAGCATTTTTAGTTTTTTAAAAAGCATTTTTAGTTTTTTAAAGCATACCTCAGATGCAATTTGCATCAATCCCTCTCTGAAAACATTTAATGATAAAAAATCACCTTGTGCAACAACAATACATGACTTCATAAGAATACCAGGGTTTGCAACCCTCATTGCTGTCATCAAGTGCATTCGCTCGTTTTCAGCCTCTTCCAACAAAGTGTGAATCCAACCATGATCTCGTTTCAAACTCCTTAGAGACACCAAGTGACGAACCATTGCTCCAACCATACCTATAAATACCAAAAGGGTATTTTTTTTATTTGTGTGACTTACCATTAAAGCTTTTGTAAACACAAAGGATTGTAAAATGTGGCAATAACAATAATTCCCATGTTAAATACCTGGG
The DNA here is from genome assembly GCA_000149265.1 of Ciona savignyi. NCBI lineage: Eukaryota > Metazoa > Chordata > Ascidiacea > Phlebobranchia > Cionidae > Ciona > Ciona savignyi. The sequence continues at coordinate 200,896 of CH002525.1, forward strand.
ACACCAGCAATTGTTTCAAGAAAGATGATTCGTTTATTCCATTGTTTTTCATCTAATCGACCAGTGTAAGTGCCCAGTGTGTAGCCTGAGAAAATGTCAAAACCAGTTCGCAGCATTTGGACACTATAGTATGCTAGTTTGTCCAATTTCTGAAATAAATATAAGCTATAGTAAAACAAAAAGAAAAGGGGGGGGGGGGTAAAAGAGAATATAATTAATGTTTAATTTTTATATTATGTAGTTTACACTTTCATCCAACAGTGGTTCAGGTAATTTTTTCTTGTGTTTCAGCAATTATTGCTTTGCCATTATTTCTTTTGAATATTTAAATTTTATTATAAACTGTCATCCTGGTACTAAAAACAAAAGATTTAAAAAACCTAAAAAATCTCACAATATCAAAATCAATATATATATTTGTTTAATAAACATTCAGTATTACCCCAACAGGGGGTCGATGAGATATCCTGACAGATTCCAACTCTGTTTTATTCCAAATTGGATGTGGAAGCCTATATCCTCCATCATTCATTGATTTTGCTTCCTCAATGTCCGGGTGCTCTTCTGATTCAGCTAGTGAAGAACCCAAATTTCCTTTCATCTTCTGAGACTCTCTGAAGTGAGGAAAGTTTTCCACCTCGATATTCGAATCCGTGTTTGCAGTGTTCGAATTTGAATGTTTTGACTTTTCGGTCATATTTAATTGTTGCGATGAGTGTAGCCATCTGCAGTTCATAGGCTTTTGGGAAAACTGAAATGTAAAATCATATTATATTTGCATATTTTGGACATTTATTTTTTCAAATTTTGTTACCAAAGTTATAAGATTTCGCAAACATCTCCTGGAAGCAGCGAATTAATGAGTTGTTATTGTACCAAAACTTATACAAAACACAGTGGACATACCACTATTCCAACAATGCGAACAAGGAAATCCAATGATTGACTGTGTGACACGCCCCCTTGTATTTTCCCATTAAAAGAGATAAAACAAATCTGAATATCTTATCTAAGAAATCCTTGATTCAACATAAAAATAATAAAAAGTACATTTACTCTACCTGTGCTAATGATTTGGAACCAATTAAATTTCTTTTAACCAACTGCGCTGAATATTTGTGGTAATTCAAAGATTGTTGTTTAGAATAACATGATGCATTGTAACTGCTTAAAAGCGGTCGTAAAACATAAGCTTTACCACTAACAAACATTTTGTACCTTGTAAAATTTTTTCTAGAAAAATATATAAATAAAGATTATAAAAACCTAAAAAAAACAAATTGTTTACAGCAGTGAGCGAAGACGAGGCAATCATAGCTATATCCAATCCATATCTCCAAGCACCTTACATAATTGCAAGTATCACACTTAAGCACCATCTCTTGGCCAGATCCTATCTTTTCACCATATTAATTTGATATTTAAAATAATGGTTGTGCGAACTATTTTTAGAAAACTAATAATAACGTAGGCTATCGAGGCATATTTAAGCAGATAGCTATATTTTTCCGTACTAAATTATAACATTGACGTATATTTTTCCGTACTAAATTATAACATTGACTAGTTTTATGCATGCAAGTTTGAATCATTTCCCCTATATCCTCTTTTTCACCCTTCCGGCTGTTAGTGTTGTACTTTTACAAAGTAAACACAAACAGACACACACACACACACTATAAAAAAAAACAATTTTTAGCTGTCTTTATAAAACCGAAAAAGAAGTTAAGTTTATTTTAAAAACCGGTGTACGTCACTTATACACCTATTTCTCATAGTTGCGTCATTTAAATGACGTAATTTTATATGACGCAAGAGATTGACACAAGCTACGTCATCAACGTCATTGGGCGGCTTCTCAGCCACATAACGGTACAGTACACGAAGAAAAAAGGAATCATCCTGTGCATTTGAGATTTGACCTGAACGCGCCATTTACTTCCATGGACTTAAATCCAAATTTTAAAAAAATCTTCGTTAGACTCTTCCTTGAGGAAGTCAAGGATCAAGGGTAGGAGTTTCCCTGGCGTGATTATTTACAATTTGTCACTGCAGTTCTAATACATTTTAAATAACACTTCTAATAAGTTTTATTAAGACTAATGTCCGACCAAAGAGATTATACACCTGTTATAGTCTCTTTGGTCCGACAGAATATCATGGTGATTTGGTGCGTCACCTTTTAGCCGAAGGGTTGACAATTGACATACGAAACTGGTCGCTAGTTAGTTGTGTCCTTGGGCAAGGTACTTAACGAACATCGTTTGAACCCGTCGTATTAATGGGTTCTACTAAATTGAAGGAATGTTTAAACTTTAAATCATACAGAACACAACACACTGCAATAGCTTCGGTAACCAAACGGTGGGCGCGAGGTGATCTGACGATTGCCCGTGTGTTAACCCCCTTGGTTTTTCCATTCACGGGGAGAAACATGAATATCCTAACCTATTCTATTTGCATTGCTCACTTGATATTTTTAGAGGGGCAATATAAATACACACATAATGGAAAAAACAGGTAACGTGGTTAACAAACCTTTTATGAAGCAAAACAAAACATTTTAAATCAAAAATATTAAAATTAAAACCCTGAATAAAGTATGCAAGTATGACCCAATACTGAAGGGGTGGCTTTATAAAAGTAAAATAAAAAGGCCTCTATGACTTTAAGTTTAATAAGATTAAAACAGGAAAAAAATCCCCTAAAATGAAATTCTACCTTTGATTAAAATGTTTTTAAAAACATACTTTTAATAGTTTTAAAGGCAATAAATTAGGTGCATAACATTTTTGCACCATATTTAACATATAAGAAAGGACTTTATGTGCATAAACATTAATGCTGGTAAACGACAAGTAGGAGAGGAGGGAAAATGATTATGGCAATAAGGTTAGTGTTGTTAGGGATGGATTTGAAGATTAAGATTAATGTCTGGGGCAGGGTTAGAAGTATTTCCCTAGTTTTAGTAAGCAATTTTCCGCTTACCCTATTTTAAGTGTTGCCCGATTTATGATTTCTTAAACACTGAAATAAGAATTTCTCCGCAGAATGGGTTTTATAAACTGCTAACAAATTATAAATAAATAAAGATAATGATAAAGTTTAATAATACTGCTAGTGATATAGTAGAAAGCATAGGTTTGCCAGTACCATAACATTTAAATGGTGACCACTAAAATTGTAAAATGATTGGATCAATAAGCATGCAGTTGTATGGTATGATATATGAGTGCACAGTGAAATAATAAAGTGAGAGTAAAGTTGTCACATGTAGCACAGCTATATGCCTACAATTAAAAATTTTAATTCACACACATTATGCTGTTGAAATAAAAAAAAACAAGTAATAACTTTTAAATCTTATCTTGCCTGTTTTTAGGATGAGATACCTGTATGATGAGATAAACCTATGAGATGAGATTATTGACATTGAAATTATCTGACTCAATTTCTGGAGCAGTCTTCAATTTCAGAAGATGCTTTCACAATCAAAATCACTCAAAATCATTTGCTGCTTTGAACAGAAACACAGCTTTTTATTCAGAAATTTCAAAATGTGTACAATTTTACCAATTTCCAAATTTTATCCATACAAGTTTGAAACATGAAAGGAAAATTGGGGTTAAACCAGAAAAAAAATCAAGCTTTTTTGGAATGGAGGAAACTGCAGTTTTTACAAACTATTACAACAAAAGAGAAAAAATTAGACAGAAAAAAAGTCAATTGAAAGCAACCTACAATATGGCCAATTTGGTACGAAAATTTCCGCATGGAATACAACCGTATTTGGAGCTAGCAAGAGTGGACAAACCAATCGGAACATTGTTACTGTACATACCATGTGCTTACAGCATCTGTCTTGCTGCTTCACCTGGTCAACTGCCAAGCTTCTATTATCTTGGTAATTAAATGTAACATCATTTTTATTTTTGAGGGACTCTATTTTACTGGAATTGGGTTATGTATAACTATCTTATAGAATCTTTTGCTGTATTCCTAATATAATTATAATTGCCCGTAGACCCAAACACCTTATTTCTAGTCCCTAACCATTCCTACCAATATTGTTACCCCCATAAACTAATGTGAGCTTAATGTGAGTTCACTCCTATGCATGTTTCGTCGGGTCAATTGCATTGCCCAAATAAAGGTCCGCTTGAAATATAATCCAATTTGATCTGGTCCCATTCGATATTTAGTCTTGCTGCTAAAACCCCCAATGTTTCCAACTTCTGGTTATGTAGGAAATGTTAAATACTTAGTTGTTTTGTTGACCGATAATTCTGCTTAAATCCGGGTAGCTGACTGTGCTGTTTCTCCTATTGTTTTCAGTACCCAAAGTTCGAAATTAATGCTCCGTACCTAGATATCGCTTATCAAAGTGTTCTAATTGATGTTTGTTAACCAAAGTTCGGCTATCAAAATTTTAAAACTACACCGATCTCTAGTAAAATAGTCACTTCAAAATTTGCTTTGTATGACCTTGATGTGCTGAGGTAAAATATGGTTTCCCTACTGACTGAAATGTCAAACTAAGAAGTTTCATTCTTTCTGAAATGTAATTTTTATGTTTTAATGCAACTTCTTACTTTGGCTTTTCATATTTACCAATAGGCCTACCCATGATAAAAACAAGACTTTTTCTAACAACATTCTTAATCAGTGGTTCTAAATTTATTCGATGGCATGTATCCTCGGAAAATTTGACATAAATCTATACAACTTGTCTTAGTAAAACCAGTTAATAATGTATGACCAAGTACGTGCTATAAAATGAACTAAATTTTTTCGGTCCAGGTTTATTTGGGGTGGGAGCATTCTTGATGAGAGGGGCTGGGTGTGTTATCAATGATCTTTGGGATAAAGATTTGGACAAACAGGTGGAGCGAACAAAAGATAGACCAATAGCCGCAGGAGTGGTCAGCACAAAGAACGCTATCAAATTGCTAGCCGTCCAGCTGACTTTGTCATTGGGGATTCTACTTAGTTTAAACCCAACTTGGTTAGTTTGTGTTGCTTTAGTTTTTACCATAACATATATACAGTACACGTTCTTTCAGTTTTTTAAACCCAAAAATTCCATGGGTCCAAGTGATATTCACCAAGTGCATTAGCTCACAACCAATTTGCTAATGACTAGTTTTGATCCCACATCCTTTTGTCTTTTAAGGTAATGCACTTACCCACTGGGTGATAATTGTAAGCTGAAATATGTATATTATTCAGCATAACATTATTGAAATTCCCAATGATTTTTTGTTTTTTTTTATAAAAAATTGTCACTCAATTTTTTACCCCAATTTTTAAAATCTTTCCTCTTTAAAAATAAAACAGTTCATTTTAATTAATCATACTAGAATCTAAAAAGGAGTGATAATTTATTGACCATTTGTGCCTTGAGTATATATGACAACTACATGATTTTGTCATAGTATACTCAAACAAAATTTTGAAACACTTTTTCAGCATTATGATTGGATGTGCATCCATGGTACCAGTGGTTATATACCCTCTGGCTAAGCGAGTCACAATGTATCCCCAAGCTGTGTTGGGGTTAACCTTCAACATGGGAGCTCTTATGGGTTACACGGCTGTCACTGGCACTATTAACTGGCCAGTACAGCTTACCCTTTATGCAAGTTGCTTCATTTGGACACTGTATTATGATACAATCTATGCATTGCAGGTGGGAAATTTATTCTCAGAGTTTGTCTTTTAAATGATAGAGTGCTAAGACAGATAACTGCTTCAGAATGTAAGCTTTTTGACTATGATGCTTACTGAAACTTTTTCACAAGGGCATCAGACCACTTGCAAAAACATTTTTTTATTGTATTTCCAGCTGGTGTGCCGTCTCCCTTCTTTACCCAGGGATTATAAAAAGAACATGTCCCATTCTCTTTATTGAAAAAAGACTAAATGTCTAATATTTAGGACCTACATGATGACAAGAAAGCTGGCATTAAATCAACTGCGCGGTTGTTCTCAAAATATTCGGATAAAGAATTGCGTGAAATACCACTAGAGGAAAGGTGATATGAAATCCTGGATTCTAAATTGCTTCCCAAACTCATTGATATAAAGGTTTTATATTAGTGCAGTTTGTTTTAAGGAAAAAACTGCTAAAGGTGCAGAAGTGTAAAGTATATTTTAAAATCTGTTTTGTCAGCATTAAAGTGGGGATATTAAAGGACTTATTCTAATTTGACAAGGATAGGATAGGATAGGATATTCATGTTTATCCCCGTGAATGGGAAAACTAATGGGGTTAACACGCGGGCAATCGTCGGATCACCTTGCACCCACCGTCGGGGTACCGGAGCTATTTCAGTGTGTTGTACAATTGAGTTCAGGCAATGTCCGTAAAGTGCCTTGCCCAAGGACACAACCAACTAGCTAGCGACCAGTTTCGCACCTGCAACCTTTTGATTGAAAGGCGACCTGCTTGACCGTTAGACCAACCGGCCGGACAAGGAAACTAAAATCAACTTTTTTTATGATATCCCTCTTGGTTGACTCGTTCATCCACCAACCTGTGCAGTCGAATGAAACTACCTCAACCCTGTGCCTAGAAATCTGCAAAGAGACACTGCTGCATATTTCTGTCATATTGAAAATCTTAAAAAGGTCCAATCCATTTAGAAGATATTAAAAGTCATTTCAAAATGCTGTGTCTATAAAAATGAATGGCGGTTTGGCTTTAAAATAGAGTAATCATGTGGGTGGGGTTGGGTTTCTGGATACTCAAAAAAGTAAGTCGTAAATCTCCCCTGATTTTAATAAATAATTAAAATAAAAAAGTGATGGTTTAGCTAGATTATCATAAAAGCAATTTAAGGTAAACGCAAGGCAATAGGCCAATAGCTGTAATAATCGAATTAATATCCCACCCAAGAGATTCCAAGATAAAATATTCTATGCCAAGTATGAGAAGTAATGGGTTTTAGGGCCACCTCACATTTTATCCTTTCTGTCGAGCATTGCCAAACCTTCATTTGCAACACAATATTATATATAAATATTCCAAAGTTTTTAGTATCAAACATTGTGTGGCCTACAAGCTGTCATTGTGATTCTACAATTTATTCACTACCACAAATTTCAAAATATATTTTTTTCATTTACCCGTTTTCCCATAGACTTGAACTGCAGATGTCTGAAAATCAACGCATTTTAACCTTTCTTCGGCTTTGCTCTTTAACTCATGTCTGCTTGTTTTACATTGCTGGCCATTTGAATTACTTGGATGGACCGATCACACTGGCATGTATTATGGCTGCATTCAATTTAGTCTCAGAGGTAAGTAACTATATAATAATTAGTGGTGTCTAACTAAGAATACAATCTTTACTCCTACCACATTCTGCTTGGTGTGACCCTAATGCATGTCTTAATCTAGTACCAGTGGACTAAAATGGAACAAGTTTGAAGTGTCAGTGTAAACAAATATAGATACGGCACAGATATGGATGTTACTCCATAGCCATCTCCCAATGAAAGTAATAATAGCTCCATTATTATAGTAACGCTTTTGATACCTTTATAAAAAAAGGCGTCCGCTCCGGTCCACAAAGTCACATCTGTGTCTATAGATGATTATGCTGTATACAATGATCTGTAATTTCTGTGGTAGTGATTTGTTTACCTTTTTAATTGATCTCGAAAAACGACCCTGTGTAGTGTTACTTGTAAACATGAATAAAATGTTTGCTCCATGGGGTTGACTATCATCTGACGTTTAAACTTATTGGAATAAAAAGTGAAACAAAACTTAATTCTTTAAAATGTTTATTCCAATGCATCATCTCCAGTAACCAAATGGTGGGCATGTGATATTTGGACAAATATACTTGTTGTAATGCCCTGCTTTTCCCAATGCACAGGGATAAACACAAGGACCCTATACTAATTGCTAACCATACTTACTCTTCCAGTCATCCAAGGTTAACCCAATGAACAGAAAGTCTTGCTGGGATGCATTTTCCGCTAACAAATGGGTCGGCTTAATTTTGATTGGAGGAATTATTTTATCGAAAATCACACAGACTAAGAAACTGGATGAACGCACAAGAAAAATTGTTGAATTGCAATATGACTCATCAGACTTGCATAATAACAAAAACACAGTAGAATAAATCAGTTTTGCTGATATAACAGAGATTTCTGGTATACGTCTATGGAAACATTTAAAAAATGGTAGAAAAATAAATGACTGCACATTATTTAGCCATATACCAAATAACTGTTCTGTTCCCAACTGCTATCACTGATTAGGAGAATAAAATTATTGCCTTTTCTGTTTTATTTGTTTAAATATTTTTATTAAGCGTACATAAGTGGCTGCTTTAATAAAAAACATAATAAAATGAAAAGTGCCAACACAACTTCGGAATACCAACAATATTATTAGATATATATTTGAGCACAAAAACGCTGTTACGAGGTAGGCCTAGTTGCCTGGGTAAGTTGCACTTTGCAAATATGGACGGTGGAAACATTGTGGGTATTACAGTGATATTGCTGCAGCAAAACCTTGCATGAAACAGCTGGAAAATCATATGGGCGTGTCTTTGCTAATCGAGTATTCGGGAACTTTCCTTCGCTTGGCGCTTTTGATAGGTCCCAAATGGGGTTGAGTTCTTGGGGTAGTGGAGTCATAAACATGGGTTCCTCCCCCACTGATGTGCAGGTCACTGTGCAGCTGTTCCTCCAGAGAGTATTCTGTAATTAAAGTTTGGATTTTGATGTAACAGATAACAAGGTTTAAAGTGAAGTCAAATAGCGGCATTACAATTATGTTCAGGTTCTTAGGCACATAAATAGCAGATCCGGCATAAGTTTAAGACTCCAGACTTAAATGCATATATATTAAATTAAAACGTCTTTGATAGAAAGATATTCCTCATTATTTTTATAAAGTTGTCTGGCCTGATAGCTCAATAGGGTAAAATCTGCACAGTCGAAAGGTTGTGCGGTCAAAACTATTCGCTGGCGTGTAGGTTGTGTTCTTGGACAAGGCACCAATTTGATATTGCCTGAAGCCACTGTCCGGCCGGTGTAAGTGCGTCGCCTTTTAATCGAAAGGTTGCAGGTGCGAAACTGGTCGCTAGCTAGTCGGGTGTGTCCTTGGGCAACGTACTTTACGAACATTGCCTGAGCCCAGCAGATTAATGGGTTTTACCAAATTTAAGAAACATGTCTATCATATACAACACACTGCAATAGCTCCGGTAACCCGACGGTGGGCGCAAGGTGATCCGACGGGTTTTCCCATTCACGGGAATAAACAAGAATATCCTATCCTATATAATAATTTGTCAATACTAAAGGAACATATTTCTACACATAGAACACAGCAACAGCTCCAGTAACCTGACGATGAGTGTGAACTAACCGACAGTTACCCGTATGAAAATGCCCAAGATTGCATTTTCGCATTTAGACAGTTCTATCCTATAAACTAAATGTTAGAATGGAAACAACCGCGGAATGTTTAGCTTAATGGAATGTACATGTATTGACAATTAAGATATTGTCTCAGTTTTGTTTAACCCAATAATCTTGGGCAAGGCAATCTGTGTGAAGAGCCTTTGCCGGTTTTGTCCACCACCACATTTACCAATCGAACTAACCAAATATCAATTCCTTTCCAACAGCAAATATAAATTAACAGGGTTGTGCAATAGCAAGCATATGTAAGCTGCAGGTTACAACATTTTACAATAACCATCTCACCTCAGCACAAACATATTCTTTTCAATGAATCAACTATGCGACAAACAAAATATTAAGTTAGCGCTGTACCACTTGCACTAGTTTTGGTAACTGGGTTTATGAAGAATTATTGACATTTTTCCGTCAAGAAGTTAAACAAGAGAGAAAAAAAAGAAACTTTTACTGTTGAACATGATGCTATATAAAAAAAAAATTAATTAAGTATATATTTTGAATAACAAACCTATATTCTTTCTTTCATGTCTGGAGTTCTGCTGGAACTGGTAGCTGGTCCCTGTCCTCGTGGTTCGGTCATTCTATGTGATGGAGTATAGGGGAAAAACAAATGTAATTTCAGTCAAACTATTTGTTGCTAAAAGCATAAGCTGAGGCTAGGTTTTAAAAAAGTAAAACCATTGCGAACATGCACTAAGTTGTTTCTTGAGTAACAACTGGTGGGAATATGGCGTTATACAGAGAAGAATGGTTTGAACGATTAAAACATCCAAAGTTAGAAAAAGGTACAAAGGCAATATTTTTCGTAACACTTCTCGTTAATAATAAAAATTTACCCAATTAAATATAAAATGAAAATATGTGAAACTTACAGTGGTAGCTATGTATGGGAACTGCTGGTTGGAGTAGGATTGCTCAGCTGCAAGCATGGATGAAGGCGTGTGCACGAGCTTACGAAGTCCACGAGATGGGTTGGTCGACTTACTTGGCGACGTTGCCTGTCTGCTGTTCGATACTCTGCAAGATATTTTCATTAAAGCTAAATTTTAAGTATGGAATAAATCAGCTTTGGTTTTGACCATTGGATGTTACTATTAATGTTGTAGGTCCTAATCTTTAATTTTATACCATTAAGTTTAAGATTGACAAGATACAAGTTAGATTAAAAGTTAAAGATTAAAAAAGGAATAGATATACCTGCTGTCCCACATTGCAATGTGTTGCTTCACAATACCAGAGTTATGTATTGAAAGATGATCAGCTTCGACGCTTGTCACCTGTTGTGAGTTTCATAAATTAGTATTTATTCATTACTATAAGCAAGCAATCGAAAAGAATTGAGAAAAGACCTCAAAACAATAGTCAGTTGGATGGTGTTAACATTTATACATTGAGCAAAAACTTTGATTGATTTAAAAAGATCTCAAGTAATATCCTGAGACACAGAACAAGTTAATTTTAAAATCCCACGTTTTAGAGGATTGGGACACTGAATAAGTCCATGAAGTTGAACAGTCAACACAGCCTGTAACATTAATGATAAACCATAGAAACCTTATTTCTTCTTGTTTTTTTCTTTTTCTTTAAAATACTTTGAATGGAATTTCTGTTGGTTGCTGTGTTAGGTTCCCTCCATGAATTCTCACTAGGTTGCAAAGAATTGTTAGAAATAATTTTTACATTTTATGAAACAAATAAAACAGGTGAAAAAAAAAGGCCTGAACTAATAGCAAAAGTAATTAGAAAGCTTCTCTTATCCTATTTGTACAATAAAAAGTTTTATCTTAATGCTTTTCCACTTAACGTATTTAATACACCGCAACATAAGAAATTAGATTTATTTATTTTGTACAAGGAGACTTAAGACTATTTACTTTTGCCGTATTACATTAATATAAATTGTTTAAAAGCAATAATCATCCAGCTATGTTAGAACTGTTATATTGATAAAAATAGAATTATGTAAAAAAAAACAAGGCAAGAAATGGCAATCCCGCCTGTATGGTGATGTTGTAAACTGGGCTTCCTGTTTCAGTGCCAACATACACAAATAGTAAATGGCAACACTGAATAAAATGGCCAATATCAGCAGTTTGGCATAAATACAAGACTAGAACGACGAGTAATAATTTTTGCGCACTATGTAGAGGTGCAGTACTGCTTGCACTCCATACTCACATGGAATCATGGGATGGCTGCTCCTCAATGTGGAACTGGTGTAACCGGGAGTAAGCTCTTGCTATGTGCGGGTTCGAATGCCCCGCCGAATTCTCATGCTCGTTGTCGACCTTGGAATCTGGAATAAAATTATTTTACATTACATTCTTATAGCAAATGCAGAGCTGTAGGGTATAATGAGACAAAGCATTTAAATTATCCTAGACTCTAGAGATTGTTTTCTGTTAAAAGTGATCTTAGTCGTCTTTTTAAAGTATATTTTTAACGACAAATTCAGTTTTATAGACAAGGTGTTTCTTTCAATGCTTTCAAAATAATACACCTGGCTTACCATAATAATGACTCTTTGCTCTCCGATCTCTCGTCGACTTGGCAGTTTTGACACTCGTTTGTCCAACACCAGCATTTGATGACATTCCTGTGAGATCTGAGTGTTGGTGGGCATGGTGAGATTTCTCCACTTCCGCCACTGTTGACATGGATGGCTGGAGATATCGGTTCGGATCCCCGGTTTGGTAGTTTTGCCTCCCGCTGCCAGTGCTTGATGTTGATTGGTTGGAATCAAGGGATTCGTGACGCTGAACTCCTGAAACATAGTTTTTTATTCTCATTGCCCAATCTGTGTTCATTCATCATTTTGGAATTTGTTTGACAACTAAACATAAATTATGTTACATTCTTTAAAATATGTCTCATTAAATTTGTAGCTTTACCGTCACCAAAAATAAGTTCTTGCAAAAATTTAAATAAATGTTCGTGTTAAACAGGTTTCTAAGTGATATTTTTAAAGAATGTTTTAAAAAATAAGTGATTTTTATACGATCCCATCCGTTTACAAACAAAGTGGGCCATGGCTAACAAAAGGTTAAGAACCCATGGCTTATAAGTACATACTTGTGCTCTTTTTCCCGAACAAACTAGATTTGATCCTCTTTAATTCCTTCTTGTAGTCGGCAAGGTCGGACACATTGTTCTAGAATTTTAAAGTGAACAGTTAGCTTACAAATATTAGTAGAAATTAATATTATGTTGTACAGAATCACAGATTAGCCACAACATGGTACATGTGTGGGTTTGAATGCCCTGCAAGGTTTTATACTAACAATGGGCAAACAAAAGCTTAAAGACACACTTTTACTAAAAAACATCTGCTTAATGCTTCCATTGAAAAGTTAGTTCTCTATTAACAATATTAAAGAATATAAGCCTCCTGCAGACTTTGATATATTGCTGGTCCACAAAAGCCTAATGTTTCTATACCTTGGTATCGTAAGTTGTGTCAACTGGCATTGATGTCATGAAGCTCTTTACGCTGTTAACAACACATTTCGAGGTTGGGTAATCCCCCCCTGTCCTCTGATCATCATCTTTGTTAGTTTGGGAGCGAGAGTATCCGGATTTGACTCCAACCTTTGATTTAGAAGGCTGTGGACACCAGCAAACATATAGTATACCGTCTGGGTCTTTGTCATTTGTGTATTGGCAAGTGGAATATCAATGTGTTAAAGCAAAGTTTGGATACAAAAAAGGGCAAAAAACTAACTTCAACTAGAGTGTCGAACATGATTCACCCTCCTTTTAATATTTTCTATAAATATATTCTTACCTTGAAAAGGTGATAATAATGTGTAATAAAACAACCTTAATTACCTTTATTATCTGTGCTGTTCTTTCTTCTGCAGTATTATTACCCTGGGAACCTGGAACAGAATGATTTAAATTATATTTTTCCTTAAAATCTAAAAAAATGTGGTAAAGCATGTTCGGAGATTGGAAGGACAAACATTTTTCTTAAGAAATATGCTTAAATTGCCATGAGTTTTAATTGTTTTGTTGAAAATCCATTTACCTTTAAAAGTAATGGTTGGAATTTGCAGTGTAGTTGCGATTGCATTTTTAATATTCGAATCAAACATAGAAGTCAAATTGTCAGTTGTGGCGGAAGTTGGCTTGTCTGCGTTGTTGATGTTTACTGAAGATTTTGATGAGTGAGGTGTCTTGCAGTCTGTAGGAGAATGAGTTGTGCACTCTTCCAAAGAATCATGATGCGCCAAGGAGGATTTGCATTGCCGATATAAATTCTCTTTATTTTCACGCTGCTTTGTTGATTTTTCTGTTCTGTCCCCTTGAGCTCGCTGCTTTAGACGTTGGCTGCCTTGTCTTTGGAAGGTACTCTGTGGTGGATCGTCCAGTGGTGGTGATTTGTGGCGAAAACTGCTTCGCTTGACAAGGATTTCCTCGCTTTGTTGATCCTGGTTTTCCTTGGACTCTTGGATGCTAAGGTCATTATCTGCTTGTTTCGATGCCCAGCCGATATTCGTTTTATGTGACGCGTCAGCAAAATTCAGAGATAACATTTGACTCTGTGGCTCAGCAACAATGGACGAAGTGGTTTCATGAGGAGTTTCATCTATTTCTGGAGACTTTGATTTCAATTCCACTTTGTCTTTGAGCAGATGCATTAATTTGTTGTTTTTCTTTCCTCGTTGTTTTTCTTGCCTAGCTGCAGTGAGGTTTGCTTCATAACTATCGCTTGGCTTATTTCTTCCCCCCAAACTATTGGGTTGGTAGGTCAGCAAATCAACATTAGATGGAACTTGTGAAATGTGATAGTTTTCTATGTCATAATCTCCTTCATTCTTCATTTTTTTTCCTTTTGTTGAATCTGAATAGTAAAATAATAAAAGTTGCATCATGTACAAAGTAAAGTTCTCCAATGTGAACAAACATGCTGATAATATAATGACTTAAACATGGTGCTTAAAAGTAAAAATGAAACACAAGAATACCCATACCAACTTATTTATTTTATATTTTATGTAATAATAAAGCATTTCTTGGAAAATCAACAAGTTTCGCCCATATGTTAAGTATATAACAGTTTTAATAATTATATAAATTTATTTTAAGAAACTAGAAACAAATTATGGAAATAGAAATAAATTGTTGCCCTAC
>CH002525.1:215581-260120 GCA_000149265.1 Ciona savignyi
TGTTTTTATATCACATACATTGCTTAGGAATACTCGCTGATGTACAAATCGAGCCATGAACCTGTTTTTACGAAATTTTCCCAATTCATGCAACAAAGTAATTTGTCAATAATTATACTAACACAAATACATCAATAATAATTTCCATATTTAATTAAGAACTACTTGTTTTTTACCTGAAATGCGTTATGTTCCAAACACTGTTGAGTTGTGATTCTTTTGGCAGGGTCCATTACCAGAGTGCTGGACATAAAGCTCAGCATAACACCATTAACAATACCACAATATCTACGCTGCAGTGTGATAGGCTGAAAGTGGGTGGGGAACTGGAAAAAAAGGTCCAATATTAAAGAAATAGATTTTAAATTATAAAAATCACATATGTTGATAAAGAGCGAAACAACAATATTTACAACCAACGAACCTTTAATCCTGCGAATCTATGATTTGTAAATAAAACTTTCATCTGGCTCGGAGGTAGACATCCCAGCATTTTCTGGATGGTGAAGAGTTGATCAATTTCACTTTCCCCAGGGAACAATGGTTGTCCATCACTCAGCTCACCCAGGATGCATCCTATTGACCACACATCCACCCCCTTGTTATATTTTATCCTGGTGACATAGGTTTATATTTACATGAACAGGAATGAGTAAATAAAAAATGTCACTGAAAACTGTCCTGACCATAAAGCCGCCATTTTGTAAATTACATCTCTTTACCCAGTTATTGTACCAGTACATAATTTATTTGAATATATAATTTTACCAAGATGGAGACCATAGCACATGAACAATAAACACCAAATCATACAAAGTTTAACCAGTCACATGGCTGTTTCTCCTAATTTACCCGAGCAATAGTTCTGGTGACCTGTACCACCTAGTAGCCACATAATCAGTGTAAGCAGAGTTCCGACTTGATAGGGAAACAGAACGTGCAAATCCAAAGTCACAAAGCTTTAGCACATTATGGGAACTGATCAACAGATTCTCAGGTTTAATATCTCTGTGTATAACATCGTTTGCATGGCACCAATGCACTGCTTTGATAAGCTGGTAGATGTAGCTCCTGCGGGAAATTGATTTTAAATTTAAAGTCTTTTAGCAGTCTACTTTTTTAACCACCAAACAAAAGAAACATAATTGGATTAACTGAAATTTTCTGATTTTCTTTTTTAAAATAAAGGTATTTTTAACAGAAATAATTTCCATCAAAAATGGTTCTCAGTCATTTCATTCACTGTTCTCAGTTTTTTTATTTAATCGGGAGTGTTTGAGATAAATATATTTTCTTTTTATAATTAAAATCATAAAAACTAATTAAATTTAAATGAACTAAGTTACAAAACAGTAAGATATCTTATTGTTATACTTGAGTTTCGCCCTATTAAATTTAAACTTATAAAGGAACAATTGTTTGGAACTGGTACTTAAAAATCAAGCCAGGACTTGTAGGTTCATTAATCCACACTTTCCAGATTATTTATGTACATCTATGTCATAAACCTTACAATATTAACAAAAGGAATATGACTGACATGTTAAACACTGAATTAGATGTCTTTTTTATGTAGAAACAGTTTAATAACGCCCCTCTAAATACACATACTGTTTGCACAAATGCGCAGACAATAGATGGAATGTTTAACACCACTATATGATAGACGGCATTGAAAACTTACATAAAATTTTCCCCCAAAACAAATATTTGTGACATAAAATCAGAGCAAAATATTCGGCATATTTGGTATTTTGTTTGCTCGATTTAAGCAAATTTAACATTGTCTGGCCGGTTAACTCAATCAGTCTGCAGTAAGCCAAAGGGTTATGGGATCGAAAGTAGACACTGACTAGACAGATGGGTTCTTGAGCAAGGCACTTTTGGACATCACCTAAATCCATTGGTTAATGAGTTCTACTAAAACTAGAGGAGCGTCTTAAGATTACAAGATACTACAATAGCTTTGGTAACCAGACGTTGGGTGTGAGATAATCTGAAAATTATCAGTGTGATATTGTCCATTGTTTTATACACAATATTTACAAAAATATATTTATAGTTTCATAAACAGTGACTTGCATTTACAAGGCAGATAATTGCCTGTGTAATAACTCTTTTAATAAGTTCCGGATAGGAATGGTTAAACTTTATGTATTAAAGAATGTGGATTTTCTATTTTGTGCAACAAATATATTTTATACTTTAGCAATCCCTTATGTATATTATCTTTAGAAAATTATGTACCGTATATTATCTTTACACAACCTTTTAAATTTGTTTTACAGAGCAAATATAACTGCTACTCCATTTATTTACACATGTGTACCAATATTTAACTTAATATTGCATGGGTTTTGTGGGTGTGACTTTATGAACCAATATTTAATTAGCATACTCAAATACCTAAATAATTTTATTGATTGACTAAACTTGTTTTTTTTTGTGAATTTGGTTTTTCATAAATCAAATAGTCACATAATATACTAACCGGACTTTCTCAGGGGCAACTCCATTTGGTTGTTCTTCCAGCAGTTCAAGCATGTTCTGTAATAATAAATTCTTATGTAACTACAAAGTGTGAGAAGTTAAAACTCTTAATAATTGTTTGTCCTCATACAAGGCCAATTACTTTTTTTTTTAATTATAGAAAAAGCATTTATTTAAAAAAAAAACTTTTGTCTTTTTTAATGTTTTTTTTTTATTTTAAATCAAATCTTTGTCCTTTCCGTTTTTACCAAGTACATTCAGGGTTGTGATGCTTTTGTGAGAGCTTGCCATATTGCTTATGATTGAAATGATATAAACATGATTTTATATATAATCATTCTTTCCTTATTTATAAAAAGAAAAAGTGTTTGTTTTTTGGCAAATCCCATAGAATATTGTTTGTTTTATCACCTTTTCCACATATTCAAAGACCAGGTAGAGCTTTCCTCTACGGCGGAAAGCTTCTTTAAGGTCAACAATATTTTCTTGTTTAAGAGTTTTAAGCATCTTAAGCTCTCGTAAAGTTGTTCTCTGCACGTCATCGTTGTCTGGATAAAAAAAGCATCTATAAGGTTTAATGGATTGTGCCATATACTTTTTTCCACCATTTGTAATATTTAATGTCATTTTCAGGTTACAAAGAAACATAATCACCACACAGTTGGATTTAGGAACATTTACTTAAACGTGTTATTATACCAATGTGGTCTCATACCATTATGTTTTAAACATTATGTATACATGCTGCTAAAATATACCACGATGAAGACTTGCTCTTTCAGAAACTCCAACTTTAAAATGTTTAAAATGAACGTATTAAATTTAATACTATTACCATGTGCGGCTCATGAACATATTTCTTACATGTGCTAAAATCTGAATTTACCTTCTTTGTCTTTAAACTTTTTGACCGCAACTATTTCTTGGGTTTCCTATGGAAATGAAGGTAAAACAAAAGTATATAGAAATTTAAGCATTCCAAATAATACAAAAGTATTGGTTACCAGTATCATATGCAAAGATTGAACATTTAGATTAGATTTATTAATTTATTTTAAAGATCTTGTTGTTTAAACCTGATTGTGTTTACAAGTAAAAAAATATCAAGGTACCATAGACTGTCAGAATTGTGTTGGTGAACTTAAATTACTACACATGGTTACCATTGTTATATACACATTAATAACAAATACATGTTTATAGTTTCATTATCAGTGACTTGTCACTGGTAGAGAATCACAATGGAGCGAAAACACACATCTTCCATAAAGCTTTGTCATTTGATATAAAAAAGATTGAACAAAGGGCTTAAGCCAACAGGGAGACAGTATCTATTGAGTAGAATTCAAGCGTACATAAGCTTAATGGTGGTCAAATACCAAAGATGCTTTTCAACTATTCTTCCCCGTTTTAAAGGTCTCATTATGACACCAGAGATTTTGGCATAAATGGAAATCAAAATAAACAATTATTGGTAAACTATTTTTACTAGTAAAAAGTATAATTTGTGTACAATACCTTATGTCTGCATTTTAGTACCACTCCATATGCACCTACAGAAAAAATAAACAAAATTTTGTCGAACTTAAAATAATAATTAACACAAAAAATGTTTTTACACAAAGAGCTTGTATTTTCACTGAGTCTACAGTTTCATAAGTAGACAAACTACAATGTTATCTAGTCTGCGGACTATACAATCTTCAAGTATGCGTCAGAAATGCATCGCTTAAAATTACAATTAAAAACTAACACGGTCATTTTTCAACAACTGGTGTGTATAGGTTATATTTCTAAAATAAAAAGAACCGACCTTCTCCAACAACACCAAGAACATCATACTTGTTCATTGAGGACGTACCGGTACTTGCAAGTGACTCATATACCACCATTGACAGATTGTTCCAATAAACTGCACAACTCCGTTTTGGATAATTTAATAATTTTATTTACATTATTTTTCTTATTTAATGACGCAAAATAAAAGCACACCTATCGCACCGTGGTTCATGTCCCTTTATCTACAAGACGTTTCAATTTTTTATACAGCCTAAGTACAAAACAGAAGACTAGGTCATATACTAATTAACTAATTTAAATTGACTAATGTTCTTAACAAATGACACTAAACCTACATTAACCTAAAGACTATATATCACGTTCTTTTTAGCATCTTGCAAAATATTTCCACAAAGCTTCTTGGCAACAAGCAACGCTATTTGTTAGCGCCAGCTACCGGCTGCATAGTGGGGTTTATTATCCACTTTTTCACATTATGCTTTTTGCTATAAGTGTCAGTATTTGGCAAGTTTGTCAGTATTTGGCAAGCAATCTTTCATAGAGGGATTATAATATTTCTGCTGTAGATTCGATTTTATATAAAATTAACTTTAGTGTTTCGTGCATTTCACCGTAGAAATCAATCTTCATAAGAAATTGTTGTATTCGTTTATCAAGAACAAGTAAGCTGTGTTTATCGAGAACAGGTAAACATTATATCAAAAATGCCCTAGCTATTAATACTCGCAAAAACAACAACAAATGCAACAACACTAACAGTGAACGTACATAGCATCAACATTGCATAAGACCACGCTATGTGCAATAGTCTGATTCCACCACTGACATTTTGGGCCACAGCCTTCTTCTTTGTCCGCCGATAAGTGTGCATGTGATTCAATATTCACCTACAAGCGCACGATGCGGCTACCATATCTTTGTACCGTCTAAGCACCACGTAATCATTGTGGTCAAAATACAGTAAGTTTATGTCGTAGAGTTTGTCGGGTGTGCAGCAAGGCATGTCCACAGGTTGTCCGCCCAGCCCAAGCGTGTGCATTATACTTTGAACGGTGGCATGGTTACTGGGCTTTAGGTTCTGAGATATTGGGAATGAGCATTTTCCTCGGCAATGGTAGGCGTTGTACCCTTGAGGATGAATAATCCAACCCGACCACCCCATCTCTTCAAAATCTACGTAGAGTGGATACCGCCTGCAAGATCGACTCGCTGAAGCTTCGGTAGAAAGGGTGGAAAACGAAGGAAATCGAGCAGATGAAGAGCTAACTGGGTGTCTTGAGTGTTGGTTGAAAGTTGGATCTGGTTTTGTTCTCCCGTCAGAAGCATAATCAAAGTCATAATCTTCCCATATTTCTCCGTTATACTGTTCGTTTTGTAATGATTCGGTTAGCTTATATCCTATATCAGTATCTTGACTAGAGTGTTCTTTTCCTGTAGCAGCAGTTATATTTTCAGGTAATTCTGATAGTCCAATGATTTTACTGTTCCCAAAATTAATGCTGTGATTTTCCGATTTTGGTTTTGAATTGTGTTGTTTTCGATTCTTGTGATTGTGTTTTCTCGATCGGGTTGTTTCGCCTGCATGGCTTTTTAGGGATCGTCGGTGTCTAGAAGCTGCAAGGTTTGTCGCAGTTGCAGTCACGTGGGTCTCTTTTTCCACGACTGCTGCCATCTTGGCTTTGTGTAACACTTGTAGAGTTTCTGTGGAATAACATTTCCTTAATCCTTTTTAACTTATCACCAGTTATCTCTTTCTCTCCGGCAATATTAAATTCGCCGTTGTGTCTATAAATTCTTGCTTTTTTTAACGTAATAAAAAGCATTTTTACTTACTTGTTTTTTTGCTTTTGTGAATAGTGTTTCTGCTGTCGTTTGTGAAAAGAACAAGTATAGGGGATTTCCCTCTAATCGAAGTTTTCTGTGCAACGATTTTTCCGTTATCGGACACAAACTGGACCAGAATTCCCAAATTATCTTCCTTTCTACTGTTCCAGGTTTCAACCTACAGTTAAAACGATTGTGAGTTTAATGCTAACAGTAGAATCGTATCCTATTCATTATTCACAGCCTGGCCAATGGGTGATCTCTTAATATATTTCGTACTACGGTAATATATTCCGTATTAAAGACAGCGTTAATGGTTGTAGAATGTAGACAATAGATAATAATTATCATTAACTAAGGCTGAAGAGATTAGACGTACTGAAGTGAGGAGAGGAAATATTTGCCATCCCAGCAATCGAGCAGCAAGACGCCTGCCAGCAACAAGGGTTTTTTGCATTGGTCTTTCTCCTCTGCTATCTAATAATATCTGCAAAAAGTCAATTTTATAAACTATAGTATTTGAATAAATGTTTACAGTGCATTTAAGATTATCGATGGTGATAAAAGGCGGTATATGTTACGACTACATATATATAATCGTGTTAATCTGAAGTTGTTGATAAGTGACTTTTAACAAACCTGGTAGATCTTAACAAGGTAGCTTGTTGATGATCTGGCGAATTCAGTGTGTGGAGTATCAAAATATATATGTAGTTCGGCGTCCAGTACGACTTCTTGGCCATCAACCGGCCTTAAATCAAACAAACATCTCTCTGGGCATCTTGTATCTGTGAATGTTCCTTAACATTTAACAGCTGTTTGATTGAAATCAATATCGATATATTTTAATATTTTAAAGTATGCAACAGTAAATAATACCAAAAACCCTGATTATTTATATGGTGTATATAGTCCTATATACCTATATTTGGAATGCTCCTAACAGTGTCAGCGTCCAGCAGATCCGGTGCACGAGTGACTCCGTCTTGGTCTGCAACCGCATTGTACAGGTCAACCATGTATTTCGGCGGTTTCTTTATTTGTTGAACTGAAGCGGCCGTATTTGGTGCCTGTAAGATGTAAAAGCATGTTTATTGTAGGCGAAAAAACATAATAACAATAAAGTCTTTCTTTATAATTTTTTTTTTAAAACAATTCCATCAGACTTCAATAGGAATGTGGAAATAAAAATGTATTACCTGAAGCCCGAACATGTGAAGCAATTCGTCCATCGCCTCATCTTTTACGTTTCTGCTCAGACTTGCCATCGCGGTTTTTAATTCTTTTTTAACCATTTCGCCCTGGATATTGTTTTCGGTTTCTTGCTGTGCAAAGGGTTCAAAGAATCTTCTGATGTTGACCAATGCGGTCGCTCGTTTCTGTTTTCGATATCTCGGTTTGGCCGTGGCTGTATGGAGCAGAAGTACCAATGTAATCGCAATGCCTTTCAGATTCATGTCCGCTGATACGATTTAGGATGTGCTGGTCAATATAACGTAAGAACTAAAGAAGGCCTTCTCTCTCTGATGTCGAAACTGATCTGTGATTGTATCGACCAAGCGCTGTCACTTAAATCGTCCTGATTAGTCAGCCACCCGCTGATATTTTAAACTCCGGATGTACGAAAATTCACAAACAGAGGATAACCCCGACCGATGGTCACAGCGGTTGTCCGTAAACTGAAGATAACACCGAGACACGTTTGCTCGTGGGGGTTGCTGCTACCTGTTGTTCAGCAAAAGGTTCGAATCAAAATGAAAACGAAACGTGGGATTGACGGGCGAAGGATGTACGAAAAAAAGGGAATTTAATTTCACTTGATCGTGTTTGATGCACAAGTTGTTAGAGCGGCAGCTGGCCGAAGACCGGGCGTACAAATTACACAGTCCATTCACACCTCCAGCAGCAAATAATAACAGCTCGCGGCCTTCTTCGACGGATTACAAACGCAAGCCAATTAACTCTACGAGAATGGTAATTTGCACGTATCATTTCTACAAGGAAAGCTAATTTGTGTCACTTTTATAATTAATTCGTCTTGCTCTATCAACGTAGTTACAAGCCCACACGAATGTCATGCGTAAAATTGCCGATTATAAAAGTTATATTATTTTTAAATTGAATGGAACCTGTCCCTAATTTATTGCAAAATAAATATTAAAAATGTAGTATTAACTACTCACGTTCAGCGTTATTTTAGTTTAAATTAGCGTACTATACGAACGCCTCGATTTAAATTAAGGTTTATCCATTAAAGCATAATATCCATGGATAGGTTATCCGAATCCCTGTTTTGGAATTTCCTTTCCTACCAATTAGGTTACAGTAAAATATTTATCTATATATATTATACAGTGTTTTTATTTTTGTATGAACGCGGGAAACTTATTTTTTAATATAAGTCATTTTAGTTTATTTTTAAGTAAAACTATAAACATATATTCGTCAACAGGTGGTCACATTGCATTTGCCTGAAGGGAATACACCAGCATTCAAGTTATCGTGGACCGGTAGTCCATACGTCAACACAACGTAACAATTAGATTGTTAGTAGAATCGACCGCACCTGGAACAGCACTCGAAAACTAGGCGCCGATGAAAATGGGTCTCCTAAACAAAATGGAATAATAAAGCGCAATCGAAATCGAAGAATCAAAACACTTGAGCTTTCTGACAGGCAATTTCTAAAACGGGTCTCCGCATTGTCTCCGCGCCGGCTAACCGTTTTGTTTATCTTTGAAGAAAAGAGACTGAGGGCTAGAAAAGAAGCAGATAAATAAAGCACACCGTGTCTGAGTGTCATTGTATTGAAAAAATAAGGAGAATTTAATATAAACATAAAAACAAACAAAGCAGATACCCGCTACTTTATGATTTGGCAACGTAAAGTTTGTTATCGATCACTCAATCCTCTTTAATGAAAAATACAGTATCGTATGGAACCTTCGCATTGACCTAATACCGCTTCTCTCTTTGTTCCACGGATTGTGATGAAATTCTGACGTAGTTTAAACTTGATTTACTCATGTGCAACCACATCGTCGTATTTGCGCTACATGCTCTAGCTTGCCAGTGCGACCTGTATATGTCACGTCATTGACACGGGTGGGTGCGCATGTGACGTCATTAGTCTCCAGTGACATTAAGCACTTTGTGTCGCCAGTGAGCTGGTTTCGTTTGCTAGACCTGACGACACATCGCTCAATGGGACCGCACGTTCCAACACATCGACCTACATCCACTACCTGCAACCGAAATAAAGTGATTATTCATCAGAAGTGCATTTCCCATCGATTTATAAATAACGGACACACTGAAAAATTACTTCACATATCGACAGTGAACTTTTAATGAACTTGCTTTACCAAGAGGTATAATACCACCGGGTTTATAAACCATCCAAATAACTACTAAATGCAAATATCTACTTAATTCACATAAATGAAACATACCTTCGTTTTAAGGACAAATTCTCCAGTATTTTCATTTTGAACATTTTCAGTGACCGCCACATTAAAATGCTGCCTGTAGCACGTTGGTTCGCAACTACATTGGGCGATAGTGTGCACAGTTATCATACCATTTGGTCCAAGAATAGACCGAGCGGTGGTGCGCGTTGGTCTACAGACTCTTTCATCTGTGAAGTGGTGGTATAAATGTTAGCGGACTTTTGCATGATGCATGTGACCTAGCCATATATTACAAAACACATAAATAGCGGGAAACAATAGCAGATGTAATAGTCATAGGTTTAAAACTTTCGGCCGATAAAAAATCTTATATAAAAGATATGTCCATTAAATTAATAATGTTCATATCTGGATTTGAACTTACTTTGTCCTTTTCGACACCCGCCAGCACACTCTCCAATATCTACCATCGCTTCAAATCTCGTTCCGGCGAAAAATCGTTTCATTTTTGGAACTCTTTCGCATCTTTTCGGAGTTCTTCGGCAAGAGCATTCATCGATAACGTCAAAATACTTAGGGCCATGGTCGAAAGCTACGGCTTCAACATGAACTACAGACGGCTGACACTCTCCACGGTGCACTGCGCGTGACCGACAAGTCAAAGATTCAGCAGAATTTGCCTAGAAACGTATTTCGTAAGTTAAGCACTTATATGCCACTGTGGAAATTAAACATTTCTTGGTGCGTCAAAGATAACACATGCTGATGCAAAGTTTTTTTTAATTTATCATATGTACAACGGCACAGTTAGAATTATACGGTCTAATCATTGGCCAAGTGTAAACTGAGCCACGGAGTAGAAAATATCAACTACAAGAAATGTTTGTTTTGTAGTTCTTTGTGCTAGACACTAGTTTTAAAAAAGTTGAGCATACCTGTTTTTCTCGAATCCTTGCAAGAACGCTGATGTAACTGGAACTTCTAAGCTCATCGCTATTGCCGCAGGTGGCGCTACAGCGTCCAACGTCCAAATGAAGAGACCGACTCGTGATATCTATATATCAAAATGTAGAAGGTTATTAGCCTTGAAATACACACACTGTGATGGGTTCTGCAACCGGATTGCGGTGCGCCTTTTTAACGATGTGCCTGCTTTCTGTGCATTAACAAGTTATATTTGATGACCTGTTTTTTTTTATATAAAAAAATAATCTTAACTACGAACTGATAGCATGGCAATATTCAAGAATATACATTGTACATGAATGTACTTACCATATCCTATATCACGAATGTGTTCGATTCTTCTGCAACAATGGGAACTAACTTGCTGCTTTCCTGAGATAAAAAAAATAGTGTTTAAACTCTTTCGAAAAAGTATTTCGAAACGCCAGCAAATGAAAGCGAAAACAATTGTAGTGGGAAAACTAACTGTTAAAATGAAACGGGTCTAAGAAAACTGCTTAACGAAGTAATAGCAGATGTGTAGCACAGTGTTTCGAACTTCTCAATAAAGTTGTGGTTATCCCACGACATCAATATATGATGCGAATAGCGTTTTGTTGCCCATGCAGATCAAATACTCACCAGCAACGAGGTAGAGGACGGAAACAAGGCAAACACCGCTTACACTTAAGATCATGTTGCCTGTATGGAGAAATATATAATCCAAAAATTCTTGCTTTGCGCTTCGTCTTTGCTTATCGACTTGTGGAACTAAAGGTTTGACTAATGTATGACTCTTTGTGGCTCCCTATTTATGGGGATCTTTTTTCACCAGAGAGCTACAGTAGCAGACAGTGTGGCAACATCTTCAGGTCGCCAGTCGTCCGCCTCATGGCCCTGGTAACAAAAGGAAACACGGCTTGTCGGTGCGACCCGATACTTAGGAGCAGCATTAGCGACAATCGACAGACATTGCTTGTCAACGGTCGTTGAAGAATTTGTCGGGCGCTACCGTCGCCCTTCCCTAATTATCTTT
This sequence comes from Ciona savignyi, assembly GCA_000149265.1. Taxonomy (NCBI): domain Eukaryota; kingdom Metazoa; phylum Chordata; class Ascidiacea; order Phlebobranchia; family Cionidae; genus Ciona; species Ciona savignyi. Next base: position 227,087 of record CH002525.1, read on the forward strand.
ACGTCGCCAAGGGTTTGGAGCAAGCTTATTTTTAATGACGTCAGACCGCTTCGTCTGGCGTGGAGTGATGTAACAATGGCCAGAAAGCGCCAATGTTTATGTTCATTACTAGAACCGCTCTCGCCTCTGTAAGTACCTTACACGCCCTTCAAAGAGCTCTGTTTACAACATTCGTGCGTTCGAAAAAAATAACACATGTTCTCAAAACACGATGCAGCAAAACCATATGGAATAACTATATGAAGTGCATGTCACCACTTTAGAATGCAAGCTTATATTGGATCAACATGTATACAACAGAACGAAAATGTAGACTGTGGAGTTAAAAACATTGTATAGGCCTGCACTATCAAACGTTTTTTTATTATTCTAAATACGTTCCTTTTTGATTTCGCATTACTGAAGAATTTCGTAAAAGTTTTCAAAAACAAGAAATATTGCCGACGAATATCAGTGAAAGTTTTTGTTTTTTCTTCTTTGTGTTATTAAACATGTCGTGGGCATATGTAACATTTTTGTCACACCACATGTACTGTATTAGCAACCAAATGAAATAATTACATTAAAGACTACATTTAAAGTTGTCGATTTTTAGATGCATGTAATAGTGGAAATGATGTTCCATAAGTGCTGGTAAGCAACCAAATTTATTTCAAACTTCATATGTTTTGTAGACTGATATTTAAAACTTATTATTTTTACGTTTAAACCTACTGGTACAACTTGAGATCAGTTTAAACGGGCACGACAATGATGCTGCTACAATGGAAACAGACCCGGTTCGCATGTGTGAAAGCCACAATCATAACAACAAAATATACAAAATGACTACCATGTTTATATATGTTGATGGGGAAACGCAAGACGCGTTATTACAGTGGTATATATGTACAGATTCTATGAGAAGCTTGCGGAGCAAGACCTAGCATGTTGCGTCATATATATAATATATTTTAATACAAAAAGTTTTAATAAATAGCTTTTTTTCACCATAACATTGACCGAATTCTCCAATTTTTATTAGGTTTCGTCTAAATATGTAGAAAAGGTATTATACGTCTAAACATATACCTTATAATTCTAAATATATACCACAGATATTTTTCAGAACTTTAGCTTCTTTCGACCATCGCGATGTAGAAAGTTTTAATCTAGATCGGATTTAGTGAAACGTTAGTTCCGTGTTGTTTTCATATACAAGTTAACATGTATTGTTACAAATACAAGAAAAATAAAACAATCATTGAAATATCCTAAAAATTAAATTTGTACTTAAATATTAATTGTGACAGTCATGTTATGACGCACTGACATACTATACAAGACGCTATTTGATTAAAACGATAATTGTTAAATAACAAAATATCGATATACAAAAATCGACATTTTTGGTATAATAAGTCCAATCGGGTTCTGCGGAGCCATAAAAAACAAAAACCGCCCTTTTCCAGGAATTAAGCTTCTTTCGAGCACAGCGATTAAAGGTTTTCCAATTTATTTCCGAAATGAATAGCCAGCAAATTATGGCTATGCCATTAAGGCGCAATCCACTGGATCATCGTTGTAGGACTGGAAGCCAGCTTTCATTTTGTGAACTTTTTAAACCAACCAGGTGATGCGCGTTTTCTTAACAAACGCGGTTTTACGTGTTCGTTTTTTTTGTGCGAGTTTGACCTGATCTAACGTTTAGTGCAGTATATGGATAAACATTTAAGTATTTTTTTCTTTATTTATTGTTTCTTTTCCCATCTACTATTATAGATTTGAATCAGTTATAAATATATTTTAAAAACAAGTCGACTTATTAGTTTCTTTATCCAGAACTAAAACCACATCTACCATTTATAAAATATACTAAGTATAGTTAAGTAGGTGACCACGTTTTTGCTAAAACACATAGAGTCGAACTGTTATTTGGTTTACGCTTCCTTTTTTTCATAGTGCATATTTTTTTAAAGTTTTCAATTATGAAGTTGGCATCACTTAAGCTAATAGTACAAGAAATAACTTGGCAATCATGTGTGCCTATCGTCATGTGTACATAAGTGTGTCTAAGCGAGACTTTTGCATACCCATTCAGTTGGTTTAATGGAGCTAGTGCTGTTGATTGTGCAAACAGCGTCAAACACCTACTTTAATATTGTGCAGACTTGTGATTTAGTTTTAGGAACCAAAATAATATAGATTTATATATGCAGATAGGAGATGAAAAGAAAGAAAAAAATAGAGTTAGAGAGATTACATTTTAATTATGCAAGTTTGCAGTTAATATCTATTTGCAAAAAACTATAATAATAGAAAAGTTTGATCATGAATGATAAAATAATTAGGACTCCATACAGTTACACAAATGACCAAAGTATCTATGTGGTGGACAATAATACTACTCGACATAGTTTTGCGTCAGCAATGGCGGAAAATCAAAAAAACGACCAAACTGAGGTTGGTGCGACCGGATATATAGCTTAATTTTAAAAGCGTTGGCGGTCTTCAGTTATGATCGAAACTAACCGCGGACTGGACGGTGTTTCCTTGACAGGACACTAAGCGCATATCTCATGAATTCAATGGAAAAATAGGTTCTGCTAAAAGTGATGGGACGTCTCAATCTTATTCATCGCATACTTCCCGTGACCTGTCGGTGAGCACAAAGTAATCGGAATATTGTCCTTGTGATAACGATCCTTGCATTTTCCCATTGGCAGGGACATAATTACTGTATGAGTCCTATCCTGCGTAATAACCGAGTTACAACGTATTTTTGTGTTTATTTAGCAAATTGTTCATAATTAACTTGTTAACAAAGTCCACCATAGCGTTTTTGGGGTCCACGGACAAACCACCGGGGACTAAGAATGTAGGTGTTGGGTCCATGATTATTTGCCAATAATATGATTTAGAATTGGGACGAATCGTTCTTCGTTGGTGATTTGGAAAAGGTGTTCCAGAGGCATGAATTGTGGAGGAAGTTACTTCCAAGAGTGGGGCTCTTTTATGCTGTAAAATGTTGTCCATTAATGCCAGTGGTTCGACTTCTTGCTGCACTAGGAACTGGATTCGACTGTGCCAGCCAGGTTAGTTCAAACTATTGACAACTCGGCAATTGTCCACAATTGTTTTTCAGCAGAAACTGAATATTTCATTAAAATGGGCGCTTGAAAATATTTGGTCCTTTAATTTAATATACAATGGAACCCCGCTTACCTGACCACCTATATGGGACCGTCATCAAGCCGTCGCGTTAGCGGGGTGGTCGTGTTATCGAATTTTGCTTTGGAGCAAGTTGTAGTCATATGCAGCCAAAACGTCTGCCTTTTTACTAAATTTGTACCAAAACGGCATTATTTTTATCAAACACTGCAAGAACGAATTTAAACAACTGTTAGTACTGATTTTTTTTATCTTATAATTTTATCTTATAAAATTCAGTTCTTTTTGTCATAATTATCTTTGTGTGTGTGTGTGTGTGTGTGTGTGTGTGTGTGTGTGTGTGTACGCGCTCATCTAATCTTATTGTTTTGACCACAAAACAAATTTAACCTGATTATTTTGGTGACAAAGGCAAATTATTGAGCATGTGTGGTCGCTTTGGCGGAGTCAAATTTAAAGTTTTGGACTAAATTATGACGGCATGCTTGAAACAGAATGCAATGCATTACCGCACTGAAGTGGTCCTGATAAAGAGGTGGTCGTGTTATCGAGGTGATCGCTAAGCGGGGTTCCACTGTATTAGTAAAACAATTGGAATAAATAGTATGTGCATATGGCCATACTATATGTGCATATGACCACATTAACAGCATTGCAGACATAAGCAGCGCGATATTCATTACGGAACCAAACAACGTGATTTACCTTCCTAAAGTTATGACATGGGTTATCGGTTGTTGTAAGTATGTCACTCTCATAGTTCGCCCAACTTACAATTGGCCTAAGGTCGATTGGAACTGAATCACCTGTATCACAAACTCCAACAATATATAACCTTCGAATATCAAATATTCTCTGCTATTGATGTCTATTTAGAAGAAGTAGACAGTTTTTAGATAATAATAAATATTTCCGTAATCAGGTAGCGGTGTATTTAGATTTTTGTTTATGCGTAACAAAAAAAACAAGTAGGCCTTACTCCGGGACCATGTCATATAATAAGTCGCTTGAAACAGATTAAAAAACGCTGTGAGTTGATCTATTATTATTCGTTATGACATAGATGTTACCACAAATACACACACAAGACACGAATATACCAAATATATCTTGGGAGTTGATGATAAAATGGAAGCTTATGGACCACTAGTAAACAAACATGTATTTTTATACAGAATGAAATAGATTCAGTGTTAAGCGTGGGAGTTGATCCATCAAAGATCATCTACGCGCTGCCATGCAAACCAGCCTCTCAACTACAGCATGCCAGGAAAAGAAAGGTCACGTTGATGACATTCGACAACGAAGATGAATTACATAAAGTAAAGAAGTACTACCCGGATGCTCGGTAGGTTATATATATATATATATATATATATATATATCTCTTAAAACGTGAATCCAAAATTGGGTTTAAGGTCATTAATTATTGTATAGTCAGTTTGCCACCATATTGTTACTCTCAAACAAATACCTTATTTACACCGACCGGGCTACACTCGTGTAGTTACACCGATATACCTAAAACAAACAGTATATTTTTAAAGGTAATAAAAAAACACTATTTACAAACCATTTTTAAATTTAAGATTGGTAGTGCGATTGAGAGCCGATGAAACCGGCTCTAAATTCAAGATGGGAAACAAGTTCGGTTGTTCTTTAGAACAAGTTGAAAGACTGTTAACAAGAGCAAATCATCTTGACATGAATGTTGTTGGAGTAAGGTGCGGTTATTTTAGATCTTTGTATTTTGTAGGTATAGCATAAAGTGGCCAAATTGAGGTTGGTTATTAGTACCGTCTCTTCATTTTAACAGAAAATCAAAGTGGAATTCCGGTCAGACAAAAACACGTAAACCGTTTTTTGACAGTTTTTTTACTTTCATGACCGTATAAATCGTCAGATAAATTAATACGAACTAAAACGGTAGAAAATGTGCAATTTCAGAGAATATCAACCGCATGTTAGTCACCGATATTTTTAAAATCCATTTGGACTCTTCGATATGTATTTTCTCATGCAAAAACGATGGTTTTCCTGGTTACCTAATCTCTCTTTGTATTACTGATATCAAGTTTAAAACGTTTGTTTCTTCAAGCAGAAACTAATTGGTTCCCGAGGTACCTATCCATATTTGATATAGACAATTTCCAAACATAGTTAATAACGTTGGTATGTACAAATAACATTAGAACTTATTTTTTTGGGAAAACAATTCAATGAGGATATTGGATGGCTGCGCGATAGGGTATTATATTGATTGTTTCCCTCCTTCCCTTCTTTCCTCTTTCCCTCCGTTTAGTTTTCCCCGATATATGATGAAAATAATCATTAGTTTTAATAAAGTTAATTTTTTTAGAAAATAGTTAAAGATAGGTATGGGGTGTAGGCATGTTTCTTGGTTATATTCTGATCAAAGTTATTTAGAAGTAGTGGTGGTTAACATGTGGTTGAGATTCTCCAGTTATACATGATAAGTCTGTTTGCGACATTAAAATTCAGCACTTTTATAATAGCGTAATGACATAATGTGCACACCTTGTTTCTCTTCTAAAGTTACTTCCATAGTTTTAGTTGTATAATTTGATCATTCGAACATCAACAGCCTGGTGTTTCAGAGAAGAAAAAATATAGTGTTTAATTCTGTAATCAAGCTGCCCAGTATTTAGCTTTTGCGTTGAGTGGAGTAAATAAGTTTGTTTCACCGTACGGACATGAAATTATAACTTCCCCGCGGAAGTGGATCACAATCGCAAGAGTAATATCTCTTCCACATTGCAGACTAGTCTTTAAAGACCAACAACTCGCCTTTATCACACAAATTTTTCTCTTTCCCGCATCAGTAAATAAAAAATATTATCTTATGGAAAGAAGTTAATTTGTCTTGTTTGTGTAGTTTTTACGGTGGCGATGATTCCAGTAGTTCTGCCAGCTTTATACGCAACCTTGACAACTGCAGAAAGACATTTAACATTGCATCTTCAATTGGCTACAACATGACGCTGTTGGATATTGGTGGGGGGTTTCCCGGAAATGATGCAAGTGATGAAATCCTTCACCAGGTAGGTTTTTTATTATGTAAAATACAATATTGCTTTGGTGTTACTACATACATAAGTTTTGCTGCTGTAAATTGCTTATTAATAAAATCCAGAAATGGCTTGTTTGTTCCGATATTTGTAGGATAAATGCGGCAATACAGTGTGCTCGAAATTCTTATCTGCATCTCTATTGTCGTTTATGACTTTACCACGAGATCGGGGTAATAAAGTAATCAGAGATCGGGCTAGTAAAGTTAATTGTTTTGAATTTACAATGAATCCACATGTTACCGTATCATAAATGTCTACAAAGCCAGTGCGGACAGTTTAGGCATATCCCTGATAGCCAGTGAAAAGCATTTTTTACCGAGCTAAGTTTCGAACCCATAATGTGCTCGTCACTTGGACCGTTTTTGTATAGAAGTCGGTATATGTATCGGTCGCGTTAACCATTTGGCCACACGACCGTGCAGTGAAAAGCATATTACCACTGGAACCATTTCTAAAATGTTGTAGACTCTTCAAGTGGATAAAGGGTAATGTTGTTTTATCGTAGTAAATGTGAAAACTGAAGTGCCACGAGGGAAATCGTCCCCGCCCACCTTTGGGTTAACAAAGCTATTATATTGTCTCGTGTGGTTGAAACGATTCTTCAGCTTTAGTACAACACATACAACATAAATAAAATAAAACAAATAATATGATATTCACAAACTTAGTATTATTTGGATAAAATAAATTGTTACTAATTCGACATTTTTTAAATAAAATTTAATGTTGCTGTTGCGCGTGGTTGGGCCAATATTAATCTACTGGGTTTTATATGTAATTTCCACCTGAGTTGGGTCATAATTTCTAGATATGACTGATAAATTTGTAACAGAAAACATGTTTTTAACAATAAGCAATATTTGTTATTGTAAATTTGGGTAACGATGTATTCGTTCACTAGATGACCACTGAAATACGAAAATATCTGGATGAGCACTTTCCACTTGCCTGTGGCATTGATATCATTGCAGAGCCTGGCAGATACTTCGTTGAGTCTGCATTTTCTCTCGCCACAAATATTGTGGGAAAGAATAAAACTGAAGGTAGCAGATCTAAAGATTGTTTTACCAGAATTCTTTTAAACCATATTCCACAGATACGTGTTCATATTACGTGAATGAAAGTATATATTTATCTTTCTGGAAAATTTTTATGCAAAGTGGAGAATACACACCCAAATTACTAAAGGTAAATTGAAATTATTTGCTAGCCCATACACAATTTATGAGACACACATTTTGTTCGTGTGATTTCGATGATTGAATTTTAGAGATTTACATAGCATGCTGTTCAATACTTGGCATTTTTGCTGTGGGAGAGAGGTAACACAATATACTAGGCCTCCAGGCATTCTTGAAATAATATTTTCATTTTGACATAACATGAAAAACATTTATGATCTGGTGAGGGAGGTTACATTGCTGATGCTACTCTCGCTAATCAGTATGCCAATTACTAAACTACAGGAATTTTTTATGGGCAATAAAATTCTGAACCAAGTCACTAAGAATGGTGAATCTGGGTAGACAAATGTACTCCTACTTTGTTAATGTATTGTTTAGATTAAGTGTAAATACTTCCTTGATAAGGAAATGGAAAAGAAAATATTCATAATGATGTCATTATAACACTAAAAAATGTCATTATAACACTAAAACAAATACGGCAGAGCAGTATGATAACCGTCAAAAAAGACAAAACAAGCTTTTCTCCTGTTACTTCGACTATTAATGACTGTGCAATACATATAAGGAGAAAACAAACCTAACATTTGTAACCGGTAGAGTATCAAATTGTCGTTTCATTTGAAAATACGCGCAATATTTATTTTTTCTAGAGAATCTAGAAATTATGCCATACCAAATAATTAAACAGTGAACTGGTAATTAAAACACTTTTTAAAACAGGTTTGGTAGTTCATGGTATTTTGATTTTCTCGCTCTTTTATTATAGAGTATATAGTGTATATTTGTGGATATGAATATTCGCAAAAATGCTTCAGGAAATTCGCTCACCTTCACACAATACTAATCAATTGAATGGTATTACATCGATAATGTGATGTGTAGTAAGGTGTTGTAAATTGCATGTATAATCCGGGCATTTCTGTTAAAAACAAAACAATGGCTATAACTAAATGTGGTGTAAAATATTAAAATATTTAAAGTGAAAATTGTGGTGTTCACTCGACGTTTCGCAGGACAAAAGGTTTTCGCATTTGCCTGTGACAACATTGTTGCCATTTGCCTTTCTAATCAACAGAAATATTAATTTTACCTTCAGGTTTATCTTTAAAATCAAAAGAGCATCATTGTGACGTCATACAATAACTTATAAAATGTGATTATTACGCATTTCGTTCTCGCTGAAAATACTTTCACTGAAATGTCTTTTTCGTTCTACGTTGCAGTGATGACGTAATCGATTGTTTACGTCACATCGGTTCATTTTGCCCAAATGAAACTCGCAATCACATTGATATTTTATCCGCGTTATGGCGCGAAAAAGAAGTGGGTCATGAAACCTATCAAATATTGCATTCCCAGCGCATGGTTTTGCGCTATCTTCTTCATCTTTAATGACGTCATTTTTACTGCCATGAGGAACAAAATTAATTTGTTCAAAATGTTCATATCTCGTCACTTGATGGGGTTTCGGCTTGTATGGAAAATCTCTCTTACACCCATCCAAGTGCAAATCAGGTTCGGAAGAGTAAAACGTTTTGACACGTTGGGATTTGTCTAGTTTTCTGTCAATGGTGGTGTTTCCCTTACAATGGTCAAGCGGTGATTCTGGAAGTTTTCTTCGTGCGGTATTTCCTTTTGGCGGGGTTTCACCCGAACAGCTCCTTTCTCGAACTTCAACAACGGCTTTCAAAACAGGGGATTCCCAAGAGTGGTTTTGAATAATAGATGTATAACAAACTGATGCCGATCGTTGGAGTTTCATCGATTGTCGAACGAATCCTACCAAACCAGCCAGCACTCCAATGCCCCTGCTATCGTTAGCATTGATCCTACCCATATCGGGATGCTGGTTCGAATTTGCGGGATCGCGAGGAATAATATTCCGACGATAAGAAAACTGCTCCCGGTCAAAACACTACATATGCTGGGTCGGATTTGCGGGTATCGACTGATAAGGTCGGTGGTTGACGAAAACACGAATCCAAATTTTGAACGACGACAAACTATCATCTGTTTCTTTGCGTGTTGTCGACATGGTATTGCCCTATGTGAAAAACAATTTAAAGCGGGCAAACAACTGAGAAACGGAATGATTATGTGGCCGAACGATTAACGCAACTGATATACTAATAGCATACAAAAATGGACTTTAATTATACAAAAACGGCGATTAAGAATTAAGAGGTTCTAAATCCAATGCTGGGCCAGGAAAATCTAATATCATACGACATGAAAACATGATTTTAAGCGACTTGACTGCAAATATCGTACTTAGTTGATAACCGAATAAAAGACTTTTAAGCAGCGGGATCCAAAGGCAGATTGACACCAACAAATATTTAACAAAACAAGTATTTTTACAAAATGAATGTTTAGCGGATGAGTTAAATGTTCAGGTCTAATCGACATTATACTTAAAAAGTCTAGGCATCGTGAAAATTAGTCAATCGGATTAATCAGATACAGAAGTAATTATGCATCAGTAAAATACCGCAATGTGAAGTAAGTCATTATTGACGTGTAACTATCACAAATGATTGATTCCATTGCGTCGGTTGGGCATTGACCCGATAAGGAAACAGTGTTGGAAAAGTCTTACCTTTCTCCGGTTCGCTGCAAATCGTTGGAATTTTCTTTACGTTGCCAGTTCTGGAACGTTAGCTTCGTGCTCCTGCTGGGAACGTTCGACTGAAAACACAAAACAAAATGCCATTTTACTTTCACGGAACTACAAAATAACTATGATATTCATACTTAAACTTATACTTACCATTATACAACAAACCTTCAGAAATGTGCATCGAAAATCTAGTGACGCAGAACGATCACTATTATTTGATTTCAAACTCCATTATTTTGCCACTTCAAACAAATGAAACGCGCTATGTTATCGATTATTTTATTATTAACGCCTCATGACTTATACCACCTTACTTCTGTGACGCCGTAAGTTCGTTAAGCACATCGAATATTTCGCAAACTCAAACCGGATCTGAATCTAAAGAGGTAGAACTCTTGATGTGATGTCATAATACGTATATAAAAGATTTCCCAGTCGTCGTGTGAAAGGATTGCATTTAATGGGATTTGGTCGCATGGGATTCAACGTTCAATTATTCACGCTGCTTATCAATCACATCATAATTCGAACGAATGAAGCCTACTTTTAGGCGTTACTTTTAAACGTCAATACCTTTATCGCCTACCTCATAAAATAACCGGTAGATGCACACCTAAAAATCGTATTTCGTACATTTTCTATAACGCCTCAGGCCTCAAACAGTTCAAACGAACAACTAGGTATTGTGGTCGCACAATTCTATTCTATCTATCACGATAAGGCGGACAATGCTGCAAAACAAACTCACAAATTACAAAACACTTTTGCGCAACATATTGTCCGTTGAGCTGCTCACTCTGTTTGGCAAAATCAAAATGTTGCGAAATGCCTTGATTGTTGAATTTTCGTGTTCACGCGCCGCGTAGAAGCTATCGGGCGTGACCAAATTCAATACGCTCTGTGATGTCACAATACAGGTGAACGTGACGAATAACAAACTTCTTTAGGCCAAAATTGTCACGATAAACCGATTGTAACAGTCTACATTCGCGATTACTTAACCTTTCATATCTACACTATGTTGGATCAGGTAAAGTCGGCGGATATACATGATCTACATTTGATCAACGTTCGGGCATTTTATGCGCTGCTGTTTATAAATCGTCGTTTAGCAATGCGATAATAACATATAACGAATACACTGATCCGGCAACTTGACTGTGGATACGAGATAATCTGAAGAGCACCCGTGCAACTACGACTTACATATAAACATAAATATCTTACGTACACATAGAAACTATTCTAACTAAATATTATAGATGTGCAAAATTGCAGACTGGGCACAACTCTTCTAATGCCTCTCTATATACAAGATAGTTAATGAAACGTAGAAAATTGATAGTCACGTCTCATTATCCAAAGACTGCAAAGGTCCGGTAATTCGTTACGATGTCAGAAAATGTAAGCAACAGAAGAATATACCAATTGACCGAGTATAATACGGATTTGACACTGACTAGCATAACCTCGATGCTACATGAGAACAAAAATGGTAAAACAATATTGTAATGTATTTGGTATTAGTGTCAGACGTCTTACCTTTACCGGCAGTGACATTTTTCGCTTGTAACGTCCGGGTATAATAGGATGAATTAAAATATCTGATGCACATGAAAGGCTTCTCACTTTTGGTGACGTCATGCCTGATGAAATCATTCCCCCGAAGAGGGGATTTCCCATAAAAGATCCTCGCTTCATGTCTATGTCTAAAACGTCCCGAGCTTTACTGCAATTGTCAACTCTATCAATTACTTAAGTTTCACTGCAAATTTCTAACTCTATCAATTACTAAGTGCGCCACCACGTGCTCAATGAACAACACAGATACGGCATAAAAGCTTTAACCTTGATTAATTATTTATGACCCAGGAGAGTTGTATAGGGAGGAATGTATTATAAAAATTGTATGCTTGGTTGTACCAATTAGAAAATCTAAAATCAAAATTTACATAAAATTTCTACTTAATAACCAATATAATTTTTCTATGCTGAAAGTTTATATATTCTATTATATTTTTGCTCACAATTAATTTTCAATCACTGATAAATAAAGAATTAACCTGTATTTGATTGGACATAACTGCAGTATTGGTTGGTGATTGCGTTTTAATAAGAAGTGTTCCCAGACCAAAAGTGTTTTATTTCGCATCACTGCGATCAATAACTTATTAATTATTCAACTTTTCTAAGTAGCTCCTGTCTTATACAAATCATATCATCCGTTAAATTTATTCCTTTTTTCTTGTTACCTATCCGTGGCAAGCCACTATAAGCCCTATAGGTGGGTATTTATTTTTCATTTTGGGGGTAAAAATGACATAATTATAAAAGAAAACGTTTATAAACCATTCCTAGAACATTAATGTTGCATTAAATTGTCCCTGCCAAAAACTTTTCAACGTGACAAAAATTGTTTTTTTCCGACAGTTAACTGTCAGTCAGTCAGTCATGTCAAAATAGAGAAAATGCAATTTACTAATTTTTATAATTTAATGCATATGGTCATAAAGTATCAAATTCAACTATAGATAGTTAGGGATTTTACAACATTTCCAACCGGTCTTACACTGTTTTCCGGTAGCTCTTCTGTTATCTCTTGCGGTTGTTGTATGGATCACCTGTCGAGTGACTAATTCGGTTTTTTAAATTGTATACATTTTACTTCATTGGTTTCTTTTGATTTTAACGCGGTGATAAGTGCAATATAACTGATTTATTTTATTGTGTTATCTTTAATCAATATGACACAAATACTGCATGCGTTCGTAACCCGGCCGTTTTTTTTAAATAAAATGTTGTATACGAGTAGATCGTACAAACCCTTTGGCCACAGAACCGCTCATGTTTTATTTTACCTTTGCGTTTGATAAATTATTGGAGATTGTTTTTCGCTAGATAAGATAGCTAACAATAAAGAAAATATTTTGTCCTGGCCATTTGAAATAAAAAATCATCTATATCTCTCAAAAATCATCTACCGGCTGCAGGTTACGATCATATATAAACTTTGTCCCTTAAGTGGCACAAACGGTTTGTTTTACCTTATTAACCAACCCATGACGATTACATTTTTTGTATAAAGTATATATTTGGTCGGTCGTGGTAACCGTTCCTACTCGGCTATCTATAGTGTCAATCCGTTAAATATCATATTCGGAAAATTTACGACTTTAAACCTTTTTACACACCCAGAAATATCCCAACCAAAAACTCGACACTGGAGTCATCATATACGGAACAACCTGCGACGGGACTGACATTATAGTACCCCATGCGACGTTACCGGATATGTCGTTGGAGGATTGGATTATTTGGGACGGTTAGTTTAAGTATATGTAATAATTTAAAAGCTTGGAGTGGAAATTTGGAAAAGCTATATCGATACTCTAATGAGTCATACAGCCAACAATTGTACTCCCATCGCCATTCAACTGTACATACATCCTCATATAACATCTAACAACTGTGAACCTGCCTTCACATAATGCTGCACACGCTGTAATACAACTGTACAATCGCCGTTGTACAACTGTACACTTGCCTATAATGCCTTATATTTCGGGCGCATAGTCGAAATATTTATTTTTCTACTTGTAGTTCGTTTGGGTGTCCACGTGTAATTAAGCTAAATTATTTTTAAAAACTCTTATTTTATTGACTTTTCCCCTTTTAAATTTCCCAATTGTATTTCCATTTTCTAATGTAGACAGAAAAAATTTAATGAAATAAAACTCGATTAAGAAGTGATATTGCAGGAATATGGCACTCGGCATACAGGACGGTGGCAATATAACTCAAATATTTACAATTGACATCATTAAAACTTAATTATGATGCCATCACTTCTTCCGCTGTAAATAAATTGATTGTTTCCAGACATGGGGGCCTACACTGTGCTATGCAAGTTTGGTTTTAATGGCATAATGACGTCCAAGGCGTTCTATTATGTGCGAAAAGAAGCAATGTGAGTATATATAGGTGATTTACTGTTATTTCTTATATGAATTATATATAAGAATACCATACTCAATTTCTAATAAAATATTGTAAACATTGGCTTTAACATACCCACAGAGTTATGGAAAATAGTAGGGAACATTCATGTTTTATCTCCGGTGCGCACTGTTCGGTTAGCGGAGCTTATTGTATATGATTGGGAAGTTACTACACTGTTTTAGTTCAACCCATTAATTAATCCACTATGTTAGACGATTTTCGCCAAGAGCCAAGTTCAAAGACAAAACCGACCAAGCTAGCGACAAGTTATAAGAGTTAGCAACTATATTCGCATTAAAGTCATTGGATTTTTTAAGTGGATTAGGTGCTTTTTCAAGGATACGCCCTACGTAATTTTTCTAACCCTGTTTGTCCAACGGACAACAAAAAACTTTTACCATTTATTCTGTTTATCTGGTTTTATATGTATTTCAGGAAAATCATTCAAAATTCCTGCCAGAAAACCAATTTTCTGCCATCAGAAATCGATTATACCAGTAGCTATGGGCCTTTGTTCCAGGCATGTGATAATAAAAAAGTTGCTTTAATGCCATAATGATTTTAAAGGTAAAAACCACATATAGGGGAACAAACGTAACCAAATTTTTGAGTTATATGGTTGTGATTAATTTTCTGTAATTGTTATTCGGTGGAGAACGGAGATGTAACCTTATTTGTTGTATGGTCGCATTTATTTTAATAAAATTTGTTTAGTTGATGAATTTCTCGCAGCTATGTTATTATCAGTGTTTAGTATATATTTGAAACACACGAGCGCGAATTCGGTAATTTTTTTGGTCACCTTCTGCTAAGCTAGGACTCTGTTAATTCGTGAATTATCTGGAAAATCTTAAGACATAGACTCTTGGATCGAAACTTCAATATTGTTATCAATGTGTATTATAGTGGGTTAGCAATAAAAACTAACCACTTTATACACCTCTAACAATTTTAACTCAACTAAATTGTTAACTCACTAAAATTGAGTTTTTTTTTAATCCGAATGAACTACATTATGATTTAAATCCGTTTTTTATTCTTTCTTTTTTCAGCGTCACTCTCGTAAGAGGCATGCCCGATACCACAAAAGGTTGACAAAAGGATTACTTAATAAAGTTAAAACTTTCAGTAATCACTATAGAGAGTGTTAACCTGGTGTTAACCACAATAAAACCCCTGTTGATTGTTTGCTACATTTTTTTTTATATGCAGAAACGACCAGGTTCCCTAGTAACCTAACTACTTTTGGTATATCTGATACAAAGTGTATAACGCTTATTTCTGCAAGTTCCCGAATTACCAATCCAAACTTAATAGCCATGTTTTTTGAATAAAGTATTTACGTTTCTATACAAAAAAATATAAAAATAAAAACTAAAAAAATGTTTTTACATCATTGGATAGGATAGACTATCCTATCCGATAGAATATTTATCCCCGTAAATGGGAAAACCAAGGGGGTAAACACACGGGCAATCGCGAGATTACGTCGCCCCCACCGTCGGGTTACCGGAACCATTGCAGTGTGTTGTGTATGATTCACACGTTTCCGTCAATTTGGAAGAACCCAATAATCCGCTGGGTTACGGCGATGTCCGTAAAGTGCAATGGTTAAATGTCCGTAAAGCCCAAGGACACAACTTTATTTTACTTTTATATATTAGGGGATTTCCCGTGGTAACTCGGTATATGTAGAGTGCATTTGTTCTTTTTTCGTTTAGTTTATTTATTTACAACTTTTTTTAAAATTTAATATTATTACCAGTAAATAATCATTACCAATCCCTAAATATTAACTGTTAAAGAATAATAATCGGCGCCGGAAATTCGAAAAAAAGGCCGTCGTGCATATATTTTTTGGGCCTGTATGTAAATTTTCCGGGCTAATTCACCTAAATTTCGCGATTAAATATTAAATTCCCATTAGCTAACACTTCTAGAAGATTAAACTGGTAATAGCGATATTTCGTTCGTTTTAAGTAAAGACTAAATGAGACTGGTCACTAGTTTTAGTCTACTTAAATTTCTGGGGATTCCCCGGAAAATCGTTAAATATGGGTTTGGGGCGTTCGCATATATGTCGTTTATTTTTAGATTCTCTATCCATTTATTTTTGACTTAATTATCCAACTGTTTCGTAAGCTTAATAAAACTGTATTTATTATTGTTAAACATATTACATTTTGGGTGGTAGTACCTGTGGGCTCGCGCTTTCTTTTGTCGTTTAACTGACCGGGGCGTTAGCTGAACTTGTTTAGCCGGCTGCCTAACGGTCTTTCGCGAGCTGCACAGCGGAAAGTCTATTCTCCACAGATCGCACACTAATAATTATAGTGACCACGATTTGTACTGTCTTAATCTCAAACTCAAAGTCTATAACTCTTGATTCACTGTAGTTGTATTTTGCGTCTCATTAAATATGCGGTTTATTCGCGAAGCGAGTTACTAAGTACGTTACACAGCATAACGCAAGTTATCTTGTCTGAATTACGTCATTGTAGGTTATCATGTGGGTTATCTGTGGGGAATTAGGTGAAAAAACTGTGGGGAATTAGGTGAAAAAACTATGTTAATGATTTAAACGGCAAAAATACAAAGGCCCGTACAAGGTGATAATTACGTACAAAGTAATCAAACACGTGAAAAAAAATATCAAACGCAAAACAACGACGTTTAAAGTATAAAATATTTTAGACATAAATTAAAACAAATATATATTATATTAGAGGTGCCACAACATCTCATTTTTTTCCACATTTTGTTAAGTTTGAGAATATAAAATCAAGGTCTCGTTGAGCATTTCGGATGTTCCGTCGAAATAACAATCGAAGTCATGTGGTGAACGATCTCACGAAGTTTCGAGCATTTTACACGTTTATCCTGCAAAAACTAGAATAACCTGGTTGGGAGAATTAAGTACAAAGCTAGAATTGTGCAATCGTGCATTACAATCTGGTGTCATGTATGTAAATGCGTGATAAATGTTATCTGATATGTAGTGAAAGTGACATCTCACATTCAAGGAAGCAACGCCACAATATGCATCACATGAGCCACATTTCCATACTTTGCCAGCTAATAAACCAAGGCGTGTACGCCTGGTGACTCACTTCCGAGTGAGCATGAAATAAATGCAGCGATGATCTCGCTATAATGCGACGAAAGCGCAATTAATAAAAACGCAAAAACAAAAACCGAGCGACCTGTCATTTGTAGGTTTTACGACTCGTAACGAATAGGGGAAATAATCTTGCGCGGATGTATTTCCATCAACAAACAAAAGAAAACTTTTAGTAAGCAGGACATAAGCCGTGTCTCGTCATTACTGTGCGGTGTTTGTAAAATCCTGTTTTACACACGAAATATATTCGGTTCGGAACATCCGACACATTGACTGAGAGGCGATTAGGACAATTAGACATCGCATTTACATGCGGCGCGATTACCATAGCTATACGGAAGTACGCTAGTATCGTTTAATAAACTGGTGGCGTTGTGAAAGCGGGTACGCTCACTTATTTACACAGCATGAGCGCAAATGCGCGGAGTAGAGGCGATCAGACTTCGCAGAAAAAAAAACAAACCTCGAGCCGCTGCTAAAAACGAGTATGTAATCGCATGAACGAGACGCATAATTTGCGTGAGGCGCGATTAAAAGAAAACTAACGCCTTGTCGGCGGTAACAATGAAAATCTGGCGCGAACGAACAAAACAAACGTCGTTCGACGTGTAAATGCGCCTAATATACCGGATGGGTTGGCGCAGCATGGCATCATTGACTCAAGCTCATGATAGCATAATCGTAAAAGCGTTACTGACCTTGTTTAAGATGGAGTGCATGTAGCAATTGATGAAGGCGCGTTTGCTCCTCGTGTTTGTAAGAAGTCTGTAGAGTAAAACACCGATATTATGCATTCTTGCAATAGCCTAGTACCATTCAACCAAACCGGGAACACTAGTATTTGCAATCGTTGCAGGCTAATAATTACATATAGTATAAAAAATAATAATAAAACTTACAAAAGATAATCTAGAAGCTACAAAAAGAATAATACAACCCTTTCATATTTCGTAAAGGGAACGTCGTCTTGCAAATTCTCTTCTTTCGTCGGCGGAGACGATGCTTATCAACTTGATTTCAATAAAGTGCGTTGTCTTGTTGTATAGTCACCAACTTCGTCCAGCGAAATGGGGCGTTTCTTACTTGATGCTTGAAATTGCTTCTTAAATAACTTGCGTTGGACCACTCGTCGTTGCCAATGTAGTTGAAACTTCTAGTTGAAGTTGACGTCGGAAATTGTTCGTTTCGGGAAGGTGCGTGTCCATTATCACGTCGGGGTCACCAATATGGACTCGCGCTTGCTTTTGGAGCTTAACTGACCGGGGCGTTAGCTGAGCTTGTTTAGGCTGGCTGCCTAACGGTCTCTCGCGAGCTGCGCAGCGGAAAGTCTATTCTCCACAGAACGCACACTAATAATTATAGTGACCAATATTTCTTCGTTGCTTAATCTCTTCTCAATTCCAAAATCTGATTCCTTGTTCAGTATAATTGTATTTTACGTCTTTAAATACTTGTGATGCAGGTTACTTATTCTAAATGCGAATTATATAGTCTGGCGCAAGTTATTTAGGTTGAGGTAGGTTATATCATACTATTCAAATTTCCAGATTATATAGGGAATTTAAAAGGTGCGATAAGTTTACGTGCGAGACGTTTCACATCTGCACGTTTGACTAACTGTGGGGAATTAGGTGGGGAAACTATGTTAATGATTTAAAGCAGAGGAAGTACAAAGGGCCGTACAAGGTGATAATTACGTAAAAAATAATAAAACACGTGAGAAAAACATCAAACACAAAAAGCGACGTTTAAAACATAAAAATATTTTTAACATGGAATAATATAATCTAATATTTGTATACGATATGCTACAGTCCTGGGTAAACTATAAACTATTTTATTTCAAATTCTGTTTGTCTGTTATACGTTGCAAATATTTAACTTTTTCAGAAATTTGATGTATATATAGCCTATATCTTTTTCCAATGAGATACCGGCGAAACGTTAAAAAACTAAAAATGGGCCTCTTTTAGGCTACATTGTTTCCGATTGCGGGAATTTTCCTCTGGGTTTTGATAAATTTAAAACCCGAGACAAACTATGTACATGCTAGTTAGGGTTACCATATTTAAAAAAGCAAAATTTCGGACAGTGCATGACTATTTTTATGCGCTACGAAATGCTATATATATGCGCACGGTACGAATTAACGTTCTGTATTAGCAGTGTGCGCAGTACGATTGCATATGTAGTAAAATCATAAATTTTTGTACATTTGAGCATATTTTTTTTTTCCGGGCGCAAGATTTAACCCTAAATTCCGGACATGTCCGGAATTTTTCGAACGGTATGGCAACCCTTTTAGTTAGGATCTCAGCGTGACGCAAAAAAATAAAAAACAAACACGGATTAAAATCAAAATGTGTTCCTATCAGAATTTCAAAGGGAACCCATGATTAAGGAAGATTATATCCTTTTATAATCATTGGACTGTTTAAACTAATGTAAACCCCCACAGAATGCAAATTTACGTAACGTCTATTTTGATTATTGCTGGTTTTTACAAATTTAAACCATTTTTCCCACCTTTTTAACCAATACAATTGTACCATTATTTATTGGTTGAAATGTAAATGTTTCCACATACCCTAGATTTAATTTAAAGGTTTAAGTGGAGTCACTATTCTTTTTACGTGTGTTGCATAACTAACATATATCGTATTAATGGTAAGTTTTTATATTCTCTTATTATATTTATATTTGGAAACACTGCATTCATTTTGAACCCTGTCCGCTATTGCCAGCCCGATTGACTTTTCGTTTAACATGCATGCTTGACATAGGTTTGTTAGTCAAGATATGTTAGTATTTTAGTACGACCATCAAACAAAATGCCTAAGGATAAATTAAATTCGGTAAGAAAAATGTTCAATGTAAAACTAAATACTGGAGCTGGAGGCATCAAACTTCATAACTTTGGTTTTCGAAGTGTTATTTCACTTATTTTCACGTATTATGGTGTCTTATTTATATTATATTTTAAATTTCAAGTTGTTGGCCTAGCTATCTTAATACACAAGCTTATTTAAATGATTATTGATTGCTTTTCTATATTGTTCTGTGGTTCGCAAGTCTAGTGCCCGTTCTTGGTATAAGGAAGGCTATGGCACTCTCCATAGTCTACTCCTAATTATAATATGCCATCTTTTTGTCTGAAAAATACAAAGGATTTTTATAATGAATATTAACCACCTGTTTGCTGTTATATATAAAATGTGTGGTTGATTTTGTTTAATGACAGATGACCTATAAACCAACATTCTTGCTGTCAAAGGTTGAAACTCAAGGCCAAAAATCCGCAATAGTAATACTCGCATATTTACGCAGACCGTGCGAGTAACAATTTTACTCTCACATATAAAAAACTAATTAACGTTTACAGCGACCGTTTTCTATTCAACTGGTGTATACCTTTTTTATTATAAACATGTTGCGTCCGAATACTGGAGTTTACAATTACTCATTAGCATCATAGTTTCAGATTGTTATAATACCAGATTTAAACCGGTCCCTCTATTTTGTTCAGGTCCACTAGGTCCAGCGCTAGGTCCGCTACAGTTAGTTTTAAACATGGGGTTGGAGTTAGGGTTAGTTCTGGGATTGAGATTAGTGTTTAGGGCAGGGCACTGGACCTAGTGGACGTAGCGGACCTAGCGCTGGACATAGCGGACCTCTACAAAATAAAGGGACCCGATTTAAACAGTTGTACCTCTTACAAACCACAGTTGGGAGCCATGTTTACTCGCATGACGAATTACTCGCGTTACTCGCATGTGCTTCCACACGCGAGTAAATTTTTACTTGCCAAAAATTTGATGGATTTTTGGCCTTGGAAACAGATTATTTTTCTAACAAAAAGAGACCAGATAGTTTGCATGTATGCCATTGCCATACTTCCCATACTGGATACAAACAGTTTAGAATCCTGTGTAAACCTTAGAACGGTTTCAAACTTAATAATTATTGTTATTTTTCCAACTTTTTTCTAACCTGGCCGGTTGGTCTGGCAGTAAAGTGCCTTTCAATTGAAAGGTTGTAGGTGCGAAACTGGTCGCTAGCTAGTTGGTTGTGTCCTTGGGCAAGGCACTTTACGGACATTGCCTGAACCCAGCAGATTAATGGATTCTACTAAATTAATGGAACGTGTCTACCATACATAACACACTGCAATAGCTCCGGTAACCCGACGGTGGGCGCGAGGTGATCTGAAGATTGCCCGTGTGTTAACACCCTTGGTTTTCCCATTCACGGAGATAAACATGAATATCCTATCCTATCCTAACAGCAGAAGCAGTTTATCTACCAGGCCTACATGATTTTTTTAATTCTCTTTAAACTGGTAATTTTATTAAACCTTTTAATATCTGCAGGACTACGTGCCAGAAAGAATCCGGAAATTGGAATCCAGGGTTAAAGATAATGAATTTGATGTTGATGCTTGGAATGGTTTGATAAGGGAGGCACAGGTGCATTATATTACCTTTTTGTAACCCTAGTGTTATCATGGTTTTTTGGTTACAAAAGTATTTTTTTACACAATAAGGTAATAAATAGAGCACTGATGTAAGCTACATAAGGATATCTTAATCGTACTTTAAAGTAAGCTAAATATTATTTCTTTGGATGGTTTTTGTTCGTATCAACTTAAAATGTTTAAGTATACGCAATCCTATTAATAACATATAAACAATTATTCCTTATTTGATTAGACCCACCCAATTGAAAAGGCCAGAAAAACATTTGAACGACTGGTGACACAATTTCCAACTACAGGCAGATACTGGAGGATATACATAGAACAAGAGGTATGTATGAGTTTTTAATGCAAATAAAATAAACTACTTTATTTTGTGCTGATAACTTTTATCATTTGCCAGCCATAGGTACAGCTAAACTGCTGCAACAATTTTGACAAAGAAACCAGTCAAAAGTTTATGGAACTATCTTACTTTCTGTACAATTACACATTTTAGGAATGCTGATTAAACCCAATGTGCTTCAGATTATATTTAGTTGTATATGTATTTGAATTGCACTGTGATTTAATAAACCCAACTAGGTAAATGTAAATATATATATCTATAAAATATATATCAGTTGTTTATTGTTCAACACATTTTACCACTGGTACTTTGTAATTGCACTGCTGTGTTAGTAGACAAACACTGTGATTTTGAACATAGTTTTAATAGAAAATTCCATAAAACATAAACTTGTTTTCCTTGTACATATCATTAGTGGTACTGGATGTGCTTGATTTGACCTGCTACTTTGGGGATTTCAGTTATTTTAGGTAAAAAGGTGTTGAAAGTTGTAATGTAAAATAATCTAAAAGGGTCAGCATTTGAAAACTAAACATATAGCCTACCCAGTATTTGAGCTTAGTGGTATTTATATTATATTACAGACTACAGTCATAATAAAGATTATTTTGCCCTTGAGCCGATCTTATTTTAATTTGATAACATGAATGAATAGAGAAAAAAAATAACATTAGTTTGTGTTGGGAGTTTGGGACTACTAATGACTACTGACCAATACTTCTTGTGGCAAGCTGCTGAACTTTATCCCGAATATATTGATCGGCACTCACTTTCATTTGGGCAAAGCCCTGCTGTAATAAATGACAACTAAAAGCCTGATATTTAAACGAGTTCTTTATAAAAACTAAATTTCAGTCAGAACAAAGTTTAAACTAATTGAATCTTTAAGATCTGTCTTCCAGGATAATGATAGTATCACAGTTACCTGAAAACATGGATTTGCTGCCATTTTATTTAGGTTATCTGATCAGTTAGTGTTTATAGTGTTTATTTATAATTTAGAGCCATATTAGTATTTGTCAAAAAATTAGCTCTGAAAAAAGTCATGATACTTCTGTTATTGACCACTGAGGCTTTTTTGGTCGGGACTCATTCCACCAGTGATGCAAACATAGTTTAACTTTCTTTGTGCAATGAGTTAATATTTCATTTAGTGTTATTTAAAAAGGCATTAAAAATGGCCAATTTTGTAATTTTTGAGAGTTTTAAAATCTGCATCTGGATGCAAAATCTTATAGCTATCTTTTTCTTACTGATCAACAAACATCCTATTTCAAGAAATTAGAAAAAAAGCTTGTCTTTTAAATTCCTTATTTGTCAGAAACCAACAACCCAACTTACACTGACAGATATGCTGAGGGTATTAAGTTTCCATTAGCAATGTTAAAGTTACCATGTAAATTACTGACCATTAATAGAGGCAAAAGTGCTTAATATTTGACACACACACACTAATCCCCGTCTAATACCACTTCAAAGATCTTTAGTGGTTTATCTTAAATAATGTCTACAATCTTGCCGAAACCATTTTACTTCACAGGTAGAAAACCACCTTAAATGTTTTGAGGAACCCTGTTCTAACCCATCAACAAATGCGTTGAAATAAATTCGTCAACTATTTTAAAAACCACACCAAAGGAGGTTTATCACCCAGAATGTTTATTCTTGTTGTATTAAAAATACTGTTGCATTGTAGTGATTGTATACTTGCATTAGGTCTAACTGTA
Source organism: Ciona savignyi (assembly GCA_000149265.1). NCBI lineage: Eukaryota > Metazoa > Chordata > Ascidiacea > Phlebobranchia > Cionidae > Ciona > Ciona savignyi. The sequence goes on from CH002525.1 coordinate 250,806, forward strand.
GCAAGGCTCTTCTCAGCGCTAAATAATTGAGACCATACCAATACTATGGCTACCATCAGACAAAAAATTCTTGGACCCGCATTTTGCTTAAGGAACTTCTCAACTGCCACTGTCCAGCATTTACATTGCGCAGAGATAGAGTTTTAACTTTGTTGATCTAATCTATCTCTGTCAAGCATTTAAATGGATTTATCCGAATACTGGCAGACTTGACTACTACCTTCCGCTTCTGGATTAATGATAACTTACGGCACAGAAGTAACAGGCCTTAATTGCTTGAATTAGTGCAAAATAAGCTATTTATAGAAATACATTTATAAGAAAAGGTGTCTAATGTTTGTAGGTAAATAAACTATGTATGTCGTAGCACGCAACTACCCTCATAAAGATGTTTCATCATAAAGGTTTTAACACTTCTATGGACTTTTACCATGCTAAAAAAACACACTTTGATGTGAAAAGTCAAATTTAATGTGGAACTGCACTTTATTTTTGTTTCTGACCTGCAATTTCTCTGCTCCAGACTATAGAGAGTAGAACAGGTAGAAGTGTTGCAAATTATTGTGGTGGCCCTAAGTAAGAAGTGTATCACTTTGAGAACCACAATGTAAAACAGTTATGGTATTGTAAGTGCATAGCTTATGAGCTCTGTGCATCCGGATCGTATTTTCAACACAAACTTCACAAAATATGAGTTTAAATTGATAAAAGGCTTGTTTTCAAATGTCCCAGACGGTTATTATTAATGTGAATATTCAAATGAGTTTGGCATTGTTTGACCATTGAAATAAAATGGGCAAGGAGTGTTTTACTGATGTACTAAGCAATAACAAAATAAACAGAAAACCACAAAAATGTTCCTACACCAACAGATTTTGTATAAAGCAATTTTTGAAATATAAAGCATATTTTGAAATCTGATGTTTAGGAAATTTTGGTTTCAGTATAACATTGCTGATTTTTATAGTGGTAATAATGTCAACTGTCTCCCACTGAATGCAGAGCTTAAAGGTTTAATTTAAAAGATAACCTTCACTTTTTCAAATCTAAGTAGGTAGGTTGGACATCACTCAGCAATGTATGTTTTGGATTCTATCTTCATGATCAGGCTGATAGATTTCATGAGTTGTTCCAATTTATGAAGTGTTCCAAATGTACCATGATTGCGATTTGTATGCATTTTTATTAATTGTCCACAATTTCCCTGTGTACTGTTTCACCGAAGACTGCGCATCATTACAGATGAAATCAAGAAACTATGAGAAAGTTGAAAAGCTTTTCCAGCGTTGTTTGATGCGAGTTTTGAGTATTGACTTGTGGAAGTGTTACTTGTCTTACGTTAGAGAAACTAAAAGTGGGCTATCCTCATACCGGTATTTTCCTTAATTCATTAATATCTGCTGTATTTGCAGAGTTTGCACTGTTTAAGAATGATATTGTTTTGCAGTGAAAAAATGGCTCAGGCGTATGATTTTGCATTGGAAAAGATCGGAATGGACATAATGTCGTACCAGATATGGGCTGACTATGTTGCCTTTCTCAAAGGAGTGTAAGTACTTAAAAAAGTGTATCAACTGTTCAAAACATTTTTATTTTCAATTTATTCATAGTGAAGCAGTTGGCTCTTATGCGGAAAATCAACGCATTACAGCAGTTCGCCGAGTATATCAAAGAGGTTGTGTCAATCCAATGATCAATATTGAGCAATTGTGGAGAGAATACTCACAATATGAACAGGTTAGTTTGCCCTAGTCGATTTCAGTACCTGGGATCGAATCTATTTAAAAATTTTAATTCCTCAGGGTATTAATGCAATAATTGCAAAGAAAATGTTGGATGATAGAACACGTGATTATGTGAATGCTCGAAGGGTTTCAAAGGAATTGGAGGCAATGACTCGTAGTCTGCAACGACATAACCCAGCAACCCCCCCGTGTGGATCAGCAGAAGAAGCAAAACAGGTAAGCTGGCATAAACAAGAGGTCAAATTTTTCTTAAACCGTAACAGATCAGGTAAAAAACAGTGTCGAACCTTATTGAACATTAAGGTGGATAGAGCTTTTTTTACCTCGCTTTAAATGAGGTTTTCTATGTTTATAATGTGTTAGTAGTTTCTAACAGATTTAAACTAGTTATTTTCAACATGTTAACATGCTATATGTATATTATTGTGTTTTCTTTATGTTTTAGGTATCTTTGTGGAAAAAATATATTGAATGGGAAAAAAACAATCCTTTAAGATCTGAAAGTCTCACAGTTATATCAAAGCGAGGTAAAGGACTTGATCTGCAAATTTCATTGTACAACATTGTAATAAAATTATTCTTCCAAAAATTGTGGTATAATATCAACATGGGAAATAATTCCGTTATTTCAATAAATAATTCTAACAAGCAAATTGTGGTAATATGCTTCTGGTATTCCGAAAATAAAAATTTGTTTCTGCAAATTGTCTTTTGAGCTTTATTATTTAAACGCTGGTGTGTCAAGTGTATAATTTTTACTGATTTGTTCCCGATTTCTGCTGTAGTTATGTTTGCATATGAGCAATGCTTGTTATGTTTGGGCCACCATCCTATGTTTGGTACGAAGCAGCACAGTATCTATCCAGCACCAGCAAACTAATGCAGGAAAAGGGGGTAAGTTGAATTGGTTTGCTTATGCCATAACTAAAAATAATTTAGCTCCCATCAGGGTCACTAAGATAAAAGTGTAGAATTTTATTTGTTACCTTATTTTAAAAACAAAATGTGTTTTCAGCAGCAATTTCCCTTTAGTTTAATTTTTAAAAGGACCCGGTTGTTGAAAATCTTAAACCCGCTGCAATAAATATTTGCTCTCAGGACACGAACAGCAGCAAAATATTGTCAGATGAAGCATCTTCTCTTTATGAGCGCGCCATCTCCAGTTTAATGAAGAGCAATATGTTGATCCATTTTGCGTATGCAGATTTTGAAGAAGGGAGAATGAAACACGATAAAGTTCATACAATTTACCAACGCATGCTTGACATAAAAGACTGTGATCAGACATTGGTGAATAAAACAACCTTTAACTGACTTACACTTTATTATTGATGAAAATTATGTATTTAAATGCTAATTTTGGCTAAAAGAAATTTTTGGATTTTTATTCATGTATTACAGTACCAATAGTTGCTTTTTTTTTAAATTACAGTGATGTAAAATTTTACAATATTGTAAAAATAACTTCGGTATCGGTACCCAGACCTTTATACAATACATGAAGTTTACAAGACGTGCTGAAGGTATTAAAGCTGCAAGGTTAGTGTTTAAAAAAGCCAGGGAGGACACAAGAATCCGGTTTCATGTATTTGTGGCTGCTGCTTTGATGGAGTACTACTGCACAAAGGTAAACTAGCATTTATGTCATTCTTTTCTGGGTAAAGGCACCCTCATCCGATCAATGGATCCTTTAAAATTAAAGTAATATCAAATATGAAGTAGGGGCTGATGCAAGCTAACTGCGGGCACAAAATATACCAATAATTGTCTAAATGCTTATCTTGTTGATAGGCTTTAAGCATACAAACTTCTGACTTTTGGACCCTGGATGTGTTAACTGCTTAATTTTCCATTGAGCTACACTTTTTCTTGAAATATTTTTGGTTTATTCCAGGAGAAACAAATTGCATTCAAAATATTCGAACTTGGTTTAAAAAGATTTGGTCATGAACCGGACTATTTGTTATCCTATATTGACTACATGGCTCATCTCAATGGTATGTTTACTTTGGGTTAATTGTTGGATTTTTTATGGAAATGGCTTAATCTTGGAATCACCTTAACCCTTTAAAAACAAGATTGTTTTGCCGCAAATTGTGCATTTGACCGGGTATGCTTTGTATAGTACCTTGCGAGTTAAAGTTAGGAAAAAATGTTTCCAAAAATACTGAAGTATAATTTTTTTAATGATGTCATAGTCAGGGCAGGGCAGGCGTCCATGTCATATTCTTTCTTATACATTGTTATAAATTCCGATCTGTAGAAAATACAGCATAATATTTATGTCCGAACTTGTTTAGAAAAGCATTTCCTTCAAGAATTTAATTATTTCCATTTGATGATGTTATAAAATTAATATTACGTCACTAGTATCTTTCTATCAGTCCACCCATTCGACTATTTTTTTTAAATGTTAGAGAACAAACTTAGTTTTCTATCAAGTCCATATTGCTTTTTCTAACTATTTTTTTGAAAAAAAACGTATAAATTTTTAAATGGCAAACTTTTTGTATAAAATCCAATGTAGACTATAGGATTAAAGATATTTAAAATTGCCAAAAAAACTTCATAACAACTCAAGACGTGAAACTGTTTCTAATGCCATAGGGACATTAAATAAAATGGACATTATTGGCGTATTATTAGTAAAAACATATTTTTATTTTGCTGTTTTTAAAAGATATATCATATAGATTTTTAAAAGAGATCAGCAGTTTCGACAAGCAATCGTGGTTTTTTTTAATTTTGATTGGTTATCTCGGTTTTAAAGGGTTAGAAGATATAATTTTAGTTTTTAATAAAAATGAGAACTGAAGAACTTTAACAGTTTTTTTATTATACCTGGTCTCACCTGCATCCCTTGTATTTAAATCTACACTGATATTTTTTCAACAAAAAAATATATCTATATTCGATATCTTCCACAGAGGACAACAACACCCGCGTGTTGTTCGAGAGAATTCTAACGTCAACCAGTTTATCATCAGATAAATCCGGGTAAAATATTGTGGGATATGAATATAATAGCATCAATGTATACCAAGATGGATTCTGCACATTCTGTATATGCTGGGGTTCTCTGGAACTTCGCATTTTGTTTTTGGCTGAAACTGCCATTCTCTTTAGTCTCTACATTCATTTCCTACATTTGTACCTTGCCATATTCTGTGTTTTTGTTGCAATATTTTTCTACTGTAATGCACTTGTGTAGTAACAAGTCAAGCCTTTGACTCTTTTTTTTTCTATTCTTTGACAAGTATAAATGTCCATTACATTTAACCTAAATAGTGTTTAACTTGTATATCCATTATTCTTTAAAGGTTTACTTCTATATTACCCATCAAATAAAATACTAAAGAATAACTAATTCTCGTTACCAGTACAATTTGGGACAAATATTTGGAATTCGAATGTAATGTTGGTGATTTGTCTTCTCTGTTGAAAGTGGAAAGTCGACGCCAAGATGCTTTTAAATCCGAGTACGAGGGCAAATCAACATGTTTGCTTATTGACAGGTCTGAATAGTTTTTAAATTTGTACCCATTTTTAAGTCCTGATTTAAAGTGTTGGAACACATGCTTTGTTTTAGAAATAGGCTATTAATGATAATGAAGTCATTCATTAAAAGATCGATTTATTTATTCTTTTGCAGATATCGCTTCCTAGACTTGTACCCATGCCCAACAGACATACTAAGAGCATTGGGATATAAGGTAGATATGAGTTGTTTTGTATCAGCAAAAAAACATAAACAAATAAAAAAAGTATTTTTAAATTGAAGATGTTGGTACATTGTGCTCAAAGGGGGGGACACAATAAGTCACCCCTTAAAATCAAGTTTTTGGCAATTTGCAAAGAGATTACCATAAATAAATCATATAATAATACAGATTTTATTAAGGTAAAAACTTGTATAAAATGTTTATTTTGTAATCATAATAATTTATAGCAGTAAGCTAATCAATCATCCATATTCTCTTCCACTATTATCATGGAATACTGTTTGTTAATAATATTTATGTTGCTAAAACAGCAAAAAGTGTAATAAACCTGGTAAGAATCCTATTAACTTGCACCACCTGTTGCAAAGTGGGAATAATTCAGCTGATGTTAAGCTGGTGCGTCCAGTGAGTCAGACATAACACACTTCAACCTTCCAGGAAAGTCGTTCATCGAACAAACCAACAATCTCAATGCTCAACCCATCTTCCGCATCAGTGGAGGCTGCAGGAGGGACATCCATAGATGATGCGGGAATGAAGAAAGCTGGGTTTGCCATCCCTGACATCTCCCAGATGATCCCGTATAAACCTAAGCTTCGAGCAAGTAAGTTTACTTTTGTCACTGAGAACTAAATATCCTAGTTTCAAATTTGCTTTAAACAGTTCATTTTCAAGAAAACTTACTTAATTATATATTCAATTTTATTTCATCTTGACGCCCTTGTAGTATAACTTTGGGTATAAACATATCTGTCCCCAAATGTTTTTTTTTTTCTTTTTTCATGTAGCAACTGTTTCTTTGTTATAATTATCAAGTTTTTTTTTGTAAAACTGGTTAAAATAAAACAAAAAACACTCTGAACAAAAACTATTTAAAATCATGATGTCACTGGCCGATGTATTTCTTCTCAGTTCCAGGTTCCCATCCAGTCCCTGGAGGGGAATTCCCTGCTCCTGGACCAGCGGTGATACTAATGAAGAACATGCCCCCGCCGAGATCATTCAAAGGTCCATTTGTTAAGATTGATGACCTTATGGATAAGTTTGCAGACTGTTCACTTCCCAGTGGTGAGTTGTTCTTGATATCAACTTTCATGTTTGCATGGATGTTGATATTGTAAGCAGGTAAAAAAGTTTCCTAACTAACATTTTGTACTATTCTCCTAGAGGAGGATTGGCTGAAGCAAGTAAACAGTGGGGGTGGGGGTCACACTTTCTCTGTGTCGAGTGGCCAAAGCAACCTGCGATTTGCTGGGGTGAAACGATCATCTTCTCGTGGTGATTCAGATGATGAGTCGTCGGTAAACTCACGCTCATCAGTTCCCCCAGTGCACGATATATACCGCGCTCGTCAGCAGAAGCGGGTAAAGTGAAAAACGCTTTATGTGGCTAAAATTCATTGGTGGAAGGTTTTATAAGAAAAATTGATCATAATGCACCTAGCATGGTCAACGTTTATGGGAATACACATAATACTTGAAACCAAACTGAAAATCAGTAAATGTTAGATTCTATTACGAAAAATTTGTGGGAAATAACAGTGGTGCTGCTTATTTAACAAAATACTTCCTCTGCATTCTTATTGAAATTTGTCATTTTACTGTTGCTTTTTTCTTGTACTGCTGCCCAGTGTAAAGAATTTCATCTTAGGTTTCTGGCCATTGGTCGAAATAAACATGTGTATATAAAACAGTTGGTGGTCAATTTCCATTATTTTACAGGTGTAAAAAGTAATGGAGTAATACTTCTTTAAGTGTGTAATTTTATTTTTGGAGTACAGTTGTTCCTCACATATTTTACTATGTGTTGCTGCATACAATGGATTAATCAGGTTTTGAATTATTAAGTATTGTACCAACCATTGTAACATTTGGGTACACTCGTTCATACATCAAAAACTAATAATATTCATATTCAACACATTGCAATGGTGTTGGTAACCTGACAGCAAGGTAATATCACAATTGCCTTTGCCCACACTTCGCAGGCAGCAGCTATACACCAGTAACCGATCAAACCAATTTTTAGTCATCAATTATATGCGGTCTCTGTTGGACTTAATGTAACAGTTCACTGCACAATGCATAGCTAATTTATTTACAGAACTCTTCCCTTCTCAAATCTCACACAAAAAAATAAAAATATTGCACAATGACATAATTTACACCAACGATGATAAAATAATCTACACTGCTGCCTGCTGCACCAATGACAAATCTAGAATCTTCTAAAAATAAATAGCTTCATATGAAGTTGTTAGCACAAGCAAATCAATAAAATAAATAGTACATTGCAAAAGACACAATAATAAGGCCCTATGTATTTATAGAAATAAAAATATAAGACGGATTAAGAATTTTGTAACAAGGTATTAATGCCCTTTCTACAAAGAGTGCAAAAATAAAAATACATTTTTTAGAAGACACATTCATTACCCATTAAAATACATACACGGTGAGAACAGACAGTATGTCCAAAACAATAAACACGATAAAAATCAAAGTGACAAATTTTACAAATAGTATAGAGACTTATTTGGAAAAAAGGCATAAAGTCATAGGAAACCATGATGGTATATTTCATAATTAATACTATTGTCATATTAAATTGCCATCCAAACTTCTTTCTTTGTCAAATGTTCGCCAGTCAAACTAATAAATATTCTCCAAACTGACCAGTTCAATTAATTAAAATTTAACTTTTATTCTGCAAGTAACGGTTCATCCTAGTTTTCTGCAAAATTATCCATCGTCCACGATTGGATTGCAAGATTTGCTTTTTACAGGTGCAACATGCTCACTGGTGGAGTTTATCTCCGGCATGCTCAGTGATTTCAGTTGACCATTTGAATCTCGCACTGTTTCTCTTGTTCTGTGTAAAATTATTCAGTAAAACTTTTAAAAGAATGTTTTTGTCTTGCAGGTGTTAATCAATTTATGTATCCCTGTCAAACCAAATGCGATTAGTTAGTTGATGGAGAAAGCAAATCACCCCATTTTGTTAAACTGTGTTGCAATGTCCAATTAAATACTATTATATGGGAGCTGTGCTGCACTACTGACAAGGCAATTTCAGAGAAATGGTTGATTAGTCTTCATGATCACTTATTTAAATCTAGCTATTTGTAGGCACTAGACTAGCTAGCTTCTAAGAACACTGTCCTTGGTGCAATACAGTTTTCACCAACCACCCATCCGTATAAAAATACCAGTTCCAACCCACCTGACACCAATTGCTGACAACACTCCATCCATGTTCTTTGCGTAATCGAGATGTCCTTCGATGATGGAACTCAAATCGATATTAATCATTCTACGGTTGTCCCAGTTGATTGGTTTGGAGGCCCGGCGATCTCCACTTGGCGGGAACTCGTGCGATATAGAAATCTTAGCAACCAATCTGTCCTGACAGTCAGTATAGTTTTAAAGGTTTGTGTTGGCATACTGGTATTTACTACAGGTTTACTTTATGTTCAGCTTTTTGTTACATTATCTTGTTTTATTTCTGAATACAAGAGGAGGCATTTCTTTAACATTATGTGCTTGTAATGAAGCTCTTTATTTTGTAAAATGCTAAACCTAATGGTGATGCTGTTATGTTAATCTTAGTATTACAAGTAGAACATAACCTTATGCAAAATTACCTGCAATAACCATTAGTTATATGGCCAGCCACGACACTTGAAAATTTTGCCCAATCTTCAGCTTTCCCACTCACTGGTCCACCCAGTATATAAATATCTTCAATAATCCCACTGTTATCTGGAGGCCAGGCGTTAATTTAGATAAAAAAGAAGTGTTAAAAGTTTTGGAATAGCTTAAAGCATGGGCCAGACCGTATCACATATA